>CM059319.1:15035508-15573008 GCA_030340685.1 Protosalanx chinensis
TGCAAACATACCCTCCTCTCCCCCCCTCCTCTTTCTCCTTCTCCTACCTCTGCTGTACTTTATCTTTCCCTCCATCTTCTCCACCTCCAATCTCTGCTGTCCCCTCTTCACCCCCCCCCCCCCCTCCAGGTTGTCTGTGCTCAGGGAGGGGAGGGGCTGGGGGGGATTATCTCTCCCCAGGCCCTGGACACAGACGGTCTGTCTGGGGGAGGTCAAGGGGGGAGGAGGAGAGATGGAGGAGGAGAGTGAGTAAGGAAGGTGAATGGAGGAGGGAATCGAGGGAGCAGGAGGGTGTGGGGGGCTGGAAGGAGAGGAGGCGTGGGGTGAGGGGGTGAGAGGGTGTGGGGTGAAGACTCAGACAGGCCCTCGGTGCCCTAAAGCCCCTGCTAAACGGCTTAGCTACAAACAGCTGTGCATTTAATTAGGCTTGTCTGGCTAAACAGAAACACACAGGCACGTATGCACTCTGCAGTCTACACACTACAGCCTTGGCAATATTGGCAATCGATGGTGTGCTGAATCCATCACAGTGTTTTGTCAATGTCCTGTTCTGGCTATTTAAATGTAAATTTATGTTGGCTAGGATTTGTTCTTTTGCTATATGATTTACGATTGATGGCTGGGTAACTTGGCCTATTGCAGTTGAGATGGCTACGACTGTTGGTACTCAATGACCTTGTTCAGCTGAATGATTCAGCCTGCCCACAAATAGTAGGGCGTCAAAGCAGTCAGATTGAATCAAGGTTTTAAGTCATGGATGGGATCCTTGTTCGTATCAGCAAATACATTCTGACATCCCAATTTCAATTATGCTAGTGATGTTTCAAGTTCTTCTGCTTTATCAGCTAGCCTTGACTGTCACTGTACTTTGTCATTTTAAATGATTTCTGGTCGCAACTCATTCACACTTGCAAATAATGCAATTCACCTTTAGAACTTCAGAGTAAAAGACAGCACACTTAATACATAATCTAGTCTGTATATTTTCACTGCAACTTGGCATTAATATTTTGGGAACTAAAAGGATCCGTACAGTTCTCAGATCAACCACGGTTTGTTACTGGCAAATTACCAAATACCAAATTAGGAGTGTCAACGCTCAATGTTCACAGTTGGTGAGTAGACCTTATCAGTTTGACCACATCTTGTTCTGTCTAGAGCTCTATCTATGTCAGTCTGTTTCCCACTCTCTCTCCCTCTCTCCCCCTCTCACTCTCTCTCTTCCTCTCCTTCTCTATCTCTCTCTTTCTCTCTTCCCCCCTCTCTCTCTCTCTCCCCCCCCTCTCTCTTTACCTCTCTCTCTCTCTCTCGCACACACACACAGAAACACTAACAGCGTCTCAAGTAAGCTGTTTAAGATGCCAAGGACGCCGCTACAGCACAAATACACCAGATTCAACCCATTAGCAATACAGTTCATGGAAACTATTCTAGCGAACAGGTTGTAAGAGGTCAGAGTGGATTTAGCCTGAGCGTTAGCTCCCAGTTAGCTACACTATGTCCTGTACATGAGCTACATGACCACAGGTCTTCACTCAGTCTAAAGACGGTTAATCCTGGTTGGTTTATTTTTCAACCCTTTGGCGTTTTAATCCCCTAGAGGAATCATCAGCAGGCTTTTTAGGAAATGAGTTGTGCCTAGCCGCTGGGAACACACTCTCTTTCACGTTTTCCCTAAATACACACAAATCTGTTTCCCCAGCCACAACAGTGTTCCTGGCTCTTTTAAAACCAGACCGATCCATGTCGACAAATCTTTCCTGGGATTGTGTTGGGCTTTTCTCCTGGAGCACACACACATTTAGCCAACATACGCTGGCGGTCAATAAGGCTTGAAGGAATCCCTGATGTAATAGTTATTTTAAGGAACTTGGAAAAGGAGCTTGTTTCTGTCGAATGTCCTTTGAGCCAGAGCTTGTTTACGTTCATGGTGGCTATTCGGGACACGCTGAGACCATCGCAGGTCTTTGAGGACATCACAAACACTCAGGTCTCCTTTCAGCAGGGGGTCGATGCACTCTCCTCTGTGGGGGGGGGGGGGGGGGGGGGGGGGACTCTGCTCACTAGACAGGATTAAGATAGCGGTTTCGTTTATATTGATGGTTCAAATACTGATGAGGTTTGATGGTTTTGAGGTAAATAAGTTTAGGGAAAGGCAGATACTGTATCTCCCTCCCCCTCTCATATCTGTCTGTGTCTCACTGTCTGCCTGTATTCATTCTCTTTCTATTTTCCCTCCCTCCTTGTCTTTTTTCCCCTCCATGCCCCATGTCTACTGAAGGTGAAAATTTGCTTTGACCCTTCAATTAGCACCAGCTAATGAAACCTTCCTCCCCTCCCCCTCTCCTCCCTTCCCCTCCTCTCCTCCAATATGTAGATATCCTATACAGCACTATGACTTCATTGTATGTGAGCGGGGCACTGCAAGGCTGTCACACTAGAAGTGCAGGGTATTTATAGAAATCTGATAGGAAACGGAGCGCACACACACACCCGCACACACCCGAGCAGTATGTTCCTGGAGTCACACAGCTCATAAGGCCGTTCCCACTAGGAGGCTGTGCACATACACAACACATCCAACTGAACACAGCACACTAGGTGACCCGAGGACACTCGCTCTCCCTCTCTCTCTCTCCCTCTCTCTCTGTTTTGAGGCGGAGCTGGTTGAATTAGACGGCCAGCTGAGAGGACTGATAGAGCGAGAGAGCGAAATAGACTGGGAGATAAGAGAGGAGAGGAGGGAGGGGCGAGAGGAGAGGAGGGGGGGGCGAGAGAAGCGCACAGCGTGTGACGTAGAGGAAAAGAGAGAGTGTGTGTGTGTGTGACGTTAGCTTTGGGTGTCTCCTCGGTGGGGTGATGATGGGTCTGTAGATGTGGGTTTGTGGAGGACAGCACACATTGTCTGACATTAGTAACATCCATCCATCCATCCATCCATTATCTTCCGCTTATCCGGGGCCGGGTCGCGGGGGCAGCAGTCTGAGCAGGGAAGCCCAGACTTCCCTCACCGCACACACCTCCTCCAGCTCCTCCGGGGGGATCCCAAGGCGTTCCCAGGCCAGCCGAGAGACATAGTCCCTCCAGCGTGTCCTAGGTCTTCCCCGGGGCCGCCTCCCGGTGGGACATGCCTGGAACACCTCCCGGGGGAGGCGTCCAGGAGGCATCCTAAACAGATGCCCGAGCCACCTCAACTGGCTCCTCTCGACGTGGAGGAGTAGCGGTTCTACTCCGAGCTCCTCCCGTGTGACCGAGCTCCTCACCCTATCTCTAAGGGAGCGCCCAGCCACCCTGCGGAGGAAACTCATTTCGACCGCTTGTATCCGCGATCCTGTCCTTTCGGTCATGACCCAAAGCTCATGACCATAGGTGAGAGTAGGAATGTAGATTGACCGGTAAATCGAGAGCTTTGCCTTGCGGCTCAGCTCCTTCTTCACCACGACAGTCCGGTACAGAGACTGCATCACTGCAGACGCTGCACCGATCCGCCTGTCAATCTCACGTTCCGTCCTTCCGTCACTCGTGAACAAGACCCCGAGATACTTGAACTCCTCCACTTGAGGCAAAGGCTCCCCACCCACCCAGAGGGGGCAAGCCACCTTTTTCCGGTCGAGTACCATGGCCTCGGATTTGGAGGTGCTGATCCTCATCCCAGCCGCTTCACACTCGGCATCAAACCGCTCCAGAGCATGCTGGAGGCCCCGGCTCGAGGAAGCAAACAGGACAACATCATCCGCAAACAGCAGAGATGAGATCCTGTGCTCCCCGAACCGGAAACCCTCCGCCCCCTGGGCGCGCCTAGAAATTCTGTCCATATAAACAATGAACAGAACCGGTGACAAAGGGCAACCCTGGCGGAGTCCAGCATGCACCCGGAACAGGTCTGACCTATTGCCGGCAATGCGAACACAGCTCCTACTTCGGTTGTACAGGGAACGGACGGCCCCTAACAAAGGGCCCCGGACCCCGTACTCCCGAAGTACCCCCCACAGGACACCACGAGGGACACAGTCGAATGCCTTCTCCAGATCCACAAAACACATGTAGACTGGTTGGGCAAACTCCCATGAACCCTCGAGCACCCGGTAGAGGGTGTAGAGCTGGTCCAGTGTTCCGCGGCCAGGACGAAAACCACACTGCTCCTCCTGGATCCGAGGTTCGACTATTGGCCGGATTCTCCTCTCCAGTACCCTGGCGTAGACCTTACCGGGGAGGCTGAGGAGTGTGATTCCTCTGTAATTGGAACACATCCTCCGGTCCCCCTTCTTAAATAGGGGAACCACCACCCCGGTCTGCCAATCCATAGGCACTGTTCCAGACCGCCACGCAATGCTGCAGAGGCGTGTCAACCAGGACAGTCCCACAACATCCAGAGACTTCAGGTACTCAGGACGGATCTCGTCCACCCCCGGAGCCCTGCCACCAAGGAGCCCATCGACTACCTCAGTGACTTCAGCCCGGGTGATAGGCGGGTCCGCCCCGAAGTCCCCAGTCTCTGCTTCCTCCTCGGAAGACGTGACGGCAGGATTGAGGAGATCCTCAAAGTATTCCTTCCACCGTCCGACAACATCCCCAGTCGACGTCAACAGCTCCCCACCCGCACCGTAAACAGTGTTGGTGAAGCACTGCTTCCCCCTCCTGAGGCGCCGAACGGTTTGCCAGAATTTCCTTGGGGCCGACCTATAGTCCTTCTCCATGGCCTCCCCGAACTCCTCCCAGACCCGAGTTTTTGCCTCTGCGACTACCCGAGCCGCGGCACGCTTGGCCTGCCGGTACCGGTCAACTGTTTCGGGAGTCCCACAAGCCAGAACGGCTCGATAGGACTCCTTCTTCAGTTTGACGGCATCCCTTACTTCCGGTGTCCACCACCGGGTTCTGGGATTGCCGCCGCGACCAGCACCAGAGACCTTGCGACCGCAACTCCGGACTGCCGCATTGACAATGGAGGTCGAGAACATGGTCCATTCAGACTCGATGTCCCCAGCCTCCCCCGGGATCTGTGAGAAGCTCTCCCGGAGGTGTGAGTTGAAGATCCCTCTGACAGACGGGTCTGCCAGACGTTCCCAGCAGACCCTCACGATACGTTTGGGCCTGCCAAGTCTGTCTAACTTCCCCCCCCGCCAGCGGATCTGACTCACAACCAGGTGGTGATCGGTTGACAGCTCCGCCCCTCTCTTCACCCGAGTGTCCAAGACACACGGCCGCAGGTCAGAAGACACGACAACAAAGTCGATCATCGACCTTCGGCCTAGAGTGTCCTGGTGCCACGTGCACTGATGGACACTCTTGTGCTTGAACATGGTGTTAGTTATGGACATACCGTGACTAGCACAGAAGTCCAAAAACAGAACACCACTCGGGTTCCGATCAGGGGGGCCGTTCATCCCAATCACCCTTCTCCAGGTGTCACTGTCATTTCCCACGTGGGCGTTGAAGTCCCCAAGTAGAACAACGGAGTCCCCAGTCGGCGCACTGTTCAGTACGCCTCCCAAAGACTCCAAGAAGGCCGGGTACTCTGCACTGCTGTTCGGCCCGTAGGCCGCCACAACAGTGAGAGACCTGTCCCCGGCTTTTAGGCGCAGGGACGCAACCCTCTCGTTCACCGGAGTAAACTCCAACACGTGGCGACTGAGCTGTGGGGCTATAAGCAAACCCACGCCAGCCCGCCGCCTCTCCCCACGGGGAACGCCAGAGAAATGAAGAGTCCAGCCTCTCTCAAGGATAATGGTTCCAGAGCCCAAGCTGTGCGTAGAGGCGAGGCCGACTATATCTAGCCGGTAACGCTCGACCTCCCGCACAAGCTCGGGCTCCTTCCCCGCCAGCGTGGTGACATTCCATGTCCCCAGCGCTAGAGACTGTGTGCGCGGCTCTGGTCGTCCGGGCGCCTGCCCCTGACCACCGCCCAAATCACACAGCACCGGCCCCTTACGGTCCTTCCTGCGGGTGGTGGGCCTACGGGAAGACACACATTAGACACACTAATACTACATTAGTAACATGGCAGACATAATGATAACGCAAACAAAATGATCCGTACATGACTAATATTAATTTGCCCTGTGTGTGTGTGCGCGCCTACAGATCAATGTGAGGGTGACCACCATGGATGCGGAGCTGGAGTTTGCCATCCAGCCGAGCACCACAGGAAAACAGCTGTTTGACCAGGTAAGATTCTGACCCTGCTTACTGGCCAACACTACTGACATACTACACTACTGACATACTACACTACTGACATACTACACTACTGACATGCTACAATACTGATATACTACACTACTGACATACTACACTACTGACATACTACACTACTGACATACTACAATACTGATATACTACACTACTGACATACTACACCACTGACATACTACACTACTGACATACTACACTACTGACATACTACAATACTGATATACTACACTACTGACATACTACAATACTGACATACTACAATACTGACATACTACACTACTGACATATACTACGCTACTGACATACTACACTACTGACATATGCTACGCTACTGACATACTACAATACTGACATACTACAATACTGACATACTACAATACTGACATATACTACACTACTGACATACTACACTACTGACATACTACAATACTGACATACTACACTACTGACATATACTACACTACTGACATATACTATACTACTGACTTATACTACTGACATACTACAATACTGACATACTACACTACTGACATATACTACACTACTGACATATACTATACTACTGACTTATACTACTGACATATACTACACTACTGACATATACTATACTACTGACTTATACTACTGACTTATACTACACTACTGACATATACTAAACTACTGGCTTATACTACACCTCTGACTTACTGGCATACTGGTTTTGGAATAACCGTATTTTCTTCAATGAACTGTAGTGCACTGTAATCAAATCAACATTTATTTGTGTAGCAATATCACATAAATCAACATTTATTTTACAAGCAATATCACAAAGGGCTTCAGAAATGTCCATAGAACTCCCCCTCAACCAGCCTAAACACTCAAGGAAGACAAGGAAAAACTCTGAGAAAAACTCACTAGGGAGAGTAAAATGGAAGAAACATTGGAGGGGGGGTGCAATTCAGTGAGACTGGACTGGACTGGTGGAGAGGTGGAGGGGTGGACAGCTGTCATGATCAGGGAGTGTAGAAGGACTGCACTAGGCAGTGTAGAAGGACTGCACCATGCTGGGCTGGACTGGGTAAGGGACAGAACACTCACTGTCCCCATGTTGGTGACACAGAGAGATGAGCACTGAGAGAGGCTGGTGCGGCATGGAAGGAGGTGGGAGTCATGTATGTGTTTGTATTGTTGGAGAGGAGAATGGTGATCTTTCAGCTCTCAGTGCTCAGAGACAGACTGCTGAGGGAAGGTACCAGCTGTGTTCTGTTCCTTCAGAAGGTACCAGCTGTGTTCTGTTCCTTCAGAAGGTACCAGCTGTGTTCTGTTCTTTCAGAGGGTACCAGCTGTGTTCGGTTCTGTTAGAGAGTGGAACCTGCTTCGTTCCTGAGCGTCAGGGAAGGTATAACTGGAACAGTGTTGGACCGCAGCCCCAAGTCTGACTCTGGAACGATCCTGTTCTGCTGACTAGTCTGGGGCTTTCCAGCACACACACACACACACTCACACACACTTGAATGCACTTGCTCACATACACTCTTACACTCACATGAAGAAAGCGGTACATCTCTCTCTTTAAATATGAAGGACCCTCATGTGATTGCAGATGTTCTGGAGTGGGGCATCATCCACACGTAATTTATTTATGATCCCCCCCCCACACACACACACACACACACACAGTTTTGTACAGCTGAGTCGGGCCAGGAGCAGACCGCTGACTCACCACTTGTCGATGTCTGACTGCCTGTGCCCAGAAGTCTCCATAGCAACGAGCTCTCTGCCAGCAACTGGTGCACACTAGCTGTGGCTTGGCCTTCATATGAACAGCTGTGTGTGTGTTTGTACTGTATATCACCAAATGAGAGAGCGTGATAGGATGTTTGGGTGTCATTAATTAAAAGCCGTCAGCTCTTTTTTCCTCATGTTGATTTTCTGATAACGGGTTGATTACATCAGGCTGCTTACAGAGTCTGATTGGAAAACAAACACACATGTGTACACATACACACCCAAAAGCACACATACACGCACATGTACACACACACACATACACTGATGAGCTGACACAGCAGCATATTAAGCAGTGGGTGATGATGTTGTTGACTGATCTACATCTGCATAGTGTCTGTGAATATATACAGTTTACCATATTATGTATACATATACTGTATACACTGTATATCTACACTATTAGTGGTGTAAAAATATATCGTTGTACAATATATCACGAAGTAAAAAAAGTACAAGCATTGTAAAGTTGAAGCATTTATTTTCCAGATAACATCCGTTTGATGTTATTTGTTGAGCTACCAACACGCAACCTACTTTACGCGCACACACACACGCCTACACACACTTACATACGCATGGAAATCCACATATACAGCAACTATTCTGTGCTAACAATGGCATGCAGTGACCTTCAGCACCAGAGCTGTTGTAGCACTGCAGATTCTCTGCCGATTCTACTTCCAGTATGTGATTATATTGGATGAAGGGAGTGAATGGAGGGAGAGGATGGAGGAAGAGGGTGGAGGGAGAGGATGGAGGGAGTGGATGGAGAGAGAGGATGCAGGGAGAGGATGGAGGGAGTGGATGGAGGGAGAGGATGGAGGGAGTGGATGGAGGGAGTGGATGGAGGGAGAGGGTGGAGGGAGAGGATGGAGGGAGTGGATGGAGAGAGAGGATGCAGGGAGAGGATGGAGGGAGCGGATGGAGGGAGAGGATGGAGGGAGTGGATGGAGGGAGCGGATGGAGGCAGTGAGAGGATGGAGGGAGAGGATGGAGGGAATGGATGGAGGGAGAGGATGGAGGGAGAGGATGGAGGGAGAGGATGGAGGGAGAAGATGGATCATGCGTTTTAGCCTGATGAATATGAATGGGGATGAGGAGAGGAGGATGCCACACTGACGTGTGTGCGTGTGTCTGTGTGTCTGTGTGTGTGTCTGTGTGTGTGTGTGTGTATGTGTGTGTGTTTTCCAGGTGGTCAAGACCGTGGGGCTGAGGGAGGTGTGGTTCTTTGGTCTCCAGTACACAGACAGTAAAGGATACAGCACCTGGCTGAAGCTCAACAAAAAGGTCAGTGTGCATGTGTGTGTGTGCGTGAGTGTTTATGTATGTTTGCTCTGCGTCCACTTGATGTTCATATTGACAGTGTGATGTGTCTGTGCGTGTATGCATATTTGTACGTGTATGCATGTGTGTGTGGATGTGTGGGTGCATATGTATGGGTGTGTGCACGGATATGTGTGTGTGTGGATGCGTGTGTGTGGATGCGTGTGTATGGATGCGTGTGTGTGGATGCGTGTGTGTGAATGCGTGTGTGTGGATGTGCGTGTGGATGTGTGTGTGTGGATGTGTGTGTGTTTGTGTGGATGTGTGTGTGGATGTGTGTGTGTACCCCAGGTGACCCAGCAGGATGTGAAGAAGGAGAACCCGTTCCAGTTTAAGTTCAGGGCCAAGTTCTTCCCTGAGGACGTATCAGAGGAGCTGATCCAGGAGATCACACAGAGGCTGTTTTTTCTGCAGGTACACACACACTCCACCCAATAAAACATACACTTACACACACACACACACACACACACATACACTCCACCCAATAAAACACACACTCACACACACACCTGCACTCCACCCTCTAAAACACAATCACACACACACAGACACACACTCTCACACAAAAACACACACTCACTCTCACACACACTCACATACACACACTCTCACACACACTCTCACACAAAAACATACACTCACGCACACACTCTCACACACATTCACACATGTCCACACACACAAACACTCACATACACAAACTCTCACACACACTTTCGCACCAAAACACACACTCACGTTCGCACACACACACACTTACACATACTGAAGATTTTATAACAGAATTTATAAAACATTTATTTTCAGCTTCTAAATTTGTCATGGTGTCTGTAACAGAAACTCCAGCATCAGTGGAGGTTTTCCTGCATGTAGAGAACGGGGCTGATGTAGAGTAGAGATGAAGAGAAAAGCTGTAGACATGTAGAGATTTAGAGGAAAGCTGTGGAGATGTAAAGTAGAGATGTAGAGTAGAGATGTGGAGATGTAGAGATGTGGAGATGTAGAGATATGGAGATGTAGAGTAGAGATGTAGAGTAGAGATGTGGAGATGTAGAGTAGAGCTGTAGAGATGTAGAGTAGAGATGTAGAGTAAAGCTGTGGAGATGTAGAGTAGAGATGTAGAGTAGATATGTAGAGTAGAGCTGTAGACATGTAGAGTTTTAGAGGAAAGCTGTGGAGATGTAGAGTAGAGATGTAGAGTAGAGCTGTAGAGATGTAGAGTAGAGATGTAGAGTAGAGATGTAGAGTAGAGATGTAGAGTAGAGCTGTAGAGATGTAGAGTAGAGCTGTAGAGATGTAGAGTAGAGCTGTAGAGATGTAGAGTAGAGATGTAGAGTACAGATGTAGAGTAAAGCTGTGGAGATGTAGAGTAGAGATGTAGAGTAGAGATGTGGAGATATAGAGTAAAGCTGTGAAGATGTAGAGTAAAGCTGTGGAGATGTAGAGTAGAGATGTAGAGTAGAGATGTAGAGTAGAGATGTAGAGTAGAGATGTAGAGTAGAGATGTGGAGATATAGAGTAAAGCTGTGAAGATGTAGAGTAAAGCTGTGGAGATGTAGAGTAGAGATGTAGAGTAGAGATGTAGAGTAGAGATGTAGAGTAGAGATGTAGAGTAAAGCCCTGCTGTGTGTTCCAGGTGAAGGAGGCCATCCTGAACGATGAGAACTACTGCCCTCCAGAGACGGCTGTGCTGCTGGCCTCATACTCTGTCCAGTCCAAGTATGCCGACTACAGCAAGGATCACCACAAGCCTGGATACCTCACCTCAGACAGACTGCTGCCCCAGAGGTCTGCATGCCTCCCTGTCTGTCTGTCTGTCTGTCTGTCTGGGGTAGAACTCTGGGTAGAACTCTGGCTAGACCAGGAGAGATGTTCTCCTCTCTTGTCATTTTAATACTTGTTTCCAATACATGTTTTTGCTGTGGATCAAATCAGCAGCTATGATTGTTTCTCATAGTTTACTAGTCAACAGATCGCTGTAAGTTCACCACGTCAACCCCTCCAAACCTCAGCCCCAGCACCAAGCTAGTCTAGCCTGTCCACTGCCTGCTCCAGTGGGTGCTGTGTTGTCATAGTAACAGGGAGGACCGGCCCCAGGCCCCCTTCTGTGTGCTGCTTGGGATTGGGAGATTGGGAATCTATGCTCCGCATAGACTTGAATATGCTTTAGGTGCCAACCAAAGGTGTCCCTTATACAGTAGTGGTATGATACAGTGTTAGTGTTCTGTCTGTGTTTGTGTGTTAGTCGGGTCTAATCTGCGTGTGTGTGTGTGTCCTGCAGAGTACTGGAGCAGCACAAGCTTACCAAGGAGCAGTGGGAGGACAGGATACAGAGCTGGCATGAGGAGCACAGGGGCATGCTGAGGTACGTGTGTGTGTGTGTGTGTTTAGATGTGTGTGTGTTTAGATGTATGTGTGCGCTTTCTTTTGACATCAGGATGTGTGCACACGGTCAGAAGTGTGTTTGTGTGTATGTCACTATCCTCACTTACATATACACTGCATACTTTGTGTATGTAAGTTTTATTCATCTGACACTAACCTGGTGCCTGTGTGTGTGTGTGTGTGTGTGTGTGAGCAGGGAGGACTCCATAATGGAGTACCTGAAGATCGCCCAGGACCTGGAGATGTACGGGGTCAACTACTTTGAGATCAAGAACAAGAAGGGCACGGAGCTGTGGCTGGGAGTGGACGCCCTGGGCCTCAACATCTACGAGCACGAGGACAAGTCAGTGGCTCTTCTCCTGCTCCTCACCCACGCTACACTTTACCTCACGTCACACTTGACCTCACGCCACACTTGACCTCACGCCGCACTTTATCTCACGCCACACTTTACCTCACGCCACGCTTTACCTCACGCTTACATGGACGACCATGTTACCCCGTGGCAGGACCTGAAGTCAACACTTCATAGGAATTGCTGCGTCCTACTTCATAGGAATTGCTGCGTCCTACTTCATAGGAATTGCTGCGAGCCGTTAGCGGTGTGGATTGATTGACTAAGATGAAACAAGGCACTGTGTGGAAGGAGGATGTGGATGTGGTACAAGGTTTTTACCAAAAACCAATCAATGTTCACACCAGTGGTGTCAAACTAGTGCCATCGAGGGCCAAGAGGGTGCAGGTTTTAGTGTTAACCAAGCACTACACCAGCTGATATCAGTAACAAGTTTGTCTACTTAGTGAAATCGGCCTCGATGGCACTAGTTCAACATCACTGATTTACACTCTCTAACCCCTGGAAGGCCTAGCCGGCTTGTACTACTAACATAAGGCGCACTACACAAGCATTGCAGTGTTTCTACAATGTTATTACTATAGACACAGCTATGTAGTTACATAGCAGTTCATGTAAACTTAATGCAAAGTTAATAACTTAACTCTTGGGCCTAGCCCTAGATATACCACTAAACCCTCACCTAAGTACATTCTTCTAACACCTACAACTATCCCCCAAACCTAGTACCTAACACTAGGTCTAAACCTACTCCTTATATTAGGTCCCTAACCCTAGTTCCCAGTCCCTCAAGCTAACCCAGCCAGCCTACTTTATCTGTCAACCAGATCTTGTGCTTGATCTGTGTTTCTGTGGTAACAGACTGTATCAGCCAATCAGAATGCTTCATCACATGCCATGAGGCAGCGTCAGGCTACCATGGAGACGGCTAAGCAAGTTCAGGCCAAAGCAACTGTTTGACACCAGCGCCCTCTGCTGCCCAACAACAGTACATACTGGTTCAGTCCGCTTAGTAAGACAGGAAACACACCAGCAGTACCCTAACCCTGAAGGGCAGTGTACAGGATTAACATCATCTCTGTCTCTGTCTCCCTCTGTCTTTCTTTTTCTCTCTTACTGCTGTTCTTCCTCTCTCTGTCTCCTCATCTTCTCTCTGTCTGTCTATCTCTGTCTGTCTTTCTGTCTGTCTCTCTCTCTCACACACACTCTGTCTCTCTCCAGGTTGACACCCAAGATCGGCTTCCCCTGGAGCGAGATAAGAAACATCTCCTTCAATGACAAGAAGTTTGTCATCAAACCTATTGACAAGAAAGCTCCAGTAAGTCTGCTGTGCTGTGTCTCTCTCTGCTTCATGCTCTCTCTCTCATTCTCTCTCTGTCTCTCTCTCTCTCTCTCTCTAGCTCTCTCTGTCTCTCTCTCTAGCTCTCTCATTATCTCTCTCTGTCTCTCTCTCTCTCTCTCTCTCTCTAGCTCTCTCTCTCTCTCTCTCTCTCTCTCTCTCTCTCTCTCTCTCTCTAGCTCTCTCTCTCTCTCATACACATCACACACAGAGCACATCAAACAACACACACACACACGCTAACGAGAGGCTGCTTCCTCAGGACTTTGTGTTCTACGCTCCGCGGTTGCGGATCAACAAGCGCATCCTGGCCCTGTGCATGGGGAACCACGAGCTGTACATGAGGAGGAGGAAGCCTGACACCATCGAGGTGCAGCAGATGAAGGCACAAGCCCGCGAGGAGAAACACCACAAGCAGATGGAGAGGTCACTGGAAGCACACGCACACACACACACAGAACAGAACCCTCAGCCAAGCTCGGTGATATAACTATCCCTATCATGACCAACAGGGGGCAGCATTGCATTTGTAAATCTGTCAGGGACTTCCAAACAGAAAATGATCAGAATCAAAATTACTTTATTGATTCCCTAAGGGGAAACTCCTTAACAACGGCTCACCGTCTCGTCAATTGCACACGGGGGTAATGGTGTAGGGGTAAGAGAGTAGAAGTGTGCACACAGGGATAAAGGAGTAGGGGGTCAAGTGAAATAAAATAAAGTATTGCGGTAACACTTCGAGGCCCGTTGTCCTGGGCATGGGTTTAGTCTGAAGGGAGAGAAAAAAATCATTAAAGATCTCCATTGAAAACGTTTGCAGTCTTGTACTAGGCTCAGGCCATGTGTGGGCCCCGGCGTCTGAGGTGGAGAATGGAGATCACACACAGAGATAAGCCACAAGTGAGCCGCGACACCTGTTTTGATCACCCGGTCGCTCCTGTTCGACAGAGCCCAGTTGGAGAACGAGAAGAAGAAGAGAGAGCACGCGGAGAGAGAGAAGGAGAGGATAGAGCGAGAGAAGGACGAGCTCATCGAGAGGCTGAGACAGATCGAGGAGCAGACGCTCAAGGCCCAGAGAGGTACAGTATATTAGATACCATATAGATGTACGGTACACGATATATGATATATTAGATAACAGTAAAGGTTCTTTATTGGTTAACATAGCTGAAGTCGCTCTGGATAAGAGCGTCTGCTAAATGACTGAATTACTGAAGTCCCATTGGACTGACTGGTGGATCAGGAGTTCAGCAGAATGGACCTAAACGTGGAGTTGTTAAATTCAAGCTGAACGATCCATAGATTTATCATAAAATGTACATCTGTGTAATTGCCTGAACATGTCTGTCTGTGTATATGCCCACGTGTCCTGTACAGCATCTGAACGTGTGTGTGTGTGTCTTCAGAGCTGGAGGAGCAGACCTTAAGGGCTCTGGAGCTGGAGCAGGAGAGGAAGAGGGCGAAGGAGGAGGCGGAGAGGCTGGAGAAGGAGAAGCAGGCGGCGGAAGAGGCCAAGGCAGCGCTGGCCCAGCAGGCTGCCGACCAGATGAAGAACCAGGAGCAGCTGGTAACCACACACGCCTGGAGGGGGGCGGGTGTCGCACCAGGTGGAGACACGTGGGTGGGGGGTTATACTTGGGGGGGTGGGACAGCTGGGGGGTCACATCTGGGAGGTCACAGCTAGGGACGGGGGGACGGGGTCACATCTGCGGTCCCAATTAAGCATCTAAATAAATAACTCATCCAGTAATGAAATAACGTAAGTAATTAGAGCCCCGCCCCACTATGGAGCCAAGAGTGTGTGTAATACTAACAACAGTAGTGTGTATCACCAAGGTAAGTGTGCCCTGTCCTTGGTGCTTGCAGGCTGCTGAGCTGGGAGAGTTCACAGCCAAAATCGCTCTTCTTGAGGAAGCCAAGAGGAAGAAGGAGGAGGAGGCCATCGAGTGGCAGCACAAAGTAAGGCCCCCCCCTCCCCCCTCACATGCACGCTGCCCTCTCTACCTGCTCCTCCTGGATCTTCATACAGCCCTGGCATGACTGGATGTGTGTGTGTGTACAGTATGTGTGTGAGTGTGCATGACCAGGTGTGAGTGTAAGAACAAACATTTATCTGTCACTTATGATTAACCTAGTGCTTAGTGTCTGAACTGTGATTACATTTACATTTATTCATTTAGCAGACGCTTTTATCCAAAGCAACTTACAGTAAGTACAGGGACATTCTCCCTGAGGCAAGTAGGGTGAAGTGCCTTGCCCAAGGACACAACGTTACATAGCCATAGCCGAGCTGCGATCTCACAACCTTCCGATCATGAGGCCAACGCCTTAACCCGTTGAGCCATCTGACCCCACCAGCTCCGCCCCTCCCTAGTGTCTGAGCTGCGATTAGCTCCGCCCCTGCCTAGTGTCTGAACTGTGGTTGGCTCTACCCCTGCAGGCGTTGTCAGCTCAGGAAGACTTGGAGAAGACCAAGGAGGAGCTGAAAACCGTGATGTCATCGCCGCCGGCGCCGGAGGGGGACGAGCAGGACGAGGCGAACGGCGAGGCGAGTGCCGAGCTGCGCAGCGACGGGGTGAGCAGCCATCGCAGCGAGGAGGAGCGCATCACCGAGGCCCAGAAGAACGACCGCGTCAAGAAGCAGCTGCAGGTAGGAGGAGCCAGCCCCCTTCCCCCTCCCCCTCAAACCCCCTAACCCTTCCCCCTTCAGCTCACTGGATCTAGCTCTGGACGTCTAACTGTCTTGGGGTCTGTCTGTCTCTTCTCTATCTCTCTCCCTCTCTCTCTCTCTCTCTCTCTCTCCTGCTACCGCTCCCTTTCTCTCACTCTCTGTCTCTCTCTCTCCCTATCTCCCTCTCCCTCTCTCTCTCTCTCTCTCTCTCTCTCTCTGTCTCCTTCACTTCCATGTCATTCCTCCATGTTTCCATGTGTCCATGTGACACCGCTGTGTTCTCCCCCCCCCGCAGGCGTTAAGCTCAGAGCTGGCCGAGGCCCGAGACGACTCCAAGAAGACCCAGAACGATGTTCTGCACGCAGAGAACGTCAAGGCGGGCCGCGACAAGTACAAGACCCTGCGGCAGATCCGCCAGGGCAACACCAAACAACGCATTGACGAGTTCGAGTCCATGTGAGCGAGAGGGACACTCGGTCGCCACGACGGCGGCTCGCTTTCCTTGTACAGCTGACCCTTGACCCTGCCCGTACCTGAAACCCCCTGCAGAATAAAGGTCAGAGGGGCGGGGGTTCGGTGTCCCTGCCCTCTACGCCTTGCCAAAGCTCCGCCCACTAGCAGGCGTCTCAACCAAACAGCATGTGGCCTGTTGCCACGGGAAACCAGCTGCAAATAGCAGATGAGGTCTCCTGTTCAAACTAATGGGCCCTTCGGACAAGGATGCTTTGACGCTCGTACTGTCTTAGGAACGGACAGATAAGAAGAAGGAACTGTAGCTGGTTTATAATCTCGCTTTTATTTGAAAATGGCCATTCGTAGCTTTTTGATGTCACTAAGCTTGTACGTAAAGCTTAGCATACCTATTTTGTTTGTCAACTGTTGAAAGATTGAAACAATGTTCTTGTTATATACAGCCTTGGCTCATTGTGTCTCCGTGGCGTCACCATCAATAGGGGTATCCACGGTTTCTCCATTAGGCGCATTATTCTCAGGGTGAGCGGTGCAATCATGTCTGACGCATCATCCTAACTAGCCTTCTCCTTCAGCACATGTCTGTGGTTCAAATACGGGGCTGAGTAGAGCCAATACATTCATGGTCCTTTCAGGATTGACCAATTATATATACATATACAGTATGTGTGTATATATATATAAAGGATTTGTACCATAGGCTATATTTTCATCAAATTGTCAATTAACTACGAGCTGTCATGACTTCCTGAGGAATCCTTGTGTTAATTACTAGCTACCCTCTTTCTGATTGGATGTTCATTGTTCATCGTTAACATTTCAGTCTTGGTTCTCAATAAAATTTCGATTACATTTTTTCACTGTCATCCGATGCTTCCACATCCAGTAGGGAGGATGTTATGAATCAGGTATTTCATCTGTAAGGGAGATAGAGGGATCTACTGGGGATCTACAGTGATCTACTGGGATCTACTGTGATCTACTGGGGATCTACTGTGCTCTACTGGGAAATCACTTACAAGCGTCACATTTATCAACAATAGACATGCTTCTGGAGAAATATTTCACTGCGTGAGTATTTAGAAAGTGTTATTTAATCAGTCAAACTCTATCTGACTTGTGTCATAATGTCCTCCAAAACAAGACTCCTCCAAAACAGCCTGATGGTGCTTGTCCCACACAAGAACGCATTAATTGCACCTTTGGTGAATGTCAGCCAAGCAGAGTTCTCGTTGCGGCCTGTAATCGCACCCAGCTGCCCTCGGAGCATCCGCACCAAGCCACTCCTTATATCTATGAAGTTTTACTTGGTGATGACAGGATTGAAATACTAAACATGCTAAAACACAAAGGAGCGTTGTGTTGATTTGTGTGCATTTAGAAGTTATCTAAACATAACGATGTTTGTTTTTCTTCAAATAAATCACGGTGCTTTCTTTTACATAATTGAAATAAATCATTACATAGCCTCAACCCTTTTTTTTCAAAGTAGGAATTTATTACTTAAATAATCACAACACTAAATCAAGTGAACTTTTTGTCCCATTTCCCTGAACACAGGCCGTGGTGAACACAGGCCTGTCTGAGGAAGGCATGGCTTTGGGTTGCAGTGCCTAAAGTTTCACCAGAACATGGAAGAATCCAAACATCCAGTCTGATCAGGACGTTTTGGTCTTCCCTCCACCCTATAAAGGCTAACCTGTGGGGAGAAACCTCAGAAAGCTACAGAAGAACTATAATTATATTACCACAGTCATGTTGCCCATTTGCTTTGGTCTCTGAATGAACACCTTTGTCCTAGCGAACAGGGTTTATATATTCCTGACTGGGATGTGTAAGCATTCAAATGAACTACGCTGATATCACGCAGATGTGCTGACAATGAAATCGATATTCTATAAAGCTGACTCAGCAAAAGCAAATGACAATGAGCATTCAATAATGACAGGGTTATATTAACCAAGCACCAACATTCCCAACATACATTTAAACAGTACGTCAACTGAAAAAATATATTTCCCACCCAGTGTAGAAAAGGTTTCCCAGATACTCATATGGACAGTTTTCAAAATCAAGACATTTCAACTCCCATCCAGAAATCATTCTCAATCAGAAAAAAAAAATAATCTTATGTGGTCTGATATTTCCCTGCATATTTCCCAGCAAAATTGATCAGCAACGGGGGGGAAATTCTCGGCTAAGAGATTTCTCCTTGAGACATCCACATGATCTACAGGTGGGATTACAGTACAAAAACAGCCATAGCCGCCAAAGTCATGGCTTCAGCATGGCTACACACACACACCTCCCACCACCACCTCCACACAGCTGTCGGCACACACTGGCACACAGTGCCTGTACCAGGGGCTCTCCAAGCTTGGTGTTTACAAAGAAAGTCTTGGTTTGCCAACCCTTTCATCTCAAAGCCATCAAACCAGTTCAGGGATTGAAACTCAACGTGGAACCAAAATAATGAAAAAAAGGAATTGAATTGGAAAGCGAGTCAGGTGGATCTTTGTGCCAAGCTGTTTGTTCCTGAGATGCCTGAGCTCCCCTGAGCTGACATCTTTCCAACGTGAGACCAAATGAGCAACAGATCAGCATGGAAAGATGGCAGGCTTAAGTGTTAGTAAATGGACTAAGACTTGTTTAAGCATCCACAGGCTTCTCATGAAGCCAACTAATCAGTCTTAGTTAGTACGCAATGCCTTACGTTCTGAGTACCCAGGATACACACTCTGGGTTTACGATATGTAACTATTATGCTGACAGACTTGACAGTCAACTGCTCTATTACTGTCAGACAACCCTGCTATCGGAAAAAATAGCATTTTATGCTCTTTTTTTCTTCAACTCAAATGACGTCCTGCATTCTTTTACAGAACACGGAAGATATATTCAAATACTTTCTTGTATAAATATTTTCATATAAAACAATTATCTGGATAAGTAAGAATACAATTTGTATCAACGATAGGAGAGGTGTTTTCTGGAGTGCTGAGCTGGTCACTATGACAACAGCTCTGTTCTGTAAAGACAAATAATCTCTTTAGTATGTGTGCTTACATCTTCAGGCAAGTAACCTTTGCAGTTGAATTTACTGTTTATCTAACCATGAGAAAGTAGGAACATGGAACGAGTGCCAAACCAACAAGCCCTTCCTGGATCTGACAAATCTTGCCTGTCATGAACTTACACTTAACAAGAAATCAACTATTTTTCTGCAAAAGTACTCAAACCACAGACACCTCTTGTGGACGTAGCACAAACATTTACGTCCGTAACATAATTAACAATGATAAATTAACACATTTGCACATCTTCCAAAACCATTGTGATGTGATTTCAATGGACAGGATGGTTTGAGGACCACAACAACAACAAATCATAAATAAAAGTACAACTCTATGTAGAAATCCCCAATTCAGAAGGGGACAGGGTGCTTTACCCAGAGGGGAAGTCAACTCAGTAAATTGATCAGAAGGGTTTTTTCCCAAAACATGAAATGTTTTTTTTTTTTGCAGTTTAATTCGGTTTCACGTCTCTAAAGGGGAAATTCATCAGATACATTACCACCTTAGTCAACACAACACCTGCTGAGAGAAATCTAATGATGAAGGGTTACAACCGATTCGTACTGGCCAAATTGGTACGTGACAGTTTAATTCAATATTTTCAGGAAACATTTCAAAAACTCTTACACTAATCATCCTTCCCCGGAGGTATGATTGCCAAAATTAAAACATTGATGAGAAAGCGACAAAAAGTGCCAGAACAGAATGCTAGCTATTTATATAACTTAAAAATAATCAAATAATTACTTAAAACATCTGTAAAATATAAATAAATTAAAGCAATGGATCCCAACAATAAGTCAACAAGGAACACAATAAAATACATTTTCCGCACTCACTTAAACCACATAGACATTTCCCCATCGTTACACCAAAACTTCCGCCCATGGAGAAAGAACTGTACTGGACGATAAGTGCTGAAGGTTGCGAAAAATCATCAACAGTATCAAGTAACAGACTGCTTTGATGAAGCATATTATTTGGAAGCTAAGCTAACATCAGTGCTCCTGATGCTTGACAATGCTGCTGCTGCTACACACAAGCACAACCGCTTCTCTAGAGTTGGGGGTGTAGAGAAACACTGAGTCATCCACCAAGATGGCTGCCGCCAGGATCAAGGCCCATTCTGGGTCTTACCCGCCAAGATGGCCGCCGCCAGTTGCTGGGCATCGATCACATGGGGGTTCCTCCCCATCACCACCCTCACCTGCTCCGGAGGGAAGATGTTACACAAGTTGGTGAACACCTTCTCTCGCTGCTCAATGTAGTAGCTCTGGTCAGGGGATTCCTTGGCCATCGTGGAGGAGTGGGTGGGGAGGGCTAGAGGGACAGGGGGCAGAGAGGATGAAGGTGTGCGGGGGGAGTGTGGTCCCCGGGCCCAAGGGGAGTACCAGGGCAGTGGGAGTTCCTCTGGCAGGCTGTGAAAGGAGAATGGTTCATAGCAGGGTTGGGAGGGTTGCTGGTAGTGGGGGTCCCAGCTGGTTAGACGTGACTCATGCCCAGAGCAGCCTCTCCTGGGGCGGTGCGGGGAGTGCTCGTACAGCCGAGGTTCCAATAGCCCGTCATCTTGCCAGGGTGTGCCCAGAAGAGTGCGCCCCAGGGGGGATCCCTGTGAGCAGGCATGGGGGCTGGAGGTCTGGGGTGGGGGGTGGGGATAGTCCCCTGGGTAGCCCGAGCGGGCCGGCAGGTGGGCCGGCAAGTAGGCCAGGGGAGCGTTGAAGTGGAGGAGGGAGGAAGGAGGATCCTCCAGGGCGTATCCATGCATCCTCCCCAGGCCCTGGGAAAGTGGGTAGCTGTGGTGTGGGTGCTGGGACATGCTAGCTGGGGTGTGAGAGGGTGGCTGGGGGTGTCGTCCGGGGCAAGGGTGATGGTGGTGATGGTGGTGGTGGTGGGGATATCTGAGACCCTCCTCCACCACTGGGTCAGGGGAGAAGGAGTCAGAGCTCACACTCCCCTCACTGCTGCAGTCAGAGGGCATGGAGCCGGCCCCCAGCTCTGCAGGGAAGAACCTCTCCGGGCTCCGAGGCACAACCAGGCTCAGGCTTGAATAGGCCCTCATCAAAGGGTAGCCCAGCTCTGGGGATTCACACCTGGGGTAGCATTCCCCTGGACCCTGCCCCACCGCTCCATGGCCCCAAGAGGCTCCTCCCCCATCATGCTGGTGTCTCCGGTCCTGCTGGACCAATGGCATCGCAGCTGGAGGGAGAAGGCTACTACTGCTACCTCGACGAGCTTCTGTCCTGGTTCGGACCTCCAGCTGCTCATCCAGAAGGTCGTTGTAGGAGTCTGAGCGCCTCTTAGGGGGCCAGCCCCGGGATTCGGACATCGAATCGATCCTAGAGCTTGTTGGACTCTTTCCCATGATTGAGTCACCCACAGTCTTGGAGGAGGAAGGGGAGTAGAAGGAGGAGGAGGCCTTGGCACTGGCTCTAAGCTCGTCGGCTACAGAGCGCTGGGGCAGGGAGCCTCTCTCGGGGTGATAGAACTTACACTTTTGCCCGTAGGTGCACTTCTTACCTGAGGAGTGAAGATTAATAAGAGTTTGTCAAGAAGCAACATAACCCTCTCACTGATTTACAGGTCTGAGTGGCTTTGGATAAAAGGATTTGCTGAACCAAAACATTATTACAATGCATGTTTAAAAGGGATGACATCCGAAGAAAAATCATAGTTTGGTAGTTTTTTCCCCGTTAGGTTTCTTAGTATATGCCCAAACTTTTTTCATGCTGGTTTTGTGAATAAATTAAGGAAATTAAATGGAAGAGGGAGGGAGGGAGGCCGTTACCGTAGGGACAAGGCTGTTTCCTGTGCTCGGGGATGACAGGTCTCTTCCGCAGGAAGTTCTCCAGACTGGGGCCGTGTCGACCCAGAGGATCATCAGGGGGCATGAACCTGAACACAGGAAGTGTGAGCTCTGTTCAGACAAGACACAGCTGATCCTGGCAGCAGACAGAAAGGCTAATAACCGTGACAACAACAACAGCTTCATTGGAATCAGCCGGATCACCGTGACGCCGTCTGTGACATTGAAAAAGTGGGCGGGGCTTCCTTACTTGTCGTTCACAAACGAGTACATGAGCAGTCGTTCGTCCACGAACTTCTTCCACTCGGGCTTCTCGTTGGCCAGGTCTCGGTAGTTGTCGTTGGATACGATGATGCCGTCCGACTCGTGGGCCAGCTTGACGATGAAGCGGTCGTCGTAGCAGACCACGCGGCGCCCCTGGACGCGGCGCGACGGCGTGAACACCAGGATCTTCTCCTTCTCCAGGCGACGCAGAATCTCCTGGTCTGATGGACAGAGAGAGAGAATGACAGTGAGGTCAACTTTGGTAGAGAGGGGGGCAGCATTGGAACAGCGATGAAGGCTGTTAGAATTATTTTGGTAATCTCATATTTGCTGTTATAATTTTGATATCATGAATTATGTTGTTAGGCTACGTATGTGCCTTCTTAAAATGGTCTTGCAGAAAGGACGTGCTTTGGAGTGGAAATAAACCAGGATGGGGGTTGTGTGCTGATACCTTGGGCCCTGGAAGAGGCTCGCCTGAGAACATTCCTAAATTACATTTGTTTTAAATGATGAACGGTGACTGTCTGACTGATTTGTAGAGACTGACCACTTGTAAACTGATGTTATAAAAAGAGGAACCAGAGAGATGTGGGCCAGATCAGGTTTTGAGATTGCCATAAGCACATCACTGCTGGTTTCCTCATAAGTAGATTTAACCTTATTTGTCTGTTGTCTTTTCCTCTTTCTTGATTCCGATTTCGATTTGAACCTAACAAAGGCATACCTGTTTGTTATCCTGCATTGCTAAATTGCAGTTCAATGTGTTTTTTCATGCCATGATTCCATGTGTCATTAGATTTCACATGGGAAAAAGCTCCATGAAAAATACCTCTGGCGTTTCCAAGTACCAATCAAAACATGGCTGAACATGGGCATGAGTGAGTGTAAAGGCTGTGAGTGATGATGAAGGCCATACCCCAGGCAGTGGTAGACCTTTGATTTGACTGAAGAGAAAAAAAGCTGAGTAAGCAAGTGATATATTGGGCATATTAAGTGTGTGCGTGCATGCATGTTCACGGGTGTGTCTGCGTTTATGTGTGTGTGTGTGCAAGTTCTTGGGTGTGTCCACATGTATGTATATCGTTAGGTGGCTCAGCGGGTTAAGGCGTTGGCCTCATGATTGAAAGGTTGTGAGTTCAATTCCCGGCTGTGGCTATGTGATGTTGTGTCTTTGGGCAAGACACTTCACCCTACTTGCCTCATGGGGATTGTCCCTGTATATGCTGTAAGTTGCTTTGAATAAAAGCGTCTACTAAATTAGTATTTATTCATATTCATGTTTTTATATTTGTATTAGATTTTATATATATAGTTATTTAACTTTAATTGATAGTTTATCGTACCTCCCAAATTTTTTTCATGAAGATCCGAACATTATAGTTCATTGTTTGCACCATCCTGCCACATGAAATTCCATGTTTGTGTAAATGTACATGATGAATAAGATGAATAGATTTCTGATTTGGATGCATGTGTGAGTGTGTGAGTGTGTGTGTGTGTGTGTGCATAGCCCCCAGCTCCTGCTGGTACCTGTGATAAGTGCGTCGGGTCTTGACTGTTCTTTCCGCCAGGCGGGCACAAACACTGTGACGTCTTTGTGGCCGCGCTCCAGGAACCAATCAACGGCCAGCTGTATGCCGTGGCAGGAGAACACTTCCTTATTCCCGTGACTGAGAAGCACAACATGACGTCATCAGCAGTGTTTTCGGTCATGGGGGTGGGAAGGGGGGTTGGGGGTGGGGGGGGGGGGGGTGTGTTAGGATGTGCTTAACGTTCTCAGTCATTCAGTAACTTCAGGATGGTTCTGAGATCGAGCATGGGAGGGGAGGAGACAGGGGAGAAGAGAGAGGAGGGGGACGAGGGGACGAGGCTCTGCAATCGGGCTTGGTGGTCAGATCACATACAGCATAATGAATGATTATTATGAGGCTCCCACAGAGCTTGATAACGATCCAAACATTAGAATCAGATGTGCTGGAACTGGGAAACACCTTAAACTATCAGGACAGGGGCTCTCGAGGACCAGGATTGGACACCCCTGGTCTACAGTATATGCAGGTGCACACGGAACCCTAACCAGGGTGCTCAACTGAGCCGTGAAACCTGGGTAGGGGACAGCACTGGCTGTGGGGAACTGACAGAATGCCCAACAGCATGCTTCGATACTGGGAAACGCAGGGGAAGAGTTGTGGGGAGAGGAGAGAAGGAAAGAGGGGGAGAGGAGGTGAGAGGAGGTAATAGAGGGAGGAGAGGGGAGATGGACTTACCTCATGGCCACATTGCTTCCATCCACCACCACTGGCCTCAGGTTGTCCTGGTCGTCCCGATGGGGAGACGCACACACCTGACGACAGGAATCCAGAGACGAGGAGGAGGACGAGTGGGACAGGGAGGAAGATAAAAAGGAGGAAGAAGAGGAGGAAGCGTAATGGGTGATCACTTCCTGTTCCATCTCTGTCCTGGTTCCCAGTTTGACCAACTCGCCCAGAATGTCGTTGATGAGCGCGCCGGGGCCCAGCTTGCCCAGAACCTGCAGCACCAGGTCCTCAGAGTAGCCCAGCTTCAGAGCAAACTCCACCTTGGTCTGGCGATGGGTGAGGATGGCTGTTGTGTGAGTGGACTCCCCAGGGGCACGGTTCTGAGCTGACCCGGAGGGTAAGGGGTAAAGACAAAGTTTCTGGACTTCAGAAACAGAGATCTGGGCTCGCTCATCTTCACTGTCGGACGCAGCGCTCTCTTCAGAGTAGTTGCTGCAACTACTACTGGTGCTGTTGCTGGTGCTGATACTGATACCATGAACTTCGCTGGCCACCCCTGCCTCCAAGGGCCCTGCGTCTGCACCCACCGCGGCGCTCAGGTCTGCCCGCCTCACGTTGCCTTCCACGTGGAGATATTCCAAATCCAGACCCAGGCTGAGGATGCGGCCTGTTTCATCCTCCAGATGTTCCTTCAGGCCCATGCAGTCGTCTCATACATCCAGTCCTGTCTCCTCCGTGACCTCTAGGATTCTGGCAACCTCTGGATGACCCCACTGTCACCTCTGTAGTTAGGCTGCTGTCTGACCAATCCTGGCACGGAAGCCTGAAAGAGGGAGGGTACAAATAAATCTAATAAAAGGGGGGTACAAGGGTCCACACACATTTACTTTTAGTCATTTAGCAGACACTCTTACCCAGAGCGACTTTCACTCCCACCCCCCCCCACCCCCCCCCCCCCCCACCAAGGATGTCATGTTGGCATAGCTCAGATTTGAACCAGGGACCTTCTGGTCACTAGAAAACCCCCTCACCACTCAGCCACCTGACTCCTCAAACACATACACTCTCACAATGCCAAACCACTGGCTCTAACAGTAGATAGTTACAGTCTGTACTCAGCTTAGTCAGCTGTGAGCAGTACAGGGCCCTTGGGGAATGTACACTGTGAACATGTAGAAAGAAAATCATCTATCATCAGAACAGTTTTTCTCCGGACATTCAGCAGAATTCTTTGAAAAAGAGAGACCTGAGAGTTTCTGCAGAAGGGCAAACAAATGAATCTCCATTATGTCTCTAATCCCAATCATGTGCCTGACCTCATTTTCAACTGATTTGCATTTAACTGAGTCGATCAAACTTGCATAAGGTGTGTTGAGATGCTGAATTTCAAGTTTCCCGGTTGCATGTTTCTTTAGTTAATAACAACCTTTCACCTCAGGCTTGTATCAGACAAAGGGGACTTAATCTCGTACGCTGGGATTTTAGAAAGATGAGCACCATGTATTTACACAGAACTGAGACAGAGGCTTGTTGTATAAGAAGGAAAACCTGATTGGTCGACACAAAGGAGATCTGTTGAAGCCAGGCCTTGCCCGCTAATTGCTCAGTGACCCCTCAAACAAGGGCTTGTTTTCCAGTGTGTGGCGTTGGTCCTCGGTGCATAATCGGAGCTTGATTATCCACGCGAGGCTGCTCGTCTACATGGACCGTGTGCGTGTGTCTGGCCACTGCATGAATTTATTTTGTCCGCTGAGCTGACGTCGTCTCCGTCCCAGCTCCGGTGAAGAGCGTGCGGAGGTGCAGGAGGTGCAGTCCGGAGCCTTCCCGCGAGGAGCGTGCACGTATAGCAGCGGGAAGAGAGGGCCTCCGGACCGGAAGACAGAAGCCCCCTCTACACCACCACCCCCCCCCCACCCCCACCCCCACGACCCGCGCTCCGCAACTCAAGCTGCCACTCCAGTGGGCGTGTCCACGAATGCCAGAAGAAAGACGGAATAATTTAGTCACTCGACAACAAAAGAGGAGAGAAAGAGAGCGAGAGTTTGCGAGGGGGGGGGGGTGGGGATTGGGTGGGGTGAAATGAAAGGAGGGGGGGGGGGATTGGGAGGGGGGATTGGTGAAAGTGTGTCTGGCTCGCTGTCACCTCACAAAGCAGCTGCCAACACAATCTGGAACTCTCCGACCAGCCATTGTTCACCAGGACCGGGCTGCGGGCAGGCACAGACGGTGGCTGGAGCTATTCAAACAACCCTCCACTTTACATGCTCTCAAACATGCACATACACACTCATACACGCTCACGCACACAGCCGCTGACACACTCAGTGAGCAGTACTTTTTGGCGTAGCCGCTATCCTGAGTCACTGTTTGTTTCCTGAAGAGTCAGCTAAAACATCAGAGAAGTACAAATGTGTTTCCTCTGCTGCCATCCAGTGCATTTACTTTTTCCAGAGTGACTTACAGCAAGTACAGGGACATTCCCCCTCAGGCAAGTAGGGTGAAGTGCCCAAGGACATAACATAATCTTTATAAAAACATTTGAGCACGGCAACTTACCGATTACTCCCAGCTCAAACTCACAAATACTTGTCAGTGTTAAATACACTACCTGCCAGTATTAAATAGGACACCATTCAGACAGACTGATGTCCTCTTTAAAAGATTCAAGAGCAGGGCGATTTTGTCATCTTAAAAAATTGGTGTGGGCTAGTACCTATTGTCCCGCTCCTTAACCTTCACTCATGTTAACTACATATTCTGTATGTATGTTACATGTCTGTTTAGGAATCTATGAGTTTTATGTTCCTTTTCATGGGCATACTTTGTTGTGAACTGCAATGTTCACCCCTGGAGGACAAATAAAGGTTTATCTAATCTAATACTTACACACTGCTATAAAGCCTGCATGGTAGCAGCATTTTTACATTTCACATCCCACGTAACTGCGAAAAAACTGACTTTGAGTCTGAGATCCTTTTTCTCCAAACACTGGGGTCAGAACAGCACAGCCACTGTGGGGAAACTAACTGGAAAAGCAGGACTGCAGAATACTGAAAGATGAGGTCTGGTTCTGTGACTGCAGAATACTGAAGAATGAGGTCTGGTTCTGTGACTGCAGAATACTGAAAGATGAGGTCTGGTTCTGTGACGGCAGAACACTGAAAGATGAGGTCTGGTTCTGTGACTGCAGAATACTGAAAGATGAGGTCTGGTTCTGTGACTGCAGAATACTGAAAGATGAGGTCTGGTTCTGTGACTGCAGAACACTGAAAGATGAGGTCTGGTTCTGTGACTGCAGAATACTGAAGAATGAGGTCTGGTTCTGTGACTGCAGAACACTGAAAAATGAGGTCTGGTTTTGGGACTGCAGAATACTGAAAGATGAGGTCTGGTTCTGTGACTGCAGAACACTGAAAGATGAGGTCTGGTTCTGTGACTGCAGAATACTGAAGAATGAGGTCTGGTTCTGTGACTGCAGAACACTGAAAGATGAGGTCTGGTTCTGTGACTGCAGAACACTGAAAGATGAGGTCTGGTTCTGTGACTGCAGAATACTGAAGAATGAGGTCTGGTTCTGTGACTGCAGAACACTGAAAGATGAGGTCTGGTTCTGTGACTGCAGAACACTGAAAGATGAGGTCTGGTTCTGTAACTGCAGAATACTGAAAGATGAGGTCTGGTTCTGTGACTGCAGAATACTGAAAGATGAGGTCTGGTTCTGTGACTGCAGAACGCTGAAAAATGAGGTCTGGTTCTGAGATTGCAGCGCACTAAGGTGGAGGAAGGCACCAGATGCTGCAGTCTGGACCCCACCACTCTGGGCCTGGGGGTGGGAGGGCAGGGGTGGGTCTGGGTCAGGGTGAGCTCCCCTGGGCATGGGGGGAGGGATGGGACTCGCTGGGCCAGAGTTAGCTCTTCTGGCCTGGCAGCTCCCCTGGGCATGGCTGGTTCCCTCGGGGCCAGACCTGAGCAAGGTCCCCACGGGGGCCAACTCCAGATCATCTCCACAGTCTGGAGTGTGGGGGACAAAGAGAGAGGAGGGAGTGGAGGAGCGAGGAAGGGGGGGAGTGAGGGGGGAAGGAATGGGGGTCTGCATAGGCAGCAGGGGTAACAGATGCCTGCTGAAGCCACAGGGGAACCCTCTGCAACTGGTGGCCCTGCTCATCCTCCACTGAGCGCGCTCAGTACAGATCGCAGATACATATCGTCGTGGTCTAAGAGTGCGTGTAAGGAGGGGGGGGGAATGGAGGGGTAGAGACTATCCCCCCTCAGTGCAGACATGAACCCCTCTTACCTCTCGTCTGGAAATGAGTCCTCACACACACACACACACACACACACACAGCAGCAGCTGAGTACCTCAGTTGCACCTCAGATGCCTCACACACACTTATTTAAAAACACACACACACACACACAGCAGCTGAGCTCCTCAGTTGCATACTCTCACATATGTTTCTTCTTGTTCTTTGTTAGTCATCAGTACAGGTCTTTTCCACTAGTCACCATCATAAACTAAGATTTAAAAAGTCAACATCATCATTTAAATTTAGCACATTAGTAAACATTTGAAAGACTTCCTTTGGCCCTGAGCTATATGAGCACACTTCATACTTCCATTGCTCCGCTCTACATGCAAATTTTTGTGGCTTGCGTTGGCTGCCAGCTAGACAGTGTTTAATTAACAGGATTCAACAAGTTTTACAGCTATCTAGGTTTTACAGCAATCAAATGATAGAAGATAATGATCAATTCCACAGTAAGAACTAGCAAAAGGTCCTCTACTTATTTGACAGTCGCAATCCCAGAATAGAACATGTCATTTCCAGTCACTGACACCTCAGAAAACAGAAAGCATTTACATTTACAGACACAGAGGGAGAGCCCCTTTTAAATACACACACACACACACACGGAAGACTTCTCTTTTGCAGTTCTCTGACTTTAAAACAATTCTTTAAACCAAACTTTTAAACTGCCCTTCCAGTTCAAGTGAATTCTCCTCAGACAAACTTACCACCAGTTTCCACGGTGAGGGGTGATGGGGGTGGAAGAACTTAATCCAGAACAAACCCACACTTTCTCATGCAGCAAGTGGGCTCCTGACAGAACGCCGTGGGTCATCCCAGCGTGGACGCCGTTTCACTTCTGAGTGCTTTCCCCAGCTTCGCGGTGTCGACGTTAAGGAAAGTCCAGACCCAGCATCCAGTCCCAGCATCCAGAGGTAAAGTCCCAGGGAAGCAGAGGAGAGAGGAGGTCCCTGTGTCTGAGTCTAGGATCCCGTCTATGGGCTGCAGGACCCTGGGGGGTAGGCATGAACAATGTGAGAGTTAGCAGATGGAGCGCCGCTATCCACTAGTCCCTCATTACATTCAACCTGCTTCTGACCAATGAGAGCCCCGTGACCTCACAATGAGACACACGCACACACCCACACGCTCACTCACTCCCTCCATCGAGGCTGCTCCTAAGGCACGCGCTTTTTTCTTCAAACGCATACACACATGCCCTCCCCCTTGGCTTTAGAAACACACATCCATTCACGCACACTCTGCTTGACACACACTCTGCGCGCACACATGCAGACGCACACACCAAAGGAAACCAAGATAAGAAAGTAGAATCTACCCCCCACACACCACCCCCTCCTCCCCCACCGCCCCCATCACATCCAGCCGACTCAAGCCATGAATGAGCATGTGTGTGTGGGGGGTATGCTGACAATGAGGACATGCACACAAAGGACGGCCCATGGCAGGCAGCTGCACACAGGCACCAGGCACAGGGCCATTAGAGACAGAGAGACATGGAGAGCACCGAAGGCTAAGCCCTGAGGAACACCTGGTCTACCGTCAGGAAAGGGGGGGGGGGGGGGGGTGGGAGGGAGGGGGTCGGGGGGGGTGGATGTCATGTGGAAAGCAGATCTTGCTGTACATTCCTAGGTTGTGGAACACCACAGGCATTTAAACAGTTAAAGATTTGGTGTCAGTGATCGAACAATTTACCCTGAATGTTGAGGTGTGTCTAAAATGAGCTGGGTTGTTCACAGGTGTGGCTGTCCTCAAGGAACGCTGCACAAACCAAATCAGCTCTGCAAACTAAGTGCTCTGATATTTGCATTTAACCCCAAAAACACCTACAGCGACGTTGTTTTAGACGTCCGCTTTGCTTTCAAAATGCAAACACAAAATGGTCCAAAGCGCACATGGGCTAGCAAAGGAAACATAAGATAAGAAAATCCTTTGAAAATCGGTGTTTGGGGTCTATCACGTTGCTATGCTCAGTGACCGATGCTCTTTTGTAAAGCTCTCTCTTGAAAGTCACTTTGGATAAAAGCTTCTGCTAAATTAATAAATTTAAATAAAATATTCAGGTTTTCAGCATAGTGATGCCTGAGGCTCGTGAAGAAGCTTTCACAAAATGTTCTCAGCTTTTCCCACTACTGCTGACATTTTGTCATTTTTTTTGTTTCTTGGCTGTTTGCCATTGGTTGGCAGTTTTGCGTTCTGCATCAGTACAAGTATGTACCTGAGAAGCAGATGGTAATATCACAGCAGATGGAGAGAGGTGGGGGAAAAAAAAGGCAGGGTAATGCAGGATGCATCGCACTGTCCTGCATGTGTGGATTGTGTGTCTTTGTGAGTGTTCAGTGCATGTATGTATGCAGTGTGTGTGTGTGTGTGTGCGTGGAGTGTGTGTGTGTGGGTGTGCGTGGAGTGTATCGCTGTCTCTGTCACTCTTGTCACTAGGCCCTGACTCCTTAATGGAGCCGGGGCTGGCTGCCGGCCCCTAGGGGACTGTGAAGCGACGGCCATCTGCTCGCCAGCCCAGCATAAACAGGTGTCCTCTACCCTGCTGCCTGCACCTTTCCAGACCCTGCAGCGCTGTTAACAGAGCCCTGTTCCATCCCGCCTCCCAGGCCAGCCCCAGAGCAGCGCTCCCTCCTCCGGCCTGAATCCGGGAGAGATCAGCCTAGGCTGATGCCTGCTCGGGGAGACAGCTGCTAAAAGGGAAACTGCGGTGTTTCCATTGTTGCGAAGGATCTTTTCCCAAGCGCAAAACAGCTTCAGAAAAGAGCCACAGTGACCGGAACTTGGAAATAGAGGAAGAGAGTGAAGGGGAAAGAGATAGAGTGCTAGGGAGAAAGGATAAAATAAAGAAAACTAAAACTGAGAGGGAGGGGAAATAGAGACACATTTAGAGTCAATGCTCCATCCCGTCCGGTGCGATTGTGGACAGCAGCAGAGACAGACACAGCCGGATTCTGGACGGAGAAAAAAGGCTTGTAATCAGCCACAGATGTGGAAGACGAACAGAAAGGGGTGTGTGAGTGGAGAAAGAGATACAACTCCTAATCCTGTTAACCAAAAGACTTGGGGAACAGACGGAACAGAAGGAGTCCCTATGGCCAGGCAGGTCTTGCTTTTCAAGATCACTGTGTAAACAGGTTTTGGGGCGGCAGGGATTACTCTAGTCCCTAGCCTCAAGGCCGAAGCGAGGCCTACTAACTCGAACCAAACACAGTCAAATCAATTTGTGCCTGAGAGTTCAAATGAAACTTTATCATGGAATGTCTCTTTCTCGCTTTCTGTCCATTACAGTGTACACACACACACACACACACACCCTTTTCACCGACGTAACACACACCCACGCCTCCTCACCCCCCACAGAGGATCAGCAAGCCAGAGGCACCTAACAGGCCACATGGTGTGTGTGTGTGTGTGCGCGTATTGCCTTTAAGTGACCCTAAGGGCATTAGGCCTAAGGCCAATCTTTTGTACCCTCAAAGTCCTTTACAACCCCCTCCACATCCCCCTTACACACACACACATTCACAGTCACGCGCACACACACCACCTGCTGTTTTTGTTGGCTACCGGGCGTTAGAGTGGAAATTGTGGAGTAAAAAATCACATTCTGCGATATCATAAACAGTCTTGCTATTAAAAAAACCTGGTACTGATTCTCATACAACTACTCACAGTGCTCAGAATATGTTACATATCAGGAAATGATGACTCATGTTGATATACAGTCAAAATCTGATACAAAGTGCAAATACTCTGGATTCTTGGCACGTTCTGTTTAATTTAAATTCCAGTGTGTCACTAACCACATGCCAGTATCTAACAATCAGTACAGATGAACAGAACAGTATGTTGCCGACCAGCTGTGTAACCAACCACGATGGTATGTAGCTAATTATCAGGATGTAGCTAACCACCCGTATTTAGCTAATCATCCCTTTTGGAACAACCACTTTCTTCTTTTTTTATTATCTAACCACTAATCAGTTAACCACAACAATGAAGCTCATCACCACCATGTAGCTAAACACCAGTATTCTGTATGTTGCGAACCAAGCAGCTAGATATCAGTGTGTGGCTAACCACCAGGATATCCATGTATGCTAGGCTGGGAGGTCACCATGTGTCGTCAGAGTCTGATTAAGTCATGATGGATTACCCAGGAGGGGGATAGGGAGAGAGGGCGATAGATATGGGGGGGGGGGGAGGGGGAAGAAGAAGAAGGATGGGGGTTTGGGGTTGGTGTGAAGCCGGACGAGTGCCATGTCACTGAGGCCAGAGGAGGACAAAGCCAGGGGCCAGGTCTCCAGAGGGCTACGGACAGCTGTTGGGATGAACGTCATCACTGACACACGCACACACACACGTTCCACCCAGGGATCCACGGTCACGTCTGTGGCTGGATAGAAGCTAGGGGAAAGGTCACCCAGAAACATGAGCCTGTGTTTTCCATCTCTTTCTTTCACACATGCAATCGTACATTTCCACAACATTCAACCCAGTTTATTTTCAGTATTTTGAAGCAAGTTTGTTGTGGTGTCTTGGTGGTAATGGACCCAAAAATGCAGAGGCACGGTTGAGTGTAAGCCAGGGTTTATTATAAACCAAAACCAAAAACACTGTGGCCACTAGGCAGTGAAAAATCAAAGTGCCCATAACAGACGGGGAACAACAAATATAAAAACACTAAAGAAGGTTGTAGCACTCAAGTAGCTGGTAGTCCAAACAATAGGCACAAATACAGGAGGTGAGGAACATGCTTCGATCTGACAATGGGCATGCCAGAGGCCAGCCTCTAAATACTGCTTGGGATGATGATTGGGTGCAGGTGTGTGCAGTCAGCTCCCCTGCAAACCACACCCATGCCTGCAGAGAGGGCACAGAGAGATATAAGGCCCAACCCCCAACTCATACACACCACATTTGTAGGTAAATTGATTGATTTTTCATATTTCAATACGAAAGGAACGTACCTCTTATCAACTGTTATCAGTAGGCTAGTTTTTGATGATTATGTTCACTGCGATACAATCATTTCACAACAGTGGTGTGTCTTCCCACAACTTGTTTCGCCCAGGGTGAAGAAATGATATCCATTCTGACATTGCTGCTACAACTGTATATCTTAATCACATATGTAATGTGTAACGTAATACTAATCACACAACTTTATGGAATCACTTTCACATGAATCAAAGAAGTGTATTCAACAACAACACTGACTCTGAACAGTGAGTGAAGGCCAAGGTCAAAATAGCCAGGATTGTACTATCCCATGGAATCTTGAAAGCGCAAGTGAAAAGCAGCGACCAGGTCCAGACTTCTCACATCTCTGGTCTCTTCTGATTCTCACTGTGAGTGGTTGCCAGGATAGAATTTCCATGACTACTGGGCTTCGTGCCTACTGGGCCTCCTAAAGGTCTTAGGCTTTTTCCGATGGATGACAACGCTCTCGCCAGCGCAGACCGTTTGGGTGGTTTCTCCCTGACCTGCGAGCCAGAGGAAGGTCCTGCCTGCACGCTGTGCTGTGGCCCGTTGCTGGGTGCCGAAGACACGAGATAGAGCTGCTATGAGCTTTATGTTGTGTATGTAGGTGTGTGAGTGTGTCTATGCAAAGACTGTGTAATCACACTGGTCACATGTTTTACACTGTCCGGTCTGTACCAGTAGACTTACAGACCTAGTCTTGGGCTGTTGGTTTGTCTTCCTCAGGGTGGCCCGCTGGGAGCTGCTGCTTCTTGTTTGATTTCTGCATTTTGCATTTAACGCGAAGTAAAACCAGTTACCAAAGAGAAGGTCTGCACATCAAACCCTGTCAATTAAACCTGCTGTAACTCATTTAAAGCCTAGTTAGATAATACACCTGTTAGAAGAATTACAGTCGTTAGTACCAGAGTTTCAGGTCATGAGCAGGTGAGGAGAATTTGGATGTAATCAGTGGCATTTTCTTCAGGCATTATTGCTTGGTTTGACATGAGGAGACGGGAGCAGCTGTAATTCCAGTTGTATTAGCTTGCAGGAATGTGTGTGCATTTATAAATGCTACATTTGTGTATATCCCCGGAAACCTTTGTCTGTGAAGGGCATTGCGTTGCCTCCTAGTATGAAAGGCGCTAAACAAATGACATTTGGGTTGATTTGATTTAAAAGAGTGACCAGGAACTGGTCATTCGAGTTCTGTGTGTTAGCAGGAATGTGTGTGTGTGTCCTGGGGTGCTGACGGGGGGTGGGGGGGTGGGGGGGTGGGGGGCGGGGTGTAATACAGGTCCTGTATAGTAGCAGGAATGTGTGTGTCTTTTGTTTGGTGGTGGCGGGATTTCCGTGGTTGCATTCAAAGCAGAAGCGCAGGCGGTATCCTCCTGTTGTCGTTGTTGGCTGGTGTCTCTGGATCAGAATCTGTCAGGAAGTGTATCTCTGTTGGCTGGTGTCTCTGGATCAGAGTCTGTCAGTCAGGAAGTGTATCTCTTTTGGGTGGTGTCTCTGGATAAGAGTCTGTCAAGAAGGGTATCTCTGTTGGCTGGTGTCTCTGGATCAGGGTCTGTCAGTCAGGAAGGGTATCTCTGTTGGCTGGTGTCTCTGGATCAGGGTCTGTCAGTCAGGAAGTGTATCTCTGTTGGCTGGTGTCTCTGGATCAGAGTCTGTCAGTCAGGAAGTGAATCTCTTTTGGCTGGTGTCTCTGGATCAGAGTCTGTCAGTCAGGAAGTGTATCTCTGTTGGCTGGTGTCTCTGGATAAGAGTCTGTCAAGAAGGGTATCTCTGTTGGCTGGTGTCTCTGGATCAGGGTCTGTCAGTTAGGAAGGGTATCTCTGTTGGCTGGTGTCTCTGCCTTCCGGCTGCTGCAGCGACAGGCATCAGGTACCTCACCTGCTTCCAGAAGTTCGACGTAGCCCTGTTTGCACCACACACTGCCTCGCGCCACCTGAGGGGGGCTCTGCTGCGGATCAGCAGCTGCAGGGTGGGGGGCAGGTGTGTGTAGCTCATGTCCCCCAGCTGAATTAGGATCACACTCACACCGCTCTGCAGCAGGGCATGGTGGAACCCCAGCTGCCAGTCGTACTGGTCCGCAGCACCGGGACCTTTGACCTCTGACCCGGAGGTCGGGGTGAGGATGACTATCAGCCTCCTGCTCAGCTGAATGCACCTCTCTGCCAGCTCCATGCAGTCTGGGGTGGGGGGAAAGAGGATGAGGGTAGGAGGTTACAGGAAGAGAAGGAGAAGGAGGGAATGGAAGAGAAGAAAGAGAGCAGGAGGAGAAGGAGTGGGGGACATGGCATGAGAGGTAGGGGGAGGGGAAAATGAGAAAAGGGGTGAATGAGAGGGAGAGGGGTAGACAGTAGATGAAAGGGGAAGGGGTCGAGGAAGAGGGGAGAGATAAAGAAGATGGTGAGGGTGCAAGCAGAGAAACAGGACTGTGCCTGTGCTTCTCTCACATCTGTCAAGCTGACGGTTACTCAGTTACATTTCAGAGCACGGCGCACTGCTCTAACTCCACCACAGAATAACCTTCGACCTCTGACCCCGACCGGCACAGCCTCTAACCCTCAGTGGTATCTCACCTTCTCCTGGCAGGTTGTCTCTGCCATGGATGAAGAGGCTGAAGCCACACTGGTTTTCCAGAACACAGGGCAGAACCCTGGTGACGAACAGGCTGAGTATCTCCTCTGTGGCCTGATCCAGTCCTTGGTGCTGGTACACCACATATGCATCATATACCATCCCATCTGCAGAACACACACAAAGAGCTGTTTTCTGTGCGTACAGTATTTTTGGGTCTTCAAAAGTGCGTCAACGTGTGTCAAAAGTGAATAAACGCGCAGAGCTCTGCGTTGTTCAGGATTAGAGTGCCCCCTTGTGGCGGTATCAGACATGCACGCTGCCACCTGCTTTATTCTCGTGACGGCTGCCTCCCCCCATGCATGGGCCTGGAGGATCCGACAGTGCTCACCATCAGGGCGGCTGTGGGAGCGCAGCAGCCACCTGCAGAACAGAGCCAGGTCGATGGCAAAGTGTCGGACGGCCAGTGCAAACAGCAGCAGGGCGGACACTCCGCCCACCAGGGGGAGCCACAGGGAGGCTGAGACAGACAAGAGAGCGGAATGGAGCTGGATTACAGAGGGGGTTCAAGGGTCAAGTGTGGGTGTTTGTGTGCGGTGGGTGTGGTAGGTGTGGGTGTGTTTGGCAGCATTCGCATACCTTCCGGCTTGAGAAACAGAACAGCCACTGTGTTCTCCTGGGAGGTCAGGGCGATGCATTGAAACGTGGAGCGGAAGTCCTTAACAGAAACTCTGTCTATGGTTAAGACAGACTTGAAGATATTCAGCTTCTTGGCAGTCACATCTATCTCTCTATAGATGTAGAATATCAGTGAGTTCATTAAATACACGATACGTACAAGGACAATATACTTTGTTTTGTAAATGTGTGTGTGTGTGTGTGTGTGGACCTGCTACGGTTTCCACTGTAGCCCTCCAAAGCATCAGCCTTCTGTTCATTCACTGTCCACCTCACATCACAATCGAGTTCAATGTTGATTCCACAGTGCGCAGAGCAGGTCAGAGTCTTCATGGAGCCTAGCGTGAACACATCATTGCATGCTCAAGATCGCCCCCTGTGTCCCTGTGCGGTACTGATATTGTGGCCAAGCTGAAGTGCCGGGCTCACCCATCACTGCCGTCTCTGTGGATCTGTTGGCTGGGGTGATGATGATTGGAGGAAAGTATGCCAACGGTCCTGGAGGAAAGAGCACACACCACATGTCCTTCCCAACAGCCTACTTAACTCTCCCTACTTAACTCTCCCTACTTAACTCTCCCTACTCAACACTGCCTACTCAACACTGCCTACTCAACACTGCCTACTCAACACAGCCTACTCAACACTGCCTACTCAACACAGCGGACTAAACACAGCCCACTCAACACAGCCTACTCAACACTGCCTACTCAACACAGCCTACTCAACACTGCCTACTCAACACAGCCTACTCAACACAGCCTACTCAACACTGCCTACTCAACACAGCGGACTCAACACAGCGGACTCAACACTGCCTACTCAACTTGGTCTGAGTGAAAACTTCATAAACTGGATGCAAATATGTCCTGATGTTCCACTGGTGACAGTCCTTACTAATGGTTTCTGTTCAGACAGCAGCACCAGACAGGAGTGCCATCTGTTTGCTGTTTGCAATTAAAATAAACCTTTTAGCAGAGGCTATCAGATCAGCAAGAAAGGAGAATGTTCAGGATTAGTCAGCTCCACAGACAATAAGTGTGTATGCAGATATGTTATGATATTCTTGGCTTCATATGTACCTCATCTGTTCCACGAGGTACAGGGTAGCCTACTTCCTTAACCACCTGTGCCCTGAAACTAAAGCTGTTTTTGTTTAGTGGATTTACCTGAATTTCCCTGATTTGTACCACCAATGGCATGGAAGTGTGCTTTTTAGGTGACTATCTGATCTGTTTTGTTTGTTTGTGTTTGTCAAGTGTTGTAATGACTGCCTAAGGATGTTGACTGTTGAAAAGATGTATTTGTTTCAAATTGAAAGTCCAAAAAGTTTAACAGCCTTCACAGCTCCGCCCACGTCTCTGGAACCTCTCTCACCTGTGACATCCAGCTTCCTGGAGGCTGAGGTGTTGTACACTTCCTGGTTGTGCGTCCAGGTACACACACACGTGTAGATGGCCTTGTCGGTCTTGGTGGTTCTGTTTAACCGCAGGAAGCTTCTATCCTCCGAAGGAAGGAGACTGAAGTTCTGAAAGACACACAGGAAGCAGCAATTACTCAATCATCTGATGTCAACTTGTCAACAAACTTGCCAGTCATCCCACAAACTAGCCAACGAGCAAACCAATAATCCAGTCAACCAGCCATCAATTCAACAAGACAAACCAACTAGTCCACAAATTAATCACTTAACAGGTAAACTATCTAGTTCACCAGCCCAAGCGGACGCACCCTATACCAGCTGAAGTTTCCTCCACACTCCCCAAGGCGGTAGATGGGCCATTCTAACATGATGTTGACGGAAGAATCGAAGACGGGTGGAAAAAAGACATGGGGGTAGGGCTCGGCAGGTAAAACCATCAACTTGGTTATAGAGAGGAAGCATCTCTCTGGTAATGCCCGCCTAAAGAAGGCACAGAGCACAGAGGTCAGACACACGCACACACAAACATGTCCTAGCATGGTAAGAACGCTCTACTCAGTTCTCTACTTTTTCTTCCTTCCTCAGCTAATTTGTAAAATGTTCAGCTGATTGCTCTTATAGCTCTTCCCTTGGCACTTATTGGTTCTCACGATGTATGTTTCATAATCTATAAACCTGTTATGTTTTTTGGGTCTATCACGTTGCTATGCTCAGTGACCGATGCTTTTGTAAAACTCTCTCTTGTAAGTCGCTTTGGATAAAAGCGTCCGCTAAATGAATAAATGTAAATGTAAATGTCAGACAAAGACAGCATTGGCTACAAAGGTGCAGGATGTCGTTCTGGGGTCATCTTGGTTACCCATAGCTGTAATGGTGCTCCGAGTCGTTGAGGAGGAGGGGGAGGAAAAGGAGAAGAGAACCGTGCTGATGCAGACGCTGTCCCTCGGAGGAGGAGATCTCCTCAGTGCCGTTGCGGTACCACCGGGGATCCGTCACGTGGGCGTCGGCCAGGGTGGCGTCGGACACCTTGGCATGCAGACGAAGGCCCTCCCCCTCCACCGCCCACAGCTTGCTCACATCCACCTCATCATCCTCCCACAGACACGGGGATTCTTTCTCCTCTGGACCAGAGGTGTATCAAAGACAAATACCTTCATACAATCATTTTTCTCTATATTCTTTTTTATAGAACATGTTCTATGTGGGTGGATGCAGGGCCGTGATTGTGACAGGTAGCCTTGTGAGTGTGTGTGACGCAGCGAGGTACCGGGAGGTTCGGTAACTTCTCCACCGGTTGCCACCCAGGCCAGGGCCAGCAGCAGACATGCTCGTGTGGGGACAGACATCTCTCTGGCCTGCGGAGGAGAGGAGAGAGGTGAGAGGGAGGTGAGAGGAGAGGGGAAAGGTGAGGGGAGAGACAAGGGGCGAGATGAGGGAAGGTGAGGGAAGGGGAAGGGAGAGCTGAAGGGAGAGGTAAGGTGAAAGATGAGGGGAGACGTGTGAGTGTGTCGCAGTAACTATGGTACAAGGTTACAAAATTCTGCTTTTTGCATCGGGGACAGTAACATGAAGAAACAAACCTACACTTGGAAACCTTTGTACCTTGTACCTTTTTACCTGCCTGGATGCTGTAATGCAATTTCCTTCCAGGGATCAGTAAAGCTAATCTGTTCTTTATATTTTGAATATTCATTTGATAGTCTTGTGGAAGGATATGTTTGTCATGTTTTCAAATTGAGTCTCTGTAAATAACAACAAAATATCCATGACTGGCTTAATGTGCTTTCAAACCGGGTATTTATTTGTTCCCACTGAATGTTTCACATCTCCAAACACTTTTTACCTAACATCTGGCGTTTCCTAGTGTAATGGTTAAATAGTTTATTCCAGTTCAGACAAGTTTTGTCAAGCTAAATATGTTGCATAGGCTATCAAGGACATCTAAGAATCTTCTAGGAACATTTCATAAATATTTCCAACTCCCCTCTAAATCCCTGTTAACTCTACCCTGCTGCTATTGCAAAATGTTGGGCAATTTCCCCACTGCAGGACAAAGGATTAATTTATATAAAAAAATGCTGGTGATTTTGAAGGTTGAAATTCTAGTCTAGTCTAGTCTACTTCTATTAAATTGAATTAATTTGCTTTTTTGCTTTTAACATTGTGTCACAATTACAGTAAAAGCATACATACAGTAAAACATCCTGTCTGGGATTGCCTGAAATATGCTACATGGTGGCGATAACTTACCAAGATACACAGAGAAGGAGAAAGACGTTGAAAAGTTTCCACTTATTGGAGTTTTAAGACCCAATTCTTAAATGTTTTGTCAGCGGTGATATCATTAAGCGTTTGCTATAGATCAAGTTTACTAAAAGGCATTCAATTGAAGGTCTTAATATTTGTAAAACATTCCTGCTCTATAACCAGGGCATAAAAAGCAGAACTCGCTTTATATGCAACCTTAGATAAGTGGCATCCTGCCGACTGCGCTCAGTGCTTCATTTGGTCCAATTACTAAAGAGTAGATAAGGTAGGTGCACTCTGAAATCTGTAACATCAGCTGAAAATGTACAGGGGAGTCAGGATGTGCAGCTGCAAACAAATCACAAACAAAACACACAGGTACACGGGAATACACACATGTACACTCACTAAAAAACACACACTCAAACATGCAGGAACACACACATGCAGTACAGATGGAATCCTAACAGCCACATGCCATCCAAACAGCCATACGTTGATTCTACATTGCTGTTGAACAGCATCTTAAAAGATGCCTTCAACACTAGGCCATCCACCTCACTGGCGTACTGTACCTTAGTCTCTCTAACCTGGTCTGTGAGAGGGGAGAGAAGGTTCTCCTACAGAACTTTGTTGGAAAACACACTCAAGAATCTCGGTGAATAATCCACCTAGGAACCTTGTTGAATACTCGGCCTAGGAACCTTGTAGAAGAACCATTTTACAATCCAAACAAACCACACAGGCTCTTGTTGTTAAGTAAGAAATGTCTGAACGAAAGCTTTAATAAGCGAGTCATTTCACTGTTACTACTACACAGTAGTGTTAAAGGTTTCAACATAGTAACCAGTTCAGTTTAAGTATTCTTAAATAAGCCTTAGTCCACTACTGACAGATTTGTTACACCATAATATTAGTAACCGTGAGTAAAAGTAACAGTTGTGTTCAATTCTGTATGTTTTTGCGTGGTTTAACCGGAAATGTTGTCAATCTGTCAATCTGTCAATCAATGCTGTCAATCTGCTTGTATCATCTGTCATGCTCAAGAAAGACAGATAATACACTCTCACTCCCAACACACATTCTTAGTGTGACACATCCACACGCAAACAACCACACATTCACTAAATGATAAGATAATGTTTGTCTAAACATTATTGGCACTTCAGTAGTCATACTTCATAGACAATATATCTACATAAATTCACATTTCTATCAGGATATAATAGAACATTTCACATTCAAATACTAGCACATTTCACATTTGAATAATACGTACACATTTAAACATACAGAACATCCACTTATTATTCTGTAACAAAGATATTTCAAGTTATAATAAGAGCTCAGTATAAATCCTTAATGTCAGACTTAGTCATGTTCATGTCAGCTCTTACAGCTACATGTTTCTTTTCTTTTAAAATACAATTATTTACATCCCCTTATGAGAGAGAGAGAGAAGTTGGGTAAAATAAATAATAGAGAAAGAAAAATAGAGGGAGGGAGTGAGAAACAGGTGTTGGGAAAAAAGAGAGAGGGGGAGAGGGTCTGAATGAGAGATGGAGAAAGAGAAAGGCTGGATGAGAGAGGGAGAGACACACTGGTGAGTGAGAGAGAGAGAGAGAGAGACGCTGGATGAGAGAGGGAGAGACAGACTGGTGAGCGAGAGAGAGAGAGAGAGAGAGAGAGAGAGAGAGGGACTGAATGAGAGAGGGACAGGCCCTCAGACTTTCCCTAAGGTTCGCTCTCCAGGCTCAGAGGGCATGTGGTATCTTAGACATTTCCAGAAGCGTTTACTGGGGGGCACTGGGGGGCTGCCAGCAGGGGTCGGGTTCCACCTCAGAGCCCCCTGTTTCCTTTGAATGTATCTCAGGGACTCCGGCAGGGCAGAGTAGTCCACCTGGGTATCAACCTCCACCAGGATCACACGGAGGCTGCTGTGGACCAGGGCCAGGTGCAGACCCATCCTCTGCTCGTAGTCTGGTTGCCATAGTGAATTCTGCTCCACGCTAGAGATGCTGCTCCCTGACAGGACCATTATAAGTCTGCGGCTTCTCTCCATCGCCTTGGCAACCACGTTGTGCATTGCTGTTGAGGATTGTAGACAAGGAGCATCAGTAGGTTCTACATGGGCCGAATTTAGTATTTGTTTTATACTTGGAATGAAAGTTCTACTCCTAGTGGTGTGTGTACCTTCCCCGGGGGGGTCATCTCGTCCAACGATGTACAGCGTGTACCCGTGTTGTTTCTCTAAGACTTCAGGCAGCATCTGCAGGGCAAAGGTCATCGCCCTGGATGAACACATCGCATCGCCATGGAGATAACTCACAAAGGCATCAAAGAGCTTTCCGTCCGGAGCTGCAGAAAACACAGAATCGGATGTATACTTGACCTTGAAAAGACAACATCATCTTTAAAGAAACAGATTAACCTTGTTATCGTACTTCTCTTCCTCCTGAACACACGGGGGCGCAGTTTCCTGTGGACCAGCACCAGGTCCACCTTGAACAGGAAACCAAAGACTATGACCAAGATGCCCAAAGGTAAGACCAGAGGCAGGCTCACACCGATGTAGAAGAACCTGTGATCGGCTGCATGTTGAAGACATCCAAGAAGCGAGACTAAAGTGAGTCAATTTTTTCTATTTGTTAAGGAACCAATTCTGGATCTTTGTAACATAAAAACATTCCTCGACCAACTTTTAATCTTTAAGAGGAATTTTCATTTGAGGAAAGCATCCATAAATACAATAACTACTGTAGTAAAGTTGCAAGCCAGTCACATGGCTGTGTGTGTGTATTGTACTGTATGTGTATGAGCTTGAATGTGTATGTGAGTTTAGCTAAGTGTGTGTTCATGGTTCGTTTGTGTGTGTATGGTGATCACCAGGGTGCAGCCACACCACGCCGGTATCCCTGCCCAGGGGGTTGGAGACCACACATTTCAGCGGAACGCCCAGGATGTCCATCCCAACCTCGGAGATGTTAAGGGTGGACTGGAGGTAGACATTTGCCCCTTCATGAACACTGGGAATTGAGTGATGGCAACACATTGTCAAAAAGTTTAACTCTTTCATCCACTGGTGCTCCCAATGTACCCTATTTTAGTCAAAATGTCTCTGAACATCACAAAGATTGCCGACACAAAAACTAGATGCTGCTTCATATAGCTGCCGAGATGCTTGCTAGCAGGGGTGGACTGGGACCAAAATTCAGCCCTGGCATTTTCCGTCGACCAAAATATTTCTTGAAGATTCTCGAAATAAAAGATTGTTATTAATTATCGTATTTCTTTGGCGGCCCGCGGCCCGGCACCAACTGATCCGCGGCGCCCCCGGCCCACATTGGGTCAACGGCCCACCGGGACGATGCCCGGTATGCCAGATGGCCAGTCCACCCCTGCTTGCTAGTCACACACAACACCCTAACACCTTTCGCACAGAAAAATAACTCACAAATCCCAGGAGTCTCGGAGCTGTTGAAATTCGTCAATGTGTTTGCCATCAATATTCCAGTAACCTTGGCTTGTCACCTCCACATCCTCACCAGAACCCACAAAGGCAGAGCAGGTTAGCTTCAGGCTGGAACCTGAACAACACAGAAACACACAGACAGTCTTTACAAAATGACCCAGACACAACATGCTTTGACACTCTGAAGCTTCAGCAGGGTGTGTTAGTAAGTCAGTCATCAGTACTGGCCTGGTTCAACTACGATGTTTTCCTGTCTGGGGTAGGTCACCTTAGGCTTCTGAAGAAGTTCAGCTAGACACACACACAGTGTTGACAAAGTTAGGTATTTAACAGAACTTCATCTGAACCAGGGGTGTCCAATCCTAGTCCATGAGGACCACTGTCCTTAAAACAGGCTTCCACAGAGCTTGATAACGACCCATTCATTAGAATCAGGTGTGCTGGAGCAGGGAAACATCTAAAACTGTGTCCCTTAAGGACCAGGATTGGACACCCCTGATCTAGACAACAGTCACATTAACAAATTTATATTTAGTAATATACGCTTGGCAGACGCTCTTATCCAGAGTGACTTACAGCGAGTGCCAAGACATTCCTCCGAGGCAAGTAGGATGAAGTGCCTTGCCCAAGGGCACAACGTCATGTTGGCACTGCCATGATTCAAACCCGCAACCTTCTGATTACTCGCCCAATTCCCTAACCGCTCAGCCACCTGACTCCCACACACACGTGCATTATACACATAGTTAGGAGTTTAAATTGAATTAACATTACCCATAAAGTATCTCTCCTTACTATTACCAAGGCCTTCTATTCGGCCAATCGATGGGATGTACAGTATGACATTTGTTGAGCTAAATTCAGTCAGCGTTGTTCAGCATGCGTTACCATGGGTGACAGAGACAGTCATGCTTCTGGAGGAGTTGTAGTTGTGTCCCTCCAGAGAGAAGCCCACCATGCAGGTGTAGACGCCAGCCACCTCCGCTGACACATTTGGGACTCTCAGCTCAGCTCCAGAAACATCCACTGGCCTGCAGTCCTGACCAGTCCAAAACAAAGAGAAAGTAAAAAAAGATTCTGAAGAAAAAGCTCAAGACGCTCGTTTCTTCCTAAACGAGGTCATGTTGGTCATGTTGATGATGTGCTGTAGTGGATATACAGGTCTGGGAGGACTTTTTCATTTCCCTTTTTAACTTTCGTTAAAAACATAACTTGAAATGGGCAGGAGGGTCAAATTTGTGGTGGCCATTTGGATTTCACCCTTCTGTTCATCACAATTGTACATTTTAATTAAAGAAAAAGGCGTAGTCGTCTCTTTTCTTTCAGAAAAAGAGTATTTGTATTTATGGAATGACTTGGGTCGAAACCTTTAGAGAAGCCGGTCATTATGTGTTTTGAATCAAATTTGCTCATAGTTTGTTTGAGGGAATTTCAGCAACTCCAAGCAGTAGCAGTAGCTACTGTTAATCAAATTTTTTGTAATAATACCTCCACAGTCTTAAGACATGTAAAACAAATTGGGTTCAAGGAATCAAAGTGCTTTACAAAAATTCTGAATTGTAAGTTAGGATACAAACAAGCACACAAACTGTAGCTCCAAATTAGCCAACATTTCAGCCAAACAAACCAGGGACAACTGAAAAACAACTAACTATGATCATGTTTAAAGACATTGAGCATTTAGCAAAATACTGTCAGTCAGCAGTTTTAGTATAAAATGAATAATTTCTGTTACATACCCCCAAAAAATTAAATACTATATATTGTATATAATATATGCTATATGGTATACATGCATCAGCTATAACATTATGTCCACTGACAGGTGAATTGAATATCACCAATCATGGCTTTATCATGGGACCTGTCAATTGGTGGTATTAGGCATAAGAGTTAACATTTGAAGGAATCTCATGCTGTTCATCTTTTGGTTTGTAATTGGTTAGTTCATTCTTATATTTTAGAATGTACTTTACATTTAAAGAATGGGGAAAGGGGAGTGTTGATATCTCCAATCCAATCCAACTTTATTTCTATTGCACTTTAAAACAACATGGTTGACCCAAGTGCAGTACATAGCAATATTAAAAACGCAATAAATAGACACACACTATACACAGTAAAAACAACACAACAATAGGTACAAAACTCAACAAATAGAGACACACTGTACACGGTAAAAGTCAACACATCACTAAAAAGCTAAGGTAAAAAGATAGGTCTTTGGTTTTAGATCTATATGCACTGGTCCAGCCCACTTGAGATTAAGTGGGCTGTATGTGGAGTTTGACAGCCCTTTACATGACACTCTGTTCAATGGATACCTGTGGTGTTGTAGTTGTTAAAGGGTTACCAGACTTAACCCCCTACCTTAAACCACCGTATATGGGCTTTACTGTCCAGGCTGAGGATGTCGTTCTGCTTACAGGGGATGTTATCGTTTGTTCCCTGGATTACAGACCGGGCCTCGTCTGGCTCAGGGCATGGTCCTGGGTCCACAGACACAGAAAACTCTATTTCCCAGGATTCATTGTCGTTCCTGCGATTACAAATATAAGAAGTATTAAGTAATCAAATTTGACCAAAGTTAGTAAGTAGCCTCTTGAAATGCATTCGTACTACACTGAAACTGTCATTATGTCCAGGGTCAGTTAAATGTGGTTTGAGCTGTTGGTTCTACTTGGTTCACAGTATCTGCGTACCGATGCTTTGCTCCTCTGGTACATGGATCCTTATAGTGAATTCTCACCTGGCCTTACAGGTGTACAGTCCACTATGGTCGTGCTGGGCAGGTAGGAACCACAGAGAGCCTTGTCTGACCTCCACTCCCAGGGGTAGCCCTGGGCCCAGACCACCCCCTCTGGTCCAGTTCACACTGTCACATCCCTCAGTGCAGCTGTCACAGGAGAGCTGGAAAAAGTGACCTGAGCTCACGTGGTAGCTATCCAGCGCCCCCCTGTGGTCTGTTGAAGACAAGCAGCAGAGCAGCATCATACCAGTTAATGACGTTAACTGCAAATAACACTTCCAATAATTACCTTGGAAATTCAATTCATATATCACAATAACAATATCTGACATTTCTACTGTTATTTAATCAGTTCTTAATTAAAACCCCAATTTGATAGAAAAGCCTGTCAGGAAATCTGACAATGGACAATTGGGATTTCGATACAAATTGAAGTAGGAGACAATGGCAACAGCACACAACTACAGTCAACAGCAACAACAACAACAGCTGTGCAACAGCACCAGCATACAGACAAGAAATCCCACAGTGACAGTACGAGACTTTTAGTGTGACAGCAAGCGTGACAGTGATGGAGGGACTTAGGAGACTTAGGAGACCAATGTCCACTTGGTGACCATGACGAACAACATGGAGTTCCTAGTCTGTTCTTGTACATCTATGCCTGGCTGTCCTGTGATGCTGTACCAATTCCACGTACCCAATCCTGCGCCTACTGCTGCCTAAACCCACACACACCAATTCAGAACACCGAGTTGAACCCTGTGTTTCAACATCCATCTGCAAATGCTGGAATTCTCTATGCTTTACAATGAACTATATATATCTATTTATGGTCGGCTCCTAAAATAAAATAAAGTTTTGTTTGATTATGTGTCTCGGGCGTCTCCACCTCGCTCATCGCCCATTCGGGGTTCTTCTCACAAGGATCCACTGATCACCTTTCATAAAGGCTGCTGGCTAAAGGACACTACAATCATTCCAGGAATTCCTGGTGGATCATTTAGCAGAGTATGCCTGGCTGAACAGGTCTAACAGGTTAGAAGGGTGAAGGCAGAATGAGATGACATCATCATGGGCTGTGTGATAATGTTTCATAAACATTAACAAATGAAGTTTGGCATGGAAACATGAGTCCAACAGAGTAAGTATCTCAGCATCTAGTGATATGTTCGGAGTTATACCTGATCCAGTATAATGAATATAGCTAAGTGGTATTGCATCTGACTTCAAGTTCAAGGTCTGATGTTGTTTAATTACCCATTAGTTTTAGTTTAGTAATCCGATTATTGTTTTGGATATATGGTGTGTTTGTGTATTATTTATTGTCTAAATACTACAATGTACCGTAGGTCTTGACTAAATATGTCATTCACGTGTCAGCATGTTCATAGTGACAGATAAATACATTAAATTAATAATCCAAAAAACTGGCATTGTACAAACTTGTACAATGTATAACATTTAAAGGAGTTTTCTTTATGGATAAAATTCTAGCCAGTTAACTGACGGCAAGGCAATATCAATTAAATTGGCTACATCATTTTTAGTATCAATAAGTTAACATTTGTTATGTTAATTATGATGTTCACTGATAAACTGTATGTAGGGCATCACAGGCACAGCATAGTACTAGTATATAACAATACAATTAGTTTTGGTTGTGGCTTCCAAGCCCACTGCAGGAAACCCCAAAGTGTGCACACACACCAACACTACTAACAAGATAAGATAAGCACATTGTTTATTTGACCTGCAGTGGGGAAATTACAGTTTGCAACAGCAGCAGGGTACAGTAGAAACAGTAACAGCACTGACTACTGTTGAGAAATCAATGTTTGTGTGTCTAAGAGAGACACACTGAGAGGTGTAAGCGTGGGACTGTACCATGCAGGACCTTAGATCATGCATGCTTCATAACCTCTCTGGAGTGTGCAGGAGCTGGAGGCTGGCTTGATATCATGACTACTCTTCGGAAACGTTTAAAAAAATGTCCGTGCAGTTCTAAAATGTGGGTGGGGGGAGTTAAACTGTCATTTAGGTTCATACAAATGAGGCCAGTAGGTTAGGGGAGCACGATGCATGTGTGCCTATGTGTCTACTGCATCTCTCTGACCTATATTGAGGTTGGAGACAGGATGTAAAGAAGACCACCAAGTGGATTTTTAAAAATGCAGGACTGTGGCTTAAGCATCAGCAAGATTTTTAAGACAAACATCTAGTGCGTGAAACACCTTAACCACTTCAAGTATACAATGTACAAATAATAGGGATGCAAGACATACGATTACATACGATTTTGTTTACTATGTTTTAATGTTACATTTTTATGATGATTTTATTTTCTGTAAAGCGACTTTGAGTATCTTGTAAAGCGATGTATAAATATAATGTATTATTATTATTATTAATAAAACAACCCTTAGTTTCCTACAATCTTCCAGGAAACAACTCTATAAAACGGCATAAGTAACACAACATCCCAAGGTTTGACAAATCCAAATAACACGTTTCGGAGATCAGTCAAATTGATTTAAATTATGTTTAAGTCATGTCAAGTCATGTCATGTTAAGTCATGTCATGTCAAGTCAAGGTAAGTCACTTTCTTCATCTCCCTGTTTTCTTACCGTGTTCAAGACTTGACGTGATCGTTGACCAGATCAGCAGAAAGAAAATGCCGCCGTAAACCTGCTGCATTATAATCAACACCTGTGGAAGGAGACGAGATCAACGCATGTTGTTCATTTGTGTAACTGACAAGATCACAGGTTGTGTGTTGGATCTTGGACAGGCTGCCCAAGGCTGAGGACATTTCCTGCCAGTTTACTGATGTTCAGCAACTTGGAGGACTTCCCATCAACAGCAAAGAGGAAGTGAAACCGCAAAAGACGGACTGAATTATGAGCCTTATGCCCTCAGATATTGTAATCTATCGTTTGGTAAAAAAAATAAAATAAATAAAAATAAAAAAATTGTGAAAGTCCAAAGGAAAATCCAATTACCACCACAATCCTAACTCTACAGATAAATATAGCCAAAGGTGTTTTGTAGTGTTTGAAATACAAGTGGTTTCACATACAGACAACAGGGACTGTAGTTCTACTCAAATATATCTGGTTTGATGGTACCACCGCGTACATAAGATCTTCTGGAAATACTAAGATCTTCTGGGAATACCCAAAAATATTTATCTTGAAATATTATATTCCAGTCAATGGACTATACGATTTCTGTGTTTTTCAGACACTTTAAAAAAAAAACTAAATTCTACCAACAACAATAATAACAATAAAATACCAATAATAAAATATCGAAATCTCGTGATGCATCTGCTCAACGCTAAGAAAACATTTCTAATGAACTCCAGTGCAGGTAAAATGACAGGTCTACACGGCATGTGCAGTCATCCAAAAATAGTTACAACTATAATAATCTAAACAAATACATAAAACTCCAATTTACCTTTGACATTCGTTATGAAATTAATCTTCGGTTTTGGAGTTTCCCACCTCTTGTGAAAGCTTGTTGTAGGTTATGACACACCCAATAAACTTTCCACATACGCTTCAATCAGAGGCCGGTGTTGTAGGCAACCTTTCACCGTGCAGCCTTTATGTTTATGGAACTTGAGAGGTGTGAAGGAGAGTTACTTTAGTCCATTGATTCTCAACACAGTCTTCAGTGGCACCCAGGCCTTTTATAGTGTAAAAGTAGGGAAGCATAAGAAGATGCAGGGCAGGGAGCGATAAGAACCTGTGTTAGTCCATTGGTGTAATCCGTATAAATAAGGTTTCTTTTAAATCTCCCCAGTTATTGTATAGGAATAAGAGTGTGCTCAAATCTGTCTGCTATAGATTATCTACCTGCTGTGCACATCTATTAAGGCCAGTTTCCATTGAACTGAAATTATTGCTTAAATGTGTGTGTGTCTGTTTCTGAGTGTGTGCAAACTCTGTGGGAGTGGGGATTTTCGAGGACCGTGCTCTGTGCAAGTGCTGGTGTTTCTCATAGGCTGGTAGTTGGCATTTCATTTTGTATGACAAAAAAAAAGTTCAATCAACTTGTCAGAAAACTCTGTATGTTTCTGTTTCTCAGTAGCAATGGAATAAAATACTTTTTTTCGTACTTTCTGTTTGTACTTTTGTACTTTGACCGTTTGTGAACTCTGTTAAACTTGTTCTCATTTACGATGCTTTGTGTTAGATAAAAGTCTTTACTGGAGCACAATCCTTTTTTCAATAGCACCAAGTTCATAGACAGGCTCACAAAATACACTAGACTGACGCATAATTCACTAATACAGTGAACCAGGGCCGGTTCTAGACAGGCATATATGAGGGGGCAGTCAGAAATGTGAAGGGGGCACCCAAAATGCCAGGACAGAATTTTGGTCCCGGGGGAGGGCGGTAGTAATCTCGCCTAGGGTTCTAAATAAGGTAGAGACATTTCTGATGAATTTCTTAATGTCTATGTTCATCTCTGTGCTTGTAACGCTGCTGCTTGTTCAAAGTTTTACCGCTCCGTGGTGAAACCTGACACCACACTGTCAAGCTACGTCTGGGCTCATTTGCATACTGAAACAGCGATATGAGAGGGAAGCTGTGTGTCCCTTTTTCGGCTTAGTTTTTCTGCGACTGCAGATCGTTTTCTCAACTTGTAATATGTTTTTTTTGTGAGCGTATTAAAATGTGATTTCTCAACTTATAAAATTTTGATTTGAGGGGGCAAGACATTTATTTGAGGGGGCGCTGCCCCCTCTTGCCCCTGCGTAGAGCCGGCCCTGCAGTGAACCCTCGCTATATCGCGCTTCATTTAATACGGCTTCGCAGATATTTTTTTTACAGTTTTTTTTAACAGTGTTTTTTTTACAGTGTTTTTTTTACAGTGTTTTTTTTACAGTGTTTTTTACAAAACCGTTCTTTAAACTATCCGAGTTTTTGTTAAAAACGTTCAAATCTGTATTTATTTTTGGAGTTTTGATGTTTTGTTTCATTCTATAGTACAATACTGCATTGTAAAATAATAGTAAAAATAAAGCTATCTACTTCGCGGATTTCACTTACTGCGGGTTATTTTTGGAACGCAACGCCCACGATAAACGAGGGTTCACTGTATACAACCTTGTACTCCATCTGATGCCCCAAGACCCCCATGAAAAGTCTGAGGTTCTGTGACTATCCAGTACAGACTGTGTTAAGAACACACATTCACAGTTAGTTAGTAGTCTAGGGATGTTCAGACAGAATTGCAGTCCGAATTTCAATTTGTCCATCCCTCCATCTATCAGTGAGTCAGTCCATCCCTTCGTTACTCCATCTATCATTCCATTCATTTGTCTATCCTTCATTTCAATCATCCATCCATCTTTCCTGCTGGGGGGATCAACACGTTCCCCAATGTTTTCCTCTCAGAACCTCTTGCCCCTGACTGGCATGTGGTACCTCAGCTCCTTCCAAAACCGTGACGACGGACACAGAGGGGGTGTTGCCAGGCCTTGCACCCCCTCCGACCGCTCCTCCTCCCCGCTTGCCAGACTCCACCCCCCCTGCCTCCTGCTGGTTGTGCGGGCCTTGTGGTTCTTACGGAGACGCACGACACCCTGTTTCTTCCGTAGCTGGCGTAGCGAGGGCGGGAGGACGGCCAGTTGGGCGGGGTGGAGCTCCTCCAGCTCCAGCAGCACCACACGCAGACTGCCCTCCAGCAGGGCGTGGCGCATGGCCGTCCCTCGCTCGTACCAATGCTGCCACGCCTCCGAGACGGTGCTGACATCTCTGCTGCTGAAGGTGGAGGCGGAATAGAGAAGCAGGAGACGCCGGCTGGCTCGCATCCTCTCCTCCACCACGTCTACCACAGCTGGAGGGAAGGAGGGAGGAAACACAAAACAGGTTTATTTGGGATGTTTGAAAGGAAGATGTCCTGTACTGATGTGCTGTATTGGTGTGTGTACAGTACTGGTAAATCATTCATTGTTCAATCCCATGTGACTCACCCTCCCCTGGTAGGTCGTCTCGCCCCGGTATGAAGAGTCTGTAGCCACACTTCCCCTCCAGCACCTGGGGCATCGTGTGGAGGGCAAACCCCTCCACCTCCTTGTTGCCCCCGTCTCCAAACAGACGAGGATATGCCACATAGGCATCATACAGCTTCTTGTCAGTGTCTAACACAGACAGACATGGGGCACCAAAATGTTATGTGGGGCCAGTGATTTTGTACTAAAAACACTGTAGTGTACGCATCAGTGTGTAACAATATGGGCAAAGTTATACCTATGTTACTGTGTACACGGTCTGATGCACTGTTAAACCCTGAAGTACACCTTGTCTAGTTGCTCCAGTCTGTCTCCGATTTTCCGGTGAAACAGGCTGAATAGGCATTAGAGGTAGTTCTACATCCACTTCAGATCACCATGTCATCCGAAGGATGACGCAAGATGCAATGCTTGGACAGTGTGAGTGTGTGTGACTGTTTGTGATGCATCACACAGCATTTTCATCTAATTAAGATATGTCTTAGGGAGTTATATTAGGGAGTATGCAGGTCAAGGCCACAGCCATGCCTGTTTGAGTTCTTCTGGTGTTCTTTGTTGTGCTTTCTCTCTGTGTTTGTTCCATTGATGGTCTTGCCTGTCTTCTGGTTCCTTGTTTCAATCAGCTGTTGACCATTCATTGTGTGATTCCCCTGCCCTGTATAAATGTCTGCTTCAAGTGTCAGCCCTGGTTACATTGGTGATGTGAAATGAGTAGCACCTGAAATTGCATGTGATAAATGCAATATTTGGTAACTTGGATGCTGCCTGCTTTTCCCTGCATTTGGCTCTACCTCCTGCCCCACCCCTTGACAGTGAAAGACACACACCTGTTTCTGTGTAGAAGAAAGGGAAGACTCTCCTGAAGCAGAGCACGATGTGGATCTTGAACAGGTAGTAGAAGACCACAGCAGCAGTGAAGTGCAGCGCCAAGCAGCTGAACACCAGGCCAACAGGTAGCATCAGGTTAGGATCTGTACAGACGGGAGTTTAATAACTAGGATCAATCAAGGAAAGGTCAAAGATGAGGTCACACACTCATTGTTACATGAACAGAAGTGAGGCACCACTATCGTAGATGAGGTTCAAATACTGTTATTTGACATTTGTCACGTCAGCGGGTTGGTTGTTTTCTGACCTGCCGGCAGAAGTGTGAACTGTGCCTCCACAAAATCATAGGAACTGGTAACATGACAGGAGTAGTTGACATAGAAGTCTTCCTGCTTCACTTCGGAGAACATCAACAGGTGATTCAGCCACAACCCCACTTCCCCGTCAACCTGTCTCTGCTCCCTGGCACGGGAAAAGGAATACACATGTGGATGGATAGATGGATTGACGGATGGACAGATGGACATATAGACAAACTCACGGTTGGGGTTGGTGGAAGACTCTCTGGGTGGAGTCAATGGGGATGTAGTCATCTGCATTGTTGGCATGCCAAAACACAAACACCCAGGGTTCTCCCACACATGGAACAAAGACACGACACTCCTTGCTGAAGACTGACCCTGTAAACGCACAGACACATGCAGAGAAATACACGGTACAGGACAGGGGAGCAGCACCCAAACATAACATTGTACAATGGGTGTTGAATTCAACTCACCTAACTCTGCCTTGACCACCTCATTAGCAGGTGCCACTAGTCGGGGTTGAAGAGCATATTTATCTGACATGACAAGGAAGTATACAAAACCCCAGTTATTTTAGCATGCCTAGGAAGACAATCCTAATATGCTGCCTTCGGGTCACAGTGACCCACCTTTTGCTCCACAATGGGATGTCACAGTGACCCAAAGACACAACAAAGGCTGTTAAAAAGGGCTATCAAAATAATGGACAGTTTGCATTACATGTCTGCATCTTTTTGATTAGTCAGTAAGGTATGCATTTATCACCTTTCACTTCGCATATGATGGTGGCTGACATGCTGGTGCGGATTCCCCCAAGGTCAAAGGTCACAGTACAAGTGTAAACGCCTCGGTCCTTGGGCTCAACGCGCACAACAGTCAGACTCTGGTTCCTGTCACGATAGAGGAACTTGTTTCTTCTTACTTGAGTTTCAATAGGCTGACAGTCCTGGAAAAGTCCATTAAAAGAACTACATTCATGTTTATTCATTCAGCAGACGCTTTTATCCAAAGCGACTTTCAAAAGAGAGCTTTCCAAAAGAGCATCGGTGAGACTTACACAACAATGCAAAAATACATGAACAGCATTTAATTTAATTATGCAAATTGCAGTGTATGGCTACTACGTATTTGTGTGTGGCTACTATGCACTATATATTTCCAGATGACGATTACAAGTTGTTAAAGATTTCTAAAAACTCTTGTGCCATGTCAAGAAAAATATGTTTAGTTTAAGGGTTCATACATCCTACATAGCTGCAAGCCAGTATCATATTTGTACATTTGGGTATTTAGTCAAATAGCAACCTATCTAGAGTAACCTACAGCAAGTACAGGGACATTCCCTCGAGGCAAGTAGGGTGAAATGCCTTGCCCAAGGACACAACGTCATGTTGGCACAACCAGGGTTTGAACTCGCAACCTTCTGATTACTAGAATTCCCTCACCACTCAGCCACCTGTCAATTATTACATTTTTCACCTTAGGTCTCACCTTGTACCACTTGAAGGAGTAAGAATTTCCTAACTCCCTTTCCATGTTGTTCAACGGACAAACCACTTTGTCATTGACCAAGTTCTGCAAGGTCTGGAAGTATTTATTGGGATGGTCACAACGTGAGTTCATTTGGTTCACGATCAGTGAAATGTTCTGAGAGAAACACTGGGTTGGAGTTCTGTTGACCAGAGAGAACACAATATTTCACTGGCTCATGTTGATGCAGACGTCCACAGCTTTCTCTTCTGATCAAATCAGTTACGGATCTCCTTCACGAGATTTGATGTCTTTGTCTCACACAAATACACAGTACCAGTTAATTTCCGTTTAAATAGCACAAAATGTCCAACATGGAAGTAAATACTACCTCACAACACATAAGTATTTTCCCGTGTCCTGCAGTGAAGCATTGAGGAACCACAGACTGGTGCCCCTGACCAGAGTATGTTCTGTGGCCTGGCCCAGCTCCAGCCCCTGCTCATTGTACCACTGGATGTTGTAGGAGACGTTCCAAAAGTCAAACACCTCAGGGGCTACCAGGGTGCAGTTCAACATGGCAGCCTCCCCTACGACTGAGAAGGACCGATTAGACCGCATGCCCTTACAGCCATCTGCAGAAACAGGCGGCAAGGGAGAGCCAGGGATGGGAAGTCATTTATGAGCAAACACACAGACCGGTCCCACTGACAAAAAAACGTGTTTTGAATTGGTCTTGCCTAATGACTTGCACTTTCTCTAAGTCTTTACTGTGTGAGGCTTCAAACACTACTTTTCTGTCTCTTTCTCTAAACTGTTTATCTATGTGGTATTCACTGTTTACACCCCTTTATGTCTGTATTCCAGTGCTGATATGAACAGGCGATTGAAACTACTTGATCTACTTACCCCTTGCTGCTGAGGAGCTACTAATGAGGCAAAGGGCTGAGAGGAGGACAAAGTTCTGGAGCCAACCCATGTCTGGAAGACAGAAACAGCAATCGCCAGTAATAATGCCTATAACCTTAGGTTACACATGACCACAGAGAAATATAATGTAAAAGTGAAATAACATTTTTCTTGGATTCTTCCCAAAACAAACGATTTCAATGATTTTTGGAGAAATCCTGTCTCAGACAATAACACTTAACTGTCAATAGAGTTGCTGTACAGTACGCATACTTATAAGTCGGTAGTCTAATGCCTGTATTTGCCTCTGGCAGGTGAAAGGCCATGTAACAGCGCGGTACTCCACCTATTGACTTCTCGAGGAAATCCCAAAACAAGTAGAAATACGACTGAAAAACTCACCTTTTATTGTGAAATGAGTTTGGTCGGGCGAGTGGATTTTAAAACAGAACAGTTGCCTGCAAGCGGTGTAGTATTGAGCGTGTGGTTTCCTGTTGGCCCCTTTTCTGTAGGGGCGCAGTTTCTTTACCTTTATTATAAGGTTTATTTTATTATTTATTTTACTTTATATCCCACAGCTGTGGTGGAGGGCTCCCTCTCTTGGCCTACGTTGACACCTGCACGTTCAATTCCACAGTTTAGGAAATTCTCAAAAAATATATATCAACGTCTTTACCAAGTTATAACAGAATACCAATGAAAGCAAACCAGATACGGAAACCAAATAAGTAACTTATAAGATGCCCCCGTGACGTTTATAAAGTAGCGGACTTAACATCTATGGTTGGGAGTTTCCACAGCATCCAACCAAAAACTCAGATGTGGTTGATCAACTTTCCACTAGAAACATCGCAGGTAATGACGTCTAAAGCTTAGTGATGCTGAGGAGAAAGGTCCCGTTGCCCGCTGTTCCTAGAAACTCGATGAGTTTAACTACTATAGTTTAGTATATAGTTATACAGCTATATTTTAGACAGTAGTACTAAGCGCACCTCAGACTTCCCCCTCAGTAAGTTAGAGATCGAGTGGGCCAATGCTTAATTTGTCGCAATTTCGGTTTGTGCGTCTTCCTTTAATCTATTATTACCCTATTATGAGCTTCAAGTCACTTAATGTCGCGGTGTCGGTGAAGTACAACGTGAATAATTACTGAACATATGTACAATCTTTATTACATACATTATTTACAATAGTAGAGATGCACTACAGTGTGAGACTGTGTGTTATAGATCCATAGTGTGGACATCAATATTGACACCACCTGCCATTGACAGTCTATGATGCAGAAACTCATTACACCCAGCAGCTATGCAACCGAGAGACTGTAGTGTCTTTCTCTATGGAAGATACTACAGGATTGTGACTGATATCCAATACAGATTTAGTCATCGGTAGACCAGAAATATACAGGGTTTTTAGGCTGTTAGAATGCCCATTAATTCATTCCTTTATGCCTGCGTTCACCAATCCATCATTTTGAATGACTGTTTTTACAGAGAATTACACGTTCCCCAATGTTTTCCTCTCAAAACATGACGTCCTCTTGCCCCTGACTGGCATGTGGTACCTCAGCTCCTTCCAAAACCGTGACGACGGACACAGAGGGAATGTTGCCAGGCCTTGCACCCCCTCCAACCGCTCCTCCTCCCCGCTTGCCAGACTCCACCCCCCCTGCCTCCTGCTGGTTGTGCGGGCCTTGTGGTTCTTACGGAGACGCACAACACCCTGTTTCTTCCGTAGCTGGCGTAGCGAGGGCGGGAGGACGGCCAGTTGGGCGGGGTGGAGCTCCTCCAGCTCCAGCAGCACCACACGCAGACTGCCCTCCAGCAGGGCGTGGCGCATGGCCGTCTCTCGCTCGTACCAATGCTGCCACGCCTCCGAGACGGTGCTGACATCACTGCTGCTGAAGGTGGAGGCGGAATAGAGAAGCAGGAGACGCCGGCTGGCTCGCATCCTCTCCTCCACCACGTCTACCACAGCTGGAGGGAAGGAGGGAGGAAACACACAACAGGTTTATTTGGGATGTTTGAAAGGAAGATGTCCTGTACTGATGTGCTGTATTGGTGTGTGTACAGTACTGCTAAATCATTCATTGTTCAATCCCATGTGACTCACCCTCCCCTGGAAGGTCGTCTCGCCCCGGTATGAAGAGTCTGTAGCCACACTTCCCCTCCAGCACCTGGGGCATCGTCTGGAGGGCAAACCCCTCCACCTCCTTGTTGCCTCCATCTCCAAACAGACGAGGATATGCCACATAGGCATCATACAGCTTCCCGTCAGTGTCTAACACAGACAGACATGGGGCACCAAAATGTTATGTGGGGCCAGTGATTTTGTACTGAAAACACTGTAGTGTACGCATCAGTGTGTAACAATATGGGCAAAGTAATGCCTATGTTACTGTGTATACGGTGTGATGCACTGTTAAACACTGAAGTAAACACTGTCTAGTTGCTCCATTTTGCTATTCTGATGTATGGTCTTTAAAAAGATCGGCACTCTAAGACAAGAGCGTGGTACCAATGCACAAGTCTTGTCTCTGTGCTTCCTGTCAAACCCCTGAAGCACGCTGCACATGCAGTGTTCGAGGATGTTCAACTTCAATCACTTTGGTCTTCACGTGTGGTTAGGAGTTCAGGGGAAGGGGTCCGATGTTTAAAAAGTACGTGTGAATGTGTGAGCGATGTTTTGTTTTTTGCGACGCATGTTATAGAATTTCCATTTCCTTCAGCTGAATCTGTCTTACAGCGTACCAGGGCAACAGACACATAAACACACCTGTGTTTTTGTAGAAGAAGGGGAAGACTCTCCTGAAGCAGAGCACGATGTGGATCTTGAACAGGTAGTAGAAGACCACAGCAGCAGTGAAGTGCAGAGCCAAGCAGCTGAACACCAGGCCAACAGGTAGCATCAGGTTAGGATCTGTACAGACGGGAGTTTAATAACTAGGATAAATCAAGGAAAGGTCAAAGATGAGGTCACACACTCATTGTTACATGAACAGAAGTGAGGCACCACTATCATAGATGAGGTTCAAATACTGTTAATGAGGATGAACAGTCATTAGTGAGGTAACACTACCATAGGTTGTTTTTTCTCTGACCTGCGGGGAGAAGTGTGAACTGTGCCTTTACAACACCACGGAAACTGTAGACTTCACATGAATAGTTGACATAGAAGTCTTCCTGCTTCACTTCGGTGAACATCAGCAGGTGATTCAGCCACACCCCCGCTTCCCCGTCAACCTGTCTCTGGTCCCTGGCACGGGAAAAGGAATACACATGTGGATGGATGGAGATAAAGATGTTACTTACTGAATATGAGAGTTCTTGTTTTTAAGACAGCAAGCAATGCATTGCATATGGTATCCTATAAATGTTGAATGCTTAGAATGCCAATTTATTTTGTAATCACAATAAGTTCAAGTGTTCACTGACTACTACCATTATATATTTCTTACAATCACATAATGATGAAATTTTATAGATAGACTTCTAGACAACCATGTTTAGGCCTCTTTGTCCACTGAAACACAACTCATTAAATGGCCAGGTGATAGTGAAGCAGCAACAATAAATAATAATTAATTCAATAACATGTATAATTCCATTTAAGCCTCAGTGGTTTTCTGGTCACAACTTTACAAGTTAAGTTATAAAACATTAACAGTATGTTTCAACCACACAAACAAGATGTGGTGGTGTACTTGACTACAGGTCTAGAGGTACCCCTGAATATCTTACTTTGGATAAAAAATATATAAATATTCATTTAGCAGACGCTTTTATCCAAAGCAACTTACAGCAAGTACAGGGACAATCCCCCTGAGGCAAGTAGGGTGAAGTGCCTTGCCCAAGGACACAACATCACATAGTCAGAGCCGGGAATCTAACTCACAAACTTCCGATCGTAAGGCCAACGCCTTAACCCGCTGAGCCACCTGACTCCCAGCTTAAAAGTTTAAGAAAAACAATTAAACAAAATTTTTATACAAACCATTTGTTTACACAAAATTACACAGTTGAGCGATAGTTAAGAGTACTGAGCTGTTATTAATTCTGATCCCAAGTGGCTCTTGTCTAAGACCCATATAATGTGTGGAGACTGATAGTGTGGAGAGAGGGGCAGCTTGAGGGAAAAGTTTAAATGACTCATGTCATTCCCTCCATTCCCCCATCCCCCCCCATTCACATTCATGTCATCCAATGGGTGTGGACTTGGAAGCTAGTCTGCTGTGGCCATCATCAACTCATTATCTTTGTTCAATCTCATGTTCAAAATGCCCGGCATTCAGACAGACAGACGGACAGACCCGAGAGACAGACAGGCCCGAGAGACAGACAGACCCGAGAGACAGACAGGCCCGAGAGACAGACAGACCCGAGAGACAGACAGGCCCGAGAGACAGACAGACCCGAGAGACAGACAGGCCCGAGAGACAGACAGACCAATAGACCTGAGACACAGGGTCTACAGATTAACCTACGGTTGTTCTTGGTGGTAGACTCTGTAGGTAGCGTTGTGGTCGAAGTATTCGTCAGCAACCTTGTCTAGCCAATACACATCCACAAAATGGTTCCCCACACACGGCACAAATACGTGACACACCTTGCTGAAGGATGAGCCTGTGTGCACATAAACATGTATACGAACACACACGCACATTATTTAGACTCCTGAGGACAATCGTCACATTTACACACAAAGCATGGTGGGAGAGGCGCTACTGAACACACACAGTCCAATGACACGCATGATACAAATGACACAAAACAGTACAAAATGACAAAGTAAAGTAAAGTGTACACGCTGTCTATGACTGATCAACTGAACTCACCTAACTCTGCCTTGACCACCTCATTAACAGGCTCCACTATTCGAGGAAGAAGGACGTATTCCTCTGAAATGACAAGGATGCTGTTAGGATCTGCTGCTATCACTCTCACAAACACTCTTAACAAACCTTAGATAATGTTCCGTGACTTGATTGAGCATGTGCAATACATAGTTCATTCTGAATGGTGGTTCATAACACAATGCACATATTGCCAAAACATTTAGCCCCTAAAACAGCCATCCTGGGCTGCCACTGTGCACGCACACACCCCCATTCCTGGTTCCTACTTACCTTTAACCCCACAATTGACGGTGGCTGACATGCTTCTACGCACCCCAGCAAGGTCAAAGGTGACGGTACAGGTGTAGAAGCCTCTGTCTTCAGGTTGGACACCTGCCAGCTTCAGATCCTGGCCCCCACGGATGTAGGTATACTTATCTTTGTTCTCAATGAGCTTGCAGCCCTGAAATGGTTTATTGGAGAAGCTATCAGACTGGGGTTCAATAGAAACTTAAGACATCACTGCTAATGCACATAAGACTTTCAAGTCCTTTTATTAGTACTAGTACTAAAACTAGTCATGTCCTGAAATACTGGTAAAGTCCTTAAAAATACAAGATAATCCTTTATTTTTACCGCAATGGGTAAATTGCAGTACTTTAATCACATCAAGAAAGTACTTTTAACTTACACAATGTATTTACTGTAAGTATGGTTACTATAGTATTTATCAATACTAGCTATACATTATTTTGGTAAAAGGCTGAGTCAGGTGGCTTAGCGGTTAAGGCATTGGGCTCGTGATCGGAAAGTTGCAAGTTTGATTCCCGCCTGTGGCTACATGACATTGTGTCCTTGGGCAAGGCACTTCACCCTGTACTTGCTGTAAGTCACTCTGGATAAGAGCGTCTGCTAAAGGTAAATATGTATATGGCTGAGCCTTTTTTTGGCATTCTTACATACAATTAAATTACAATGAAGCACTTACTAACCAGTTTCATTTCAGTGTAGACATAATCCTTACCTCAGGGCTCGCCTTGTACCACTGGAAGGAGTGTAAATCTCCTATTTCCTTTAACTGGTCCTTTAGTGGACAGACCACTTTGTCATTGACCAAGTTAGTCAGGGTCTGAATGAATTTATTGGGACGGTCACAGTGTGAGTTGATTTGGTTCACGATCAGCGAAGTGGTCTGAGAGAAACACCGGGTTGGAGTTCTGTTGACCAGAGAATGGAGGTAAAATGGTCAATGGACCGTTTTTATAAAGTGCATTTATTTGCATAAAGCAGTATTCAAAGCACTTTCATTCACACTTTCTTACACGCACATGCACACACACAAAGTCTCACTGATGTATTGGATGTACAGCTGACCACCATTAAAGAAAATACAAGTTAGTGGGGAGGTTGGGAGTGTTCAATAGGTACCTCACGACACATAAGTATTTTCCTATGTCCTGCAGTGAAGCATTGAGGAACCACAGACTGGTGCCCCTGACCAGAGTATGTTCTGTGGCCTGGCCCAGCTCCAGCTCCTGCTCATTGTACCACTGGATGTTGTAGGAGACGTTCCGAAAGTCAAACACCTCAGGGGCTACCAGGGTGCAGTTCAACATGGCAGCCTCCCCTACGACTGAGAAGGAGCGCTCAAACTGCACGCCATAATCCTTACAGTCATCTGCAGAGACAGGTGGCAAGCAAGATCCAGGCAAGGAAGGTCATTGATGAGCAAATACATAGACCTGTCCCACTGACAATGTTTTTTTCCAATGATCTACTTACCCCCTTCTGCTGAGAAACTGCTGATGAGGCGGAGGGCTGAGAGGAGGAGAAAGTTCTGGAGCCGACCCATGTCTGGAACACAGAAACAGCAATAACTCTTATGAGTCCCTTAGTCACACATCACTACAAATAATCTTTGTAGAATTACGTATCTTCCAGTGTCCAGAGCTACTCTACAGTACAGTATGTCAGAACGTATTTTAGAAGCCTGTTTGGTGGTCAAAGATGTTATGTTATTATTACTATTGCCTAGTGTCCATATAAAAATGCATAAACAATGCATATTTGGCACTATTCTGAAACAACTGTAATATAACTACGTATATTCCGCAAAAAACCTGTAAATCCTGTATATTCTGCTAAAAACCTGTAAATCCTGTCCACCCTGACACAACACTGTATATAAAAAAAAAAACATAACCTTTATAATTGTAATTGTATAGTCTGTACGTAATCATTTATCCAAGACTCTGCCGCGCCCCCCCCCCCCCCCCCCCCCCCCCCCCCCTTGTGTGGAATCCCCCTGCTCCCACCCCTATATCCCTGTGTACACTTTTCTAATCTTTTACCTCACACCTTTACCCCTGTGTGCTTTTGCGAGACTGTGTGCCATTGCTGCGAAGGACTTTCCCCCGGGTAATCTGAATCTGAACTGTGGTTCAGCTGAGCCTCTTGGACTTTTATAAACCCCACTGCCAGAATCTGATCAGAACAGTCACTAACTCTGATATGATGCTAATACTTTATTTGGCTAGTGCCACTAATATTTGGATTTGGATTTGAAAAAGTCATGTAGACGTCATGTGCACCTAGCCAGAAGCTCACAAACATTGTCCAGAATTACTGACTCACACGCTGGCCTATATCTTGAGCTTTCCCTACTACCACAAACCAGACTACAGATTTCCCCTAAGCAATTCACTGACAGAATGTAAAAGTTGCAAATCATTCCACCTCATTGAGGCGATCACTCAAACTGAAGAAAAGTAACAGTTGGATGAGAGCATCTGCTAAATGACTAAATGTTACTGGCAATTCTTGTGGTTGAAAAGTCATCTCGCACACATTCGAGTTACATTACAGCTATGTAAATTAACTGCATGTGAAGGTATGAATGTGCACAAGACACCTCAGAAAGAGTCACAATCCCCCCCAAGTTGTCTTTCTGCAGCATCAACATTCCAAAATGCTGACGAAACAGAACGTTTTACCGCACTTTGCGGCACAAAGGATCAAGAACAAATTTGTGAAATGTGCACTCAGTCTTTCGCAACAGCCCAGTGCCAGCGAGAGGGTCTTCACTCATGCGAGGTAGTGCTTGTGATGTTGACTCAAACATCGCCATCGCAGGTCGTCGATCTTTGACCATCTGTTTGCCTCTAGAATAGTAAACATGTTGGAATAGTCAGAGTGTGTCAACGAGCTATGGGGACAGTGTACGCAGGGACAGTACGCATTGTCCTGCTTCACCTCACCATCACATTAAAACTTGGTGCTAGTAGTGGAGAAGGCTAGCATATCAACTGAACTTGTCCACACTTGCAGTCAGTAGTCATACTCTCCACAGTGATGTGGGTGTGGGTCGGTGCCTGCAACAATAAAACATCAAGGAGTGTCTCTCCGTGCATTTTTCCTAACAGCCATATTGAAGAAGTTCTGTGTGGCTTCCATTACAGTTGTACAACTCGATTATTCACATCAACATGCACAAAACTTCTTCTCATGTCAACTTTATCTAAACCCTAGAATGAATTAAGTATAACTGCCATTCAAGAGGGTCTTATGTAATGTCCAGTTTACTTAGTTAAAGAGCCTTTTTGAATTATCAGCACCCGATTAAGAAAACATTCGGATAACTATGTTAGTAGGTTATGGTTACTCGTGGGTTGGCTTTGATTGTGGTTAGTTTTGAATCTAGATAAGGGTTCAGCTGTGGTGATTTGTGTGGGAACATTCTGATTAGGGTGATGGAACCCATGCAGGACTGTCAGTCTCTCTGAAGGAGGACAGCTGGGAAAAGGTTTAACACAAAGGTTTAAAGTCAATTGGTTGTGATTTCAGTAAAAATAGACGGAAATTGAGAAACTAACTGAGCGAAACACAGAAGCCAGGCAGCTCTGAGTCACAACCACAGAAAACCTCATCCAGAAAATGATCACCTACTATGATAACGAGAAGAACGATAAAAAACCCTGGATAAGAGCGTCTGTTAAATGACTAACTGAACCCAGATTTAGCACAGTAGTTAAATCAAGGAGAACTTAATATCAATGAATTTGAAAGCTCTGTTACTGGCCCTCCTTTTCATAGCATAACAGCCACTTATGTAAACAGCAAACCTCAAAAACAGGATGTGAGTAGCTTGGGGTGAGAGTTATGACATGAAATCACATATTAAGTTGAGTCCTTATCAGATTAGAGTAATACATGAAATCACGTTCTCCAGAGTCTCTCTAGCAAAATAAGTCTGCTACTATCAGAAGAAAGGTGTAGGGTAGGTCAAGGCTCACCTAGAAACAGCACAGCCCCCGGGGCAGTGACTGACCACATCCAGCAGGACAGAGTCGCTTCTGACCACTCCAAGCATCTGAAGATGGACAGGCACCAGAAAATACTGGAAAGTGGTTTGACCAATGAAAGGACACGTCACAATTCATAGACTTTGAAGACTGCAAGCTGGACAAGCCGGAGACCCTCTTGTTAGGGTTGCATGGTGGGGAAGATCACATGTTGCTTATAGTACATGAGCAGTTTTATTTATTTGCTCTAGCAAACAGATTTGTACTGCATCATACTTTAAATGCGCTATATCCAATTGATTACTAAATTCTACATACAAAAAAATTATTGAACTGCCTAAAAATTATTCACACTTACACTATTTTTCTCCTAAATAATTTTAACTTTTTGTTCATTTAATTTGGACTGATATTTATATTATAAAACTAATTCTCCATACACTTTCCATCCAGACTGAAGCTTGTAATTTACATTTGATTCACATTAAGCCATCAGCAGATATTGGTGATCTCAGTTAAATCTCAGTTTATTTTCTCCTAAATCTGAATTCATCGATAAAGTCTGTGTGGGTGAGAAACTTGGGGATTCCCTCTGTGTTCGCTGACCAGTTAGTCATGTGCTTTCTAACATGCGCAAGTCCGCCCTTCTTTACTGTCTTAACTTTAAGGTGTGAAGTGCTGAGTGTGGGCTGGTAAGAGCATAATGTGCCCTTTATGCAGGTTCAACGTTTCATAAGATAAATTATTATTAAAGATGGATATAAGTAGACAACGTTTCCGAAGAAACGTGCAATGTAACGGATCCATCACGTCTTGCTGAACACCCTTTTCACCAGGATTACCGGAACGTTTAGACTTCAGTTTGCTAGATCAGGCTGTATGAAATGAGTTGTTTAAACTAGGACACAGGAAGGTAAAGGTAGCGTTCATTTATCACAAACTAGTTTAACTTACCCGTTAGGCCTACTTCTCCTTTCGTTTATTCAAGTACATAACAGTTTCCCAAATGTCCCCCTCAAAAATACACAGGGATGTATATAAACTCGTTAAATGAGCGCTTCCACATAGCAGATATTTCTTCGGTACAAAAGTCATTTTTTTGTCATGGAGATGGATGTTGCAATTTCCTGCACAACGTTGGAAAACGGAGTCGAAGGGTGTTGAGCAATTTTTTATAGGGAGGGAATGTGTACGATCCCTACAGTTAGAACGTTAAAACAATGTGCACGTTTTTGATTTGTTTATGTTAAATAATGTATTCCATTTCAAGTTTCTAAAGTATATGTCAAAATTATGGGTGTTGTTACATGCTTTGGTTCTTGATTTAAATATTCCCTTTAGTTCTTATAGTGTTTTACGTTTTCATGGGAGGATATAGGACGTGCGTCCAATGCTGACTCAATCTTTCTTGTACTCGGTGACTGACAATTGATAGCGATTGAATTTAAGATATAGACTACTTTTATTTTAAAGGCATTATTTACTTTCATGGATTTATTTTTTATTATTTAAACAATTCTAAAACATTACGTTGTAATTTATTGCCGTCTAGTGGCAGAACGTTAGATACTTGCAAGCACCGAACCAGACATCCTCTTGGTCTAACATGGCTTAAAACGAAATGTACATCTGTTGGGAATTTATTGTTTATTTAAAAAGTTTTTATTTAGCAAAATCCTACTCTAACGACACTATGGTTACATTTATAAGGAATACATCAGATGAGAGCTCAGCTACGCTCCATCATGCCTAGCTTTTGAATTCCAGATACGTAGAGTATCTTGCCTGGACTCTTCATTCATTCAACATAAAACTACTTTTCAGTAGTTCAGTTATTGGTATGGTCTTCAAACTTGTGAGTACGGTTAAATTACAATATTAATGTTGCTGCCTTCTTACAGAGAAAATGAAGGCTGCTTGTGGAGATGTTTAGTGCAGTGCAGTCCCAGGTGTGACAGCTAGGAGGAGCTGTCCTGTGCAGCCAGGACATAGTGCTTCTTCTTCCAGGGCCGGACCAGGTGACCCAGCAGCACAGAGATCACCAGTAGGAAGACCACTACGAAGCCCACCGTCCCCATCAGCCACAGGGTCTCCGAATCTGGGGGAGGAAGAGAAGGGATGGAGGAGGTGGTGAGGGTGAGGATGGGCGCAGGCCTGCCAAATCAACACTTTAGCAGATACAAATGTGAGTCATCGAAGACAGTCTGACAGCACTCACCGTCTAGTCTGATGAGGGCCTGGACCTCCTGCCCTCCCTCCTGCCCTCTGGCCTGGTTGTGAGTCACACACACCAGGCTTCTCCTGGAGTCTGCCCCAGTCAGCCCCCGGACCACCAGCCTCACCTCCACATGACAACCTTCCGCAACTCTGGTCGTCCTGCCAACACACCGTAAAGCTCAGTCAGGGTCAGGGTGATGATGGTCTCAACCCAAAGCAACCGGATTCGATTGTTTATTTAAGATTGGTTATGGGCTATGGTTTATAGGTAAGTAGCACAATCATGTAGAAATACTTTTTCAGACTTTGTCAACAATGTATAGAAAGACATAAACAACTGTTGTTGTTTCATTTTTAACTAAAGTGGTCCTTACATGTATCCCATGACTGAATTAAAGAGATAAAAATGCAGTTTTAGATACCTCCTCTTACTCTGGAGACCCCGCTCTTTAAGGTTGGAATTCTCCAGTAATTGGCCATCCACCAACCATGTGACCACGGTGGAATTTAATGATTGGCAATGCGTCAGAACCTTGCATGACATCTCCAGTTCTGCACCTGATAGTGATGGGTGAAGATGCATTAGGAGGTTAAGACAAAGATTGTATGTGTTGAAATACCAATTCAAGAGTACATGGAAAATGGTTCTCACCAGAACGACCTTCAAACACGGCTCCATGTAGAGGGAACACAATCCTTGGGATCTGTATCACTGTGGCTAAAACACAACACCACAGCAAATAAGAAAACACGACAACAAATTAGTCAACATCCTTTTGACATGGCCAGCTTGTTACAAAGTTCTCATCTCACTCTCTTCATCCATTCTATCCCATCACTTAACGTTTTTACCTTCAACTGTTACTGAAAGGAAATCTGTATTCAATAGGATTGGAGTTCCCAGTTTGAGTGTTTGAGAGACTTACTCTGGACTGTGCTCTGGAAGGTCTCACCAGTTGAGGGGGTGGTTTGGGTGGTGGCCCTGCGTGAGGTTGGAGCTAAGGCAGGACCCGAGGTTGGCGATGAGGCCAAGCCAGCGTTGGGCTGAGTTGTGTGGCTGTGAGGGACTATCTTAGGCACTGGGAGGAGAGAAAGACACACCTCTATAAGACCCAACCTCTCACAAGCTGAAAGAATCAATAAACTAAACAGTATCAACTTGAACTCCAGTGTTGCTATGATTGCTACACGTCTGAGGTAAACATACAGTTCTGTAAAGAAATTGAGAAGCCGCTGTGACCTTTCCTATTATCTAAAAAAAGGTGAGAAAGACAATTCTGAGTGAGGAAGAGCAAGGGTAACATTTCTAAACGTTTAGTTTTATTAAAGAAAAAGGTGCAGTGTTCTCTCAGTTTTTACCATGTATAATTTTGAAAAAGAACATGTCACATTAAGAACATGCTGGGAGCTAAAGGCAGAACTTCTTGTAACCATTAAACATTGGCTGAACTATGCAGCATAGATGCACTACTTGGTTTAAATTATTGCAGCTGATGACACAGACAATACATAGTTCAAATGTTGCAGTTGAATGTGTTTTGGGTGAAATAGCCCTTTAAAGGTGATGATGAATGTGGAGTAAAAGCCAATTACAAAGCAGCTTACTTTTGATGTGCAGCTTCAAGATTCTGCTCACTGTGTACTGGTGGTTGTTGGCATGCACTTGCAAAACACACGTATAGAACCCCTCATCTGATTTGCTCACATCAGTGATGACCATCTTGTTCCATCTCTCCCTGTAGTAGTGACCACTGCCCATAGGGAGCGCTGTGGGTCTGGAGTCCTGGAGTAGAAGAGCAATGGAAAATTAACCAGCCGAACAATGATAAACAGGATGTTCTGAGGTCTGCTAAATATACACAGACACAAACTTACAGTTAGGCCCAGAAATATTTGGACAGTGACACAAGTTTTGTTATTTTAGCTGTTTGCGAAAACATTCAGGATACAATTAAAAAGGCTTAAAGTGCAGACTCTCAGCTGTAATTTGAGAGTATTCACATCCTAATTGGAGCAAGGGTTTAGGAATTGCAGCTCTTTAATACGTAGCCACCTCTTTTTCAAGGGACCAAAATAAATTGGACAATTGACTCAGAAGACTGCAACAATAATTAATAACAAGGTTGCATGGGCTTTTCCCTCATTAACTTGTCATCAATTATGCAGTTGAAAGTTCTGGAGTTGATTCCAGGTGTGGCGCTTGCATTTGGAAGCTGTTGTTGTGAACACACAATATGTGGTCAGAGGAGGTGAAACAGACCATCCTGAGGCTGAACAAAATAAGAAATCCATCAGAGACAGCAGAAATGTTATGAGTGGCCTAATCAACAGTTTGGTACATTCTGAGAAAACATTGTTCACTGGTGAACTTGGGAAATCAAAAAGGCCTGGATGTCCACGGAAGACATCAGTGGTGGATGAACGCAGAATCCTTTCCATGGTTGAAACCCCTTCAAAACATCCACCCAAGTGAAGAATACTCTCCAGGAAGTAGGTGTCTCAGTGTCTAAGTCTAGCATAAAGGACTCACCACAAGGCGCAAACCATTATTCAGAAAGGCCTGAATTGACTCAAACACCTGAAGAAGCCAGTCCAGTTCTGGAACAGCATTTATTTGGACATGAGACTAAAATGAATCTGTACCAGATTGATGGGAAGAAGAAAATTTGGAGAAGAATTGGAACAGCTCATGATCCAAATCACATCTGTAAAACCTGGTGGAGGCTGGCATGAACATGCATGGCTTCCAGTGGCACTGGGTCACTTGTGTTTATTGATGATGCAACAAAAAACTGAAGCAGACGGATTAATTATAAGTGTATAGGGATAAACTTTCTACTTAGATTCAGCCAAATGCTGCAAAGTTGATTGGATGGCGCTTGACAGTACAGATGGACAATGATCCAAAACATACTGCAAAAACAACCCGAGTTTTTTAAAGCAATGAAGTGGAATACTCTGCAGTGGCCGAGTCAATCAGATCTCAACCCAATCGAGCTTGCTCAAGACAACTTAAGGCAGAATGACCCACAAACGATCAACAACTGACGACAGCTGCAGTAAAGGCCTGGCAAAGTATCACAAAGGAGGAAACCCAGTGTTTGGTGATGTCCATGGGTTCCAGACTTCAGGAAGTCATTGCCTGCAAAGGATTCTCAACAACATTTTGAAAAGTTAAATTTTAAAAATGAGGAGCATTTTATACAAATAGCCACAATTCCTACATGTTTAATCATTTATGTTGATCATTCATTCAGAATGAATTAAACCTTAGATTGTGTCTGTCCAAATATTTCTGGGCCTAATTGTTAACACAGGGGTGGGCAATTCTGGTCCTCGAGGGCCGCTGTCCTGACAGTTTTAGATGATTCCCTGCTCCAGCACACCTGATTCTAATAAATGGTTATTATCAGGCTCCCACAGAGCTTAATAACAACCTGTTCATTTGAATCAGGTGTGCTAGAGCAGGGAAACATCTAAAACCTTCAGGACAGCAGCTCTCGAGGACCAGAATTGCCCACAAAGACCAACATGACCACACAATGACATACAAACACACACACACACACACATCAAGGTAAATGGCATGCTACTATTCTCCTCATCTCACCTTGTACCACAGAATCTCCTGTGTAATGTTGAAATTTGAGATGTGAGGACAGGTGAGAGCTACATCTTGTCCTGGTGGGTCGAATATAGGGTAGTGCATTTTGTCTAAGCCACTCAAGATGTTCTCATACACTTGTAGATTGAGGTTGCCTGTCATGCAGAGGGACTCCTTTCTATAGATTGGAGACAGATACAGAAAGAATGTAGGTAAACCATGCCAGACACATGGTAATCCCATTTCAGTTTTGTCCAAATAACCACCAGTATTGGTAACCGCCAGCACCATAAGAAGGTAACTGAATCTCAGCATGAGGATTTTGTAGGTTAACCACCTGTAGATGCATGTGTACTCTCCAGAGTCTGACAGCCGAGCTGGGAGGAGCCACAAGTTCTGTTTTTGCAGCAGGACCCGTTTTTTGTCTGCCTCCTCTTCCTCCTCTGCCTCCTCCAGGCCAGTCGCTCCGTTACCCTTGACGATGAGGAAGCTGTAGCCGGCGGCGGTGGTGAGGAGGTTCCGTTTGGTGAGGAACCCGATGAGCCCCGGGCAGCCTAGAACTACAGCTTCACCCTGGACACGGAACTGTTCCAGCTCCTCAGTTATGCTCACACAGCCGTCTGGGGGACGGACCAAGCTCCAGAATCACCAGCAGCCAATCACATTAATTCATACAGCCTGGATACATCAACCTGGTCCTAACTCTGCCCTGATTTACTGTGATATCAGTGGAAACTGGAATTCAGTAACATTACAGTAGAGAGACTTGGAGGTTCATGCGTTTATGTGTTGGAGATTGCTGAGATCATGCAATTCATTGATGTCTACTCTAGTGAACACTGGTTTTGGGCTACTAACCTTGCAACCATGCTGCTTTTTGTATTTATTTTGCAGTCCAATTGAAAGGCTTTTAATGTTAAATACCTTTTTCTAGGTCTCAGGAGGATAATCTAGGACTAGTCTTGACTCATTATCATTTCAGCAGATTAACTGAATACCTTAACTTTTTGCAGCAGTACACACAATAATGCACAGATGCACAAACATTCACTTACCTTTCAGGAGAGGAGAAGGATATCCGTATACTGGATCCAAGAAGAGCAGAGATGACAGCCATACCACCGTGGCTATGGAACACTGCATGAACAGATTCATACAATATGATGATACTCTAACATCTCCTAAAATGAGATACATAAACACACATACATATAAAACCAACATGTCACCATAGTAGGTGTTCCATCTCACCATCGTGCTCTGGGTACTGTCTATGATGGGTTCACTGGGGGTGGACCTATATAGGTTGTAGTAAAATGACCAGTATGACGCGGTCACTTACCAATTAAACCACGCCTAGAAACCTCTCCAGAGCCAATCACACTTTGAGGAGTCACCAGGGTAGGACCGGGTAAAACAGATTCAGGGTAAATCCCTTCGTTTGAGATCCCACAATTTCACGATGTCACAGCCTCCCTGTAACATCAGCCTGTCCTGTTATGAGGGGGTGTCATGGAGTGTGTTTGCGTTTTGGTATGCAAACTCACTGCATCTGTCAGTGTATGCACAGTTCAAGACGAGTGACTTGAACTGCGGAGACACTGTGTCATTTTCAGTTCTGTTTTGGTTTCCTGTGTTGTCATTCCAGGTCAGATGACCTCTCGTGTGTACACTCCAAGTACTTTCTCTCTCTCTTTCCCCCTCTCTCCCCCTCTCTCTTTCTCTCTTGATGATGATGATGATGATGAAACAGGGTGAGACATTGTTTCCATGTATGACCGAATGTAACCTATTACCTAAAAATTGGAACAAGCCCTACCTCACTAACCCTCAGTATGATGGTGTTACACAAAGTATAACATAGTGATATGTGACACATCACACTTGATTACGTGAAGTGGAAAATAAATAAATGCATGTACATTTTGACAGCTATGAGTTGAAGCATATTATGTGAGAGTATTCACTGTGATTGATACATGCTGTTTTAAGTATATCAGATCATGAGCTGTACAATGCTGTCATGTGTAATAGTTGAAATTACAGTTGTGGTGGTTGGAAGTTGAATTACTTTGTTGAAAAGCTTTTCCAGAATCTGACCTCCCACAAAAATATTTATACTTTAAAGAATTCATTAATAAATGATTGAAAACTAAAAATCCAACACTTACCCAAATGTCCATGTGATAACAGGAAGAAAGAGACAGCAGGAAGCTCTGTATGTGAGGCAGAGAGGAGGCAGAGACAGGAAGAGACTCTGGATGTGTGGCAGACAGGAGGCAGAGACAGGAAGAGACTCTGGATGTGAGGCAGACAGGAGGCTGATACAACAGGAAGAGACTCTGGATGTGAGGCAGACAAGAGGCAGAGACAACAGGAAGATACTCTGTATGTGAGGCAGAGAGGAGGCAGAGACAGGAAGAGACTCTGGATGTGAGGCAGACAGGAGGCAGAAACAGGAAGAGACTCTGCATGTGAGGCAGACAGGAGGCAGAAACAGGAAGAGACTCTGCATGTGAGGCAGACAGGAGGCAGAGACAGGAAGAGACTCTGGATGTGAGGCAGAGAAGGCAGAAACAGAAACCAATCGATCCGCTGATCCGTCTCTCAATGAACACAGGAGAGAACTCAGCACCGTTTTAAACTTTCCTCGCAGACAAGAAAACTTCTACAGTTTCTCAATAGTACTGGTCCTCCCCCAGACACAAACAACACTCATCATGGTAGGATAAAAAGGTGGGATAGTAATGTCTAGATGTCACAGTCAAAGTAACCGTCAGAACACTACAAGCTGGGACTTTTTCCTTTAGCATCTGGTAAAAAAAAACATTCATATATTGACTTAAACTTTAGCACGTCAGCCTTCACATACCCACGCTCCCATGCACTCACATAGAGGAAGTAAACAAAACATGAATCCGTCCAGTCCTAATGTTCACAGAGGGGGTTAGGCTTGGTGGAATGCAAGCATCTTAGGACGATGGTGAGAGTTAATAAGGCACCTATGTGTGTGTTTTTTTCCTCTGATGGAATGTAATAACGCGCCTGATGTCCAGGACCTGCGTTCAATGTTATTTGAACTTCAGCCATTCAGTATGCAGAGTTGACCTAAGTATTCCCAGAGGACAGTCATCTGGAAAGTCAAACACATTCTGAAAATACCTGAACATCATCAGACTGAGCTGTTTTTCTTTGAAAGCTTTCGTCAATATGGGAAATCCCCTCAGCCGCAGCATGTGTAGTGTGTTGAGTTTATGTGTGTTCACGTTCCTGTGTACGGAGTGGTACACACGTACCCCAGATGACTAAACTAGGACCTAGTCACCTGTCCATCCAATCTCATAATCCTCTGCAAGCGAGAGAGGAGTCAAGTGTGCTTTGGTCTGACACGATCTGTCTCACTGTTTACATAACCATGGTTGCGTTCTACAGTGGTATCCATTGTAGTACCTGCAACAACACACTAGACATCTAGGCCCTTTACTAAGTTTATCTTTAGACCAGTCTCTAGGCTAGTCACTTCAAGTCAATGTTTGGGCAAAATCTGATATACCGATTTTATGTTCATCCAGAGGTCACGTTATGGAGTTAAGATTATAAGAAGAACGAGAAACATAAGTGTGAAAGTTTTAACCTTAGATTTTTGATGTGGAAAATCTTTTCCACTCCTGAACCAGAAGCAGAGCCTTAGAGATCCAGGGCATCCACCTCATCTTGGTTGCTAGGGTTACCGTTCTGCTGGTAGAGTCGGACAACATGGAGGGTCTTCAGCTGCTGTGATCCCCAATGGGGGCCGCGTGACAGGGCTGACCAGAGACGGGGGCCATTGTACAAAAGTCTACTTGGCCAAGGAGGCTGCTGAGAACAATTATACCAAACCGGAAGGTGTTACAAACATCTACATCGAGGAATGGGGAAACCGCAAAACTTGGAACATTGAAACAGACAGAAAGACCGACATGATGTGAAATTCTCTTAAATGGCCTTCCTCACCAACAAGTGAGTCACCAAACGGCAAACTCGGCAACTCAGAAGCACAGTCATCACTTTTACTGTTAAACTATGAATTTGATACAGAGACTTTAAGGAACGCTTAAAGTTATAAGCGAAAAAAATTATAAGCTAAAGTTACTTATGCTGCATTTGTATACAGATTTAGACAGTGTGGCATGTGCTTTTGTGTGTTCAGGTGAATCCATGTTGTCACACAATTGATATGGGACTAAGTGGGCCATGTGGAAGGCAATGCTACGATCAATAACTCTATACCACAGTCCACATATCTGTCCCTCTCTCCATCCGCCTGCTCCATCCTCCTCTCTCTGAGCGCAGAAGAGCGATGACTGAGAACATTTTGACAGGAAACACTACTAAAGTGTTGCAAGACAAGAGACACAGCCGAGAGGTTTAAATTACTTTAGAGTTTATTCAAAGAAAAAAGACCTTCAGGAAAAAAAGCAGGACCTCCTGTCAAACACATAGGGACTTCCTGTCATACACATAGAGAACTTCCTGTCACGCACGGAGAGGACATGGGCAAGAGTAGCAGAAACACTGGAGAGATAACACCTGCAATCAGTGCTGGAGGCAACAACTTCACAATGCTGCCATGACAACGCTGTGGCAACACTCTGACGTCAGCAATGTGTATTCTTCATCCTTGCGAGTTTGTTGTTTGAATGGATCTAGGATGTTTTATACAAAACAGGCCAACGGAAAAAAACTATGCAGGGAAATAAATTGACAAAAATAAGCTTTTTGAGTAAAACATAAATATCATGATGCACATTAGTGTATCAAAACATTGCCTCTGTAAACATAAAATCCACCTAAAGTGATCATTAGATTAAAACCACTGCAGTCGCTTAATTACAAGTAAGTCATCTCATAGAAACAACTGAAAGCTATTGTTAAGATTCTCAACTCTAAGTCTAAAACTTAAGAATACACAAAGCTTCAAGTGAGATCTTAAACATGTATTTTTATGTAGTGGTTTCTAACCATGTTTACATTTTAAATAATGTTGCCATCTTGTCACATCTTCAACTTTCTGTCAACAAGCGACTGCTTTTTTGACGGTTTTGTCAGTTAATAACAATATCAATAGCCACGATTTGTGAATAAAGTTACATATTCCACGCCTAAAGGTCTTGATGCAATGATAGTGACAGAGTGGGTTATTTCTGGACACTAGCACAACAAGCTCTGACAGAACAGCATAGAGTCCACCACTCTGACTGCTTAGCCACTGATAACAAAAAAGAAAAAAAGTTGACCAACAGATTTACATACTCTATACACTGACTCCTAGTATGTTTCTATAAACATTGATTTGTGGTCAGTGAAGGTCCACCACTGGGTTCAGATAATGGTTCATCACTTACCAGCCCCTCCCCCTGATAGGGTCACTGGTATGACCCATCACCATGGAAACACAGTCACAGTGGTTCCTGGGTAATGTAGGAAAAACTCCCATGTCAAGAAACGAGTCAGTTGGCGTACTGTAGACAGGGTCAGGAACACAGAGGGGTGTTGGGAGTTTCGTTAATAGTCCTCACATATACAGACTACCACATGGTGAACAAAACAGCTCCTGCCCGTAAAAGTAGCTTTCCGTCTTTCTACGCCAGAACACTGCGACGGACCCAGGCGTCCTCAGCAAACTCAATCATATCAATTAGATTGTTAGAATCTTCCATTCGCACGCTGCACTGCAGAAGGAGCAGCCAGAGCTCACGTACTGGTTAATAAATCTTAACCTTGTGTTAAAAACTTGAAGTAGGTCTAAGGTTCCCGTGAGGAGCTTCTTAGGCTGCTGTGAGAAGACCTCAGGGAGCCACAGGCTTAGAAACACTCCCCAAACCGCTTCCAACTCTGGTGAACGCTTTCAAAGAACAGTTTGCTTTGGCAGAGCCACAAGGTCAGAATATTTCCTAAACAACATAAAAAGAAGCTGAATTTGTCCAAATATTTGAAATCGAACATCAAAATAGATCACCTGTGACAAGGAACCAAGTAAAAAAAAAATCCTCAAACCACCAAACAATTTATGCCAATCTACATTCCTGACACTTAGTGCGTCGCATTCATTTAAACGTACGATGTAAAGAAATGGTTAAAATCTCCAAAAAAACAAACGTCACCTATCTGCTGAACTACCGAATGTTACTGACCACGTGTTACCTTCCTGCTACAAACAACAACAGACACATCTTCAACTTTCCTCTCCTGCCTGTAGGTCTATGTACATATACATACACACACACACCATCCCCTCCCTCTCTCCTCAGACCTGTTGACGTATATCCATCTATTCACAACTGTGGCAGCGCCTCAGGCCAGACCCCCACGGAAGGTTCCGGCTTGGCTGAGGTGTCATGTCTGACAAATGGACTGACAAACATGATCACTGTCATTACCATTGAGATTGAATGAACTTTTATTTTACATAGACACCATTGTTTGGATGGAACCCCAACTCGCGCTCCTTTCTCCTCAAACACAGCTCTTTCAGAAGGGTTGGGCGTAAAAGCAAGCAAACTGACTACTTTATGTGTATGCGTAATTTTGCAAAACAAGGTAAAATACATGTTAAACTCCACATAGTTACACTTATCATAGGGAATAATAATTCAAAAAATACTATTCTGAAGTCCATCTGGTTAAAAAGCTGTCCTCTTGATCCCACTTGTCCTAATCTCATTCACACACCTTTCCGTTGGGTCCCCTCGTGCTACCGAACTTACGGTAACGCTACCTAGACTCTGCCTACTCGTCGTCGTCATGACATTGCCAAGCCTAGCCATTGCTTCTCTTGCTTCCTCCGCCTCCTTCCTGATCGACAGCCTCAAACTCAGCCTGCCGGCAGCAGCAATTGGACCATACAGAATAAAACATTTACATACTGTAGCATTAACACTGTAGGCCCCGCCCCTTGTCCCTCCCCGGAAGGTGAAGTGGGCGTGGCAGGGGGCGGGCCTCCTGAAAGATGCAGAGATACAGAGAGCGGTAGCAGGGATACGAGTTGCAGCCCCAACACAGGGGTCAGGGGCAAAGGACAACCTAAGGGGTCAAGAAGCAGTCACCATGGCAATGACCCCACAGAACCCGTCGTGCCCAAGATCCCATAAGCACCAAAACATCATATTAATAACGGGGGGAAACCACACCCCTTTTTCACATTTCACTCTCAGATCTTTTTTTTTTTTTTTTACAATTCTCATATCCGGTTTCAAGCCTGCAGGAGGCTGTTTGGGTGGAGTCAGAGGTGATTGGCTGTTGTCCGTTGACTGAAAGTTAAAAAGGCTGTGTGGGTGGTTCCAGTGTGGTAAGGGGGCTTGATCTCTACCAGCTGAGCAGATTGGTGCGCCCCAGGGTCATAAAGTACACCTGGCTTGATCCCCCTGACCGTACAGAGGCAAAGAACACCTGAGGAGAGGGAACATGGACAAACACACATAAACACAGACATACACACCACCACAAACACACACAAGCGCACAAACACAGAGACCAATATTTAATAAACAGATCCAACATAGATTTGGAAACATTTCCCCCCCAAAAATTGCAATACATTTACAAAAAGAGGGAATGGATTGACTGTGACCATCAGTGCATCAGGGGCTGGTAGAAATATCTGAGGGTTTTAGTCAGAAGGAAAGCCCTTCAACACAAAACTATCAACTGACCAAGAACAACCTCGACAAGCCTGGTCATGTGGGGAGATCATCATTACTCTGTGTAAATGTTATGCATTTATAGTTCTTCCCTTGGCACTTATTGGTTCTCATGATGTATGATTCACAATCTAAAAACCCACTGTGTTCGGGGTCTATCACGTTGCTATGCTCAATGACAGATGCTTTTTGTAAAAGCTCTCTCTTGTAAGTCGCTTTGGATAAAAGCGTCTGCTAAATGAATAAATGTAAATGTACTTCCTGTCTAAAAGTGTGTCTCAGCGTGTGTGTTGTGTCTCACCTTGTCGTTCCTTTCACACAGGAACTTGAGTCTCTGGGCTCTCTTATGCATGAACACCCCGTCCAGGTGACCCGTCTCCACCGAGCGGATCTCGATGGCCTTCTCCCCCCAGCCCATGATCTGGTTAGAGCGGATGTAGGCTGGAGACGGAGGGAGACAGGAGAGGGAGAGACAGAGAGAGAGCGAGAGAGAGATAGATAGAGACAGAGAGAGAGAGAGATAGATAGAGACAGAGAGAGGGTAGACGTTGGGGGTGGGAGGGGAGGAGGTGAGAAGTACAAGATTAATTAACTGGGTGTTTGCACGAGTGTGTGTTTGTGTGTGTTTATGAGTGTTTGTATGTGTGTGTGCGTGGCAGCCTTACCCACGGAGGTGGGCATCTCGCCCCACTGCAGCACCACGTCCTTGGTGATGCGTCCGTACGTGTTGACGTAAACGCCCTCGTCCTCGTAGCACACCAGCAGCTCAATACCGTCCGTGTTGGGAAGGATGATGATGGCATGGGACTGGATGCTGTTCTGGATCTGAGGGGACAGGGGGGGGTCAGTGGGGCCCAACTGGAGCTTTTATCCAAAGCAACTCACATTAAGTACAGGGACATTCCCCCTGAGGCAAGTAGGGTGAAGTGCCTTGCCCAAGGACACAACATCACATAGCCACAGCCGAGGTTCGAACTCACAACCTTTCGATCATGAGGCCAACACCTTAACCTGCTGAGCCACCTGACTCCTCTGATATAGTGCATGCAGGATGCTAAGGTAGACCAGTGTAACATACGTGTGTGGGCAGGTAGACCAATGTAACATACGTGTGTGGCAGGTAGACCAGTGTAACATACGTGTGTGTGGGCAGGTAGACCAGTGTAACATACGTGTGTGTGGGCAGGTAGACCAGTGTAACATACGTGTGTGTGGGCAGGTAGACCAGTGTAACATACGTGTGTGGGCAGGTAGACCAGTGTAACATGTGTGTGGGCAGGTAGACCAGTGTAACATACGTGTGTGGGCAGGTAGACCAGTGTAACATACGTGTGTGGGCATGTAGACCAGTGTAACATACGTGTGTGGGCAGGTAGACCAGTAACATACGTGTGTGTGGGCAGGTAGACCATTGTAACATACGTGTGTGGGCAGGTAGACCAGGGTAACATACGTGTGTGGGCAGGTAGACCAGTGTAACATACGTGTGTGGGCAGGTAGACCAGTGTAACACACGTGTGTGGGCAGGTAGACCAGTGTAACATACGTGTGTGGGCAGGTAGATGTCATAGACAGCTCCTGAGTCCACATCCACAGCATGGAAGCCTGAGACCGAGCCGTAGATGACCTTCAACCTCTGACCCTCCTCCACCGTCAGGTCCACCAGCAGGGGCTTGTGCACCAGGTCACCGAACGACTGCAGGGGGAAAAGGTCACAGGGGATTTGAAATCCACTTGGACAAACAGTATCTTTGAGACATGCTCTGGTACACCTTTTTTACGTGTATGAAAAGACTATTTATCTACATCCTATGTGTTTACTATGTGCACTCACTATGTGCAGTATTTGAAGGTCACTTAAAAACCTCAATTCACTGCTGTGTGAATATAATTAGTATTACTAAGTTGACTCATCGTGTGAGTTTCAGTAAGGCATCTTATGACTGGAGCACCGCAAAGCTAGAATCTCTACACACCGAACTCATGAAGGAATAAGTCATGAGGCATCATTATGTAACGCCAAGTCATACACCAAGTGGGACTCACCTTAAAGGCCATGAACTTGTGGTACGGTTTGGGAGCCCAGGCATAGACCTCCACAGAGTTCTTCAGAGCCAAGACCAAGAACTTAATCCTTTCATATTTCACTGGGAAACACAACAACAGACTTATAAGGATAGTGTCGACGTAGAATAACATATCAGACACACCTTTGATAAAAGCAGCAAGTTTCTGTTTAGAATCATCCATTCTCCCAGTGTAATTTCGATAACAGTAAAATACAAAATGCTGTATCTTATACAGCCGAAAGTAGAATTAGAAGTTGAATTTTAACTCTTAACTTTTAACAGAAATTGCTATTTTAAAACACAACACACAAATTAGATTCCCGAAAAATTCTAAAATTATCACACATTAGTAGTGTGGTGAGGACTATCCCCAAGTCACCACCATCTACCAGTTAAGCATTGGGGCAGGAAGTAGATTTCCTGTCAGACAGTTCTGACTGGTTGGGGGGGGGATTCCAACAGGAAGTGAGGGACTCAAACCTGAGGCATTCCGGTAACTAAGGTGACCGAGCGTGAGAGACTGGACTTCAGGAAGTTTTCATTACGAAATGTAGGACATTTTAGCAGCTTACACACTGTTTCTATACAGAGTTTGACTTCCACAACATGGTTCCCAACGTTTCAATTCATTTCTTGTTGAATCCTCTGACCCGGACTCATCAAACCTGAGTGACGTCATTTAGGGAGAGAGAGAGAAACGTACCAACTTTATAGTGCACACACCCCTCCAGATCCCCCACAGTGGTCCAACCCTGCTTCTTCTCCACCTCTGGGTCGTTGTGGAGGATCTTGTTCCTCAGCCAGGACAGGTAGTACACACGCAGCTTGTTCTTCTTGCCTGAAGGAAGGTTAGCAGGGTTAATGTTGTGGCCCTGGAGCATGTCTCAGGGTGAACATGTTGTGGCCCTGGAGCATGTCTCAGGGTGAACATGTTGTGGCCCTGGAGCATGTCTCAGGGTGAACATGTTGTGGCCCTGGAGCCTGTCTCAGGGTGAACATGTTGTGGCCCTGGAGCCTGTCTCAGGGTGAACATGTTGTGGCCCTGGAGCATGTCTCAGGGTGAACATGTTGTGGCCCTGGAGCCTGTCTCAGGGTGAACATGTTGTGGCCCTGGAGCCTGTCTCAGGGTGAACATGTTGTGGCCCTGGAGCCTGTCTCAGGGTGAACATGTTGTGGCCCTGGAGCCTGTCTCAGGGTGAACATGTTGTGGCCCTGGAGCCTGTCTCAGGGTGAACATGTTGTGGCCCTGGAGCATATCTCAGGGTGAACATGTTGTGGCCCTGGACTAGCATTGCAGCAGGAGGACGTTTGGTTGGTCAATCGTGGAGGGTCGTCACCAGACAAACCATGACTATGTAAAACACACTGTGTCATTGCGTATCACTCACAAGCAGTTCTAGGGGTTTCTTAACATGTTGCACTGCTACATCAACACTCTAAACCACAACTGAGATAGACTGTGTCAACCTCAGTTGACAGACTAATACCAAGGAAAGAAGAATCCTTGAAATTCTACAGAAGGACATGATATCTAACGCTGCCAAAGATAACTGCTGCTGCTGGTGAATACATGAACCTTTAAAGAGAGATCCTGTCGGTTTAGCATGTGTACCTAAATTATTACTTTTAATTGTCGGTTGATTAGTATTGACCTTTTATTGTAACAGCAAACTGTGTTTTTCACTGACAATAAAAAACTTTAATAATGTTAAAAAGTCAATAATCAATAATATCATATTCTATAGAACTTTGTCTATATCATTTTACTTTTAATATCAAGAGGTTAGATTTAGCTTTAGAGTGGACGGTGCCCCTGGTGGAATACAGCGGTATTACGTCATTCTCTAGTTTCTCAGTTTCAAATACTGATCTTAAATGTCAGATCACATTCACTGATGGTCAAATGTGTGTGTCTCACTGTGCTAACATCATGGAAAGCTTTGCTGTGTGTAACCAAGCCTGTTTGAGACACGTGTGACGTTTCTTTCTGCTGAATGGGGGCTTGCCCAACATCCGATGTGTTCCAATGATGATTGTGAAATCTGTGACAACACTCAGTGATGCTGTGGTGCTGCGAGGGTGTGAAAACATGTGTGTGTGTGTGTTCAGATCTGTGTCTCCACGTATTTGTGTGGAAGAGCATGTTTGTGTGTGTCTTTGCACATTGTGTGCTTGCACCTGCACCAACAGATGCGTGTGTGTGCAGGGGAGTGTGTTTGTGCGCTTGTGAACATGTACCAATGTGTTAGCGTGTACGAAGAGATGAGTGTGTTTCCGCCATTTTGTGTGTCGGTACAGACAGGTGTGTGTACGTTCCAGCAGGTATGTGTACCGACATATGTGAATGTATTCCAGCAGGTGTGTGTGGGTTTCTGCAGGCGTGTGCGTGTGTGTAGAGGTGTGTGTGTGCAGAGGTGTGTGTGTGGGGGTCCCTGCAAGTGTGTATTCAGGTGTCTGTTGGTACAGGTGTGTGTGTGCGTCCTTGCAGGCATGTGTGTACAGGTGTGTGTGGGTTCCTGCAGGTGTGTGTGTACAGGTGTGTGTGTGTATAGATGTGTGTGTACAAGTGTGTGTGTGTACAGGTGTGTGTGTATAGATGTGTTTGTACACGTGTGTGTGTGTGTGCACAGGTGTGTGTGGGATTCTGCAGGTGTGTATGTACAGGTGTGTGTGTGTGGTTCCCTGCAGGCATGTGTGTACAGGTGTGTGTGGTTTTCTTGAGGTGTGTGTGTGTACAGGTGTGTGTGTACAGGTGTGTGTGTGTGGGTCTCTGCAGGTGTGTGTGTACCTGAGATGGTGACCAGGACGTTAAGGCCCTCTAGCACGTCCATCTGCTGGAAGCGTCGTCGGCTGATGAGAGGGTAGACCTTCCCCTGACCGCTGCGGTCCAGCAGCATCAGCCCGCTCTCTGTCCCCACCAGCAGGTTCACTCCTGGGGGACACACAGTCACGGTCACCCCACGGTCAAGCCAACCTTCACACTGGAGCTTAATGAGGCCGTGCGGAAAATGCCTGCCTGCTGCAGCCTCTAAAACACAGTTGTTTTCTATTCGTGACATTATTATCTTCATCTGTTATTCTCTATGTCGAGCACTGTATTACGCCAGAGTCCCCCACTGCCACACAGTGGTCACAACTGGTATAACAGGATGACACACATCAACTATGGTATAGGTAAACATTACGGAGCTTCGGTAATTACTAAAGGAGAAAATATATACAAGATAACTCTAAACAACATTCCAAACGTGACTGGGTTGAATTGGATGATGACTAAAATGTATATAGAATTTTATTTCATTTTTATGTAGCAATTGTAAACTGTAGAGAAGCCCTGCTCACCCCAGAGAGCAGCACACAGGATCTCAGAGTTGAACCTCTTCTTGTACTTGCGGATCTCGGGCGTGTCGCTCTGAGGGCGCGTGTTGACCGGGTTCACGTTGACCACGGAGCCCTTACGAGACGCGTCGGCCCTCAGAGCCTCCGCCAGCCGAGCGTCGTTCCCGTAGGCTGTGGGGGAGAGGGGGGGGGGGGAGCAAAGGTCACAGGTTAGGGGTAACATCAGGTCTGATATACACTAGAAATCAAACTTGTCTGACTGACTTTACTTTTATTGTTTGCTTTTTTTCTTGTGGGGGGGTGTTACAACCATCATCCCCTCATCCTCTCTCAACCTCTCTACTAGTCTCTCATCTCCTCTGTAAGCTCTTTTTCTTTCTGTTTTTAACCATGCATTCCTTCTCTCTCTCCTTCCTCTCCCTGTCTTTCTGCTATCATGGACAACATCATCATCTTAAAATAGGAGCACTTGGGTTGTGGAGGACGACAGGTTACAACTTACCCATGTTGTTGAGGGCGCTGCCAGTAGAGGGAGACACCTGCAGGAGGCGAGGGTCGATGAATGGGGTGAAGGAAGACGACGACTTGTGTTTCTGCATGGTGTTGCTGGCTGACTGGCTCTGCAATGGCAGGTGGACAGAACCCATGTTGGGAAGAGACAACCACACATTCAGTACCATTCTGTAATGGTACCAAAGAAATTAGTAAAACTGGACTACAAAATCCACTAAGAAAACTACAGATACCAACATTCAATGTGCATGTCAAACACAGGAAGGAACTGAGGTATAAATGTAGAGCATGCAGACAAAACGGCATTTCGACGAAGGGGAAAAATATATATACGAATACAAGGAAAAATGCAAAAAATACATGATGGAGGGGACTCGAAACAGGCAAAACAAGAGTTGTGGGGCAGGAGGGATGAAAAGTTCCGGAAAATGCGGAAAAATAAATCACATACATCATAAGTAGTGTACTTTCCTGGTGAAAAATATTTGCTGGCTCTTCAAACTTACTCCACTATGATCCTAAGCACATCTTTTATGAGCTGGTATTTCCAGGGGGCGTGTCTCTAAGTCATACGATGGCGGAGCGCAACAACGGCGAAAGAGTATGTTAGACATTTGCAGTCTGGATGGGCAGCATGTGTGTAAGAAGAGGTAATGCTGAAGCCCACAGAAACACACCTTTTGAGTTTGTCAGAACAGTATTTTCCAAACCAATGAATACATAAATATACTCTTAGTAACAGCAGCTTTAAATCTCAACAGATCTTATCAGACTGAGAGAAAAATTGGCACTGGTGAGAAAAAGCTGACGCCAAAACGATCAAAGAAATTGCTTTTACTGGCATGACCATCGTGACAGGCCTGGTAGTAGAGCACCGAGAGAGGGGGGACAGGCCTGATAGTAGAGCACAGAAAGAGAGTCGACAGGCCTGATAGAAGAGCACAGAAAGAGGGGGGGTTAGGGATAGTAGTAGAGCACAGAGTGGGGACAGAGGAGGGAAAGTTAGAGAGGCTGTCCCCGGAAGACACAGTAGAGGGCACTGTTACCAACATCCACACCCAGGGCTGAACAGGAAGCTAGCCTTATCAGTCACAACTTCAGGATGATCATTTCAAAGCCTAATGTCTCCATTTAAGGAAACGTTCACTCAAAATGATTCGTTTTTGAGTGGACTCTTTCTTTAATGATGACATGAAGGGTTTGAAATGATCGTCCTTAAGTTGTTCAGTGTTTTGAAGAGAGGAGGAGCAAAGATCCCCATGCTGCTCTCAGCCCCAGGACTACGGAGTGTCTGCTTCAGAGAGCGAGAGAGAGTGTGTGTGTGTGTGCGTGAGGGCGTGGGACGTAAGGGCACAGGGGTGGGACGTACCTCCATGAGCAGGGTGAGCTTGTCCAGGGGGCTCTGGGGGGACATGGAGGAGGGGCTGGCCAGGCTTGAGCAGGAAGGGGAGGTGGAGGCGGAGGAGGACGGGGAGGGGGAGGAGTGGTGGCTCTGCTGGATCAGGTCCGGCAGCAGGTGGATGCGACCGGCAAAGCCGTTCCGGTCTGGAGTGTGATGGTGGGGGTGGGGGCCGTTGGGGGGGTGGTGGTGATGGTGGTGGGGGGCACCAGGGGTGTGGTGGTTCACTAGCCCCAGGCTGGGGACAAAGCCAGGGTTGGGGGGGCCCCCTGGGGCCCCGGGGCTGCTGTGGATGGGGCCAGGGACTGGGACCTGTTGTTTTTTGTTGTCACCTGCACTCTGGAAGTAAGAAGAGCAGCAAACTGTGGGTCTGGAGGCTGATGAGAGAGGCTACTGCCTGAAGGGAAGCTAGCAACCAGAAGCTCTGTCTCTAACTTCACCTGACTAATAATACCATTATCATAAATAATACCGCATCTTTATAGGGTCTATTTTTAGTCTGTAAATCTTTTTTCTCTTTTCTTAATATCACCTGTAGGATTGGATCCATTCTACAACATGGTTCTTTCGAGAAAAAAATATTTTGCGTTGATCCAAAACAAATCAGTTGGCGGATATTGACAATGGGTCTATTCTTGTTCCTTCCTACAGCTTCCTGTCTGTGGTTTCTCGGTTGAATGACTTTCTGTCACCCTCACCTATCTGACCTAGATCCGGATCCTTCTTCACCAGCAACACAAATTCAAAACAAAGAAACAACCAAACTAGACCAACACGATACCAAACAAACACAGTGGCAAAACAAGAGGGAGTGAATGAGAGACTCGTGATGCAGGGATCGAGGAAGTGTGGATGCCGTATCTGATACTGGACTCGGCCGACCGCCCCCCCCCATCCCTCGGTTGTCATGGTTACCTGTCGGACGATCAGCGTGCCGTCTTTGCAGGGCTTGCTGGAGGCGTCGCTCTCCCCTTCGTCGTGAACGATCATGGTCTTTACCGACTCGGTCTCTCCATTACTCAGCCTGGTGGAGCTGAGGGGAGATAAAGATTCAAGAGGGAAGGCGAGAGGAAAATCCAATTATATTTACTTTGTGGATATGTTGTATATGTAAATACTTAAGTAGTATTTTTTTCCAAAACATATAACGTTATTAGTAACTGTAAAGTAGATCTATCTAATCGAACCATGTATGAAGTAAATTGGTTTACTAAAACCTGTGCAGGATTATCTAAGGTCACTGAGGGTGTGAGCGTTGAGGTGAGAAAGGTCATAGGTCAGATTCCTACGTACACAGCACGGGAGTCCTCGGGCCCTGAGGTGGACTCCTCCCCTCCCTCCTGGTCCACCTCTTCATCATCGTCTTCATCGGTAGTCCCAGAGTCATCGCTAGAGGAGGAGTAGTCTGTCACCTTGTGAGGCGGGCGCACGTCCTCCACCGCACGCAGCTCCTTGGCCAGGGCTGTCAAGTCCTGGGGGGGGGGGGGTCAAAGTTCAAGGGTCAAAGTCCATGTAAAAAAACATTGGCCATTCAAACATTGGTCCAATTCTTTCCCAAGATTGGACTTGCAGTTGAGCCACTTGCGAGGGAGGTAAAAGCAGAATACAGGAAGCAGGTAGCTGCTAGGGAGGAAGTGAGGTCACACAAGTGCACCAGCCAATGAGAAGCCGGCCAGTGAGTAGCAAAGCCAATAGATGAGGAGAGAGAGAAGGGATGATGAGTGTGGCACATCACTGCCACAGTGCCCAGAGCTGCAGTGGAGAGCCAGGTTAATGCTACTGAGTTAACAGACAAGGATAGAAGCTGACATCATGAATGTGGAAAACCGTTAAAGAGACTTTAGAAATATGAAGAAGTGAAACGTTAGGGTTAGAGAGAAGCGTGAGTAGAAGATGGCCACGCTGGCCAATCGAGAGAGAGCAAGCCATTAGTACGGAAACCCTTCAGCCAATGAGATCAGTGGATAGAAAACACGTCACTGCACACAGGCTTACCACATCTCCCTACAGGGGATCACATGAGAGGGTCACATGACATCACCCCATGGCGTCAATCCACGCACACATACACAAACACACACACACACCCAGAAAAAAGAAAGAGTCAAAAAACGAACCCCATGAAACGCTCTTTGTAGAGAGCATTGGCAAGCGCACTTGACTACTGTACTTAGTGTGCTACTGTGCTACGCTAGCTAGAGCACTAGCTAGGTCACGGTGACGACGCGCCAAACTCTCACCGCCGGTCGGTTAGGCCTGACCAAATCCTTCCTCTCCTCAGGCTTTTTCCCAGCATGCTCTGGGCGCTGAAGGGGCGAACCCTCTGACTTTGAGGAAGCTGAGGGGATGACAGGGCACAACATTTAGAGCCACAGAACCAGCTGCTATTAGCCAGGCTAGAGCCTAGCAAGAAACATCTCAGGTGTTGATAAGGAGCTGGTGTTAGCCTAGATAGGAGCAAATGCAAAGCCCTCCTGTACTGATATGTAGTAAGTATGTGGGATGTAACACTGTTAAATATAGACTCCAGGAAACCTGTGTTCTTGTGGGAAGAGACTTAGGTGTGAATGTATGGGCGGAAAATATATGATGTGATAATAACTGCCGCAGACTAGGCTCACTGTGAATGTACAGTGGGTTGCGTGTGCTGTGAGTCTGTGTATCTGCGCATGCATCTGGGCTGGAACCATCACCCAGCGCTAAGATCTAAGTGTGTGGATGATCCGTGGAGCCTGAGTGCGCGTGTGCGACGTTCTGGGCAGGGCTTGCGTTGAGAGTGAGCGCTCTGTAGACTCACAGCGGGCCCTGAACCTCTCTCCTGAGCCTGTGTGAGAGCCAGGCTTGGAGCTGGAGGCGCTGGAGCTGGAGGAACTGGAGCCCCCGCTGCCGCTGGTGCTGGTGCTGCCCGGCCCCGGCCGGGGGGCCAGCTTCTCCACCCTCTCCCACAGCAGACGGGGCTCTGCAGCACTGGGGGGGTGGGGGGGAGGTGGAGGAGCGAGGGTGGGAGGGAGGAGAGGGCGAGGTAGGGAAGGGGAGAGGGAAATGGAGGGTTGAGGGAGTAGAGAGGAGGTGGGTGGAGGGAGAAGAGGGATAGGAGAGGTGGTGGGTACAAGAGGGAGGAGAAAAACCAAATCATAGTTAGACGACTGCGCTCGGTGTGAAGGGTTAGACAGATATGACTGTTACATAAACCACTCCCACCCAGAGAGAGACCATGATACAACTGAAGAGAGAGAACAGATGGAGAGAGAGTGAGAGAGTGATGTGTTGTGGAGTGTTTTACATTCAGGGCACTAGTGAGCATCTAGAGCAGGGGTGTTCAATCCTGGTCCTGGAGGGCCACTGTCCTGACAGTTTTAGATGTTTCCCTGCTCCAGCACACCTGATTCTAATGAATGATCATTATAAGGTGTCCACAGAGCTTGATAATGACCCTTCATTAGAATCAGTGGTGCTGGAGCAAGGAATCATCTAAAACCTTCAGGAATATGGCACTCGAGGACCAGGGTTCCCTATCCCTGATCTAGAGGGTAAAGAACAGATGGCAAGGAAAGAGGAGGGATGGGGGAGAAAGCAAGTGAACAAACCGAGAGTTCAAAACAAAGATGGTGTAGGTGTGTGTAAATATGTGTGAGATGCAGAGTAGTAAAGGTACCTGCTAGCGTTCCGTTGCCCAGGCTGGTTGCTAGGCGTGACGTTGCCTTGATGAGGGGAGTCTCTACGCGTCAACACCGGAGACCTTGAGGTGGTCCTCACCGGAACCTTCCACAGAGACATGACGCTCATACACACACGCTCTCAGAGTGCGCGTGTGTATGATAGCGACAGGAACACAACCTAAAACCAGCAAGCCGGCCTAAAACATCCCCAACAGCATCCAAACATCCTGACGTTCCCCAGCAACCTTGCTGTGATGGTTCCACATCCCAGAAACGGGGGACACACCCCATACTGACGTTCTGAACCCCTGACCACGACACCACTTCTCTCTCAGTGGCAGACAGACACGAGGTTAGGGTAATTAGTTGTCCAATGGACGGCTGAGACAGAGTTAGATGTGTAGTACATGGTGTACCTGCACAGCCCATGCAAGTACAGGGTCTGCCCTGTAACTGTGCTGACTGTGGTCTGTGTGTGTGAGTGTGTGTTGTGTTGTGGTGTGTTTGTGTGTGTGTGTGAGTACTGGGAGACGGTTGGGGCAGCATTCAAGAGCGTAGCAGTGCAGCTTAGAGCACATGCGGTCCCTCAGTACACGACCCCAAGGGAATGTAGGCGCCAACAAAGACAGTCCAGGCGAGGTGAAGGACGGCTATTACACGGCCATTCACAGGAAACAAATGACCTGATACATACTGTAGATACTAAAGGGAGAGGGAGTTTAATTCGAACTTCGTAAGACCTTTCTAAAACATCAAAACAATGCTAAAGAACTCAAGTTGTCAGAAAAACCTTCTGAATACAGATAGGTTGTTCAATAGTTCTATCTTACATTCCAACATCGCTCTCCGCTTGACCTTCAAAGAGCTAATCATTTCTGAGACATACCTGGCAGAGAAAAATAGCCATCTCCAGTTCAGTTTTCTCAGCTGAATAACCGCAATCTGTGCTTTATTGAGGAGTGTGCATGTGAAACTGTGCTTGTTATAATAACACAGATGTTACTTAGATCTGTGAGGGTTTGGCCAGAAGCTCTAACCGCCTGACTCCTTTAATACTAACCCAGATATACTTCAGTAATGAAGATCGCTTAATGTATATTTCAAAGGAAACATCAGCATTGGCTGCTCATATATTACATCACTTGAGGGAGCAAGGATTTAGGAGTGTCTGGTAATGGAAAGACATCTAGCTATTTCAGACACATTCTACGATTGACGTTCAGGGCTGGCCAACCCTGGTCCTCGAGAGCTGCTGTCCTGCAACCCATGTCAAGGCTCCAATCAGAACTCGCCTGACTCAACCAGTCAACCAACCAGTCGTTAGAATCAGGTGTGTTTTATTTGGGGGGGGGGGGGGGGGGGGGGGGGGGTTGGAGCGTGACACTGTGACTTTCAAGGAGCAGGGTTGCGCAGCTCTGCTCTAATCTCACTACGGATCTACGTCAGGGCGGAGCCTGTCCTTACCCTGGGCGGGGCCTCATCTGAGGGGGCCGGATCATGCGGTGTAACCCTAGGTTGGGGGTGTGGCTGCGGGTCAGAGCGTGCGGGCGATGAGGAGGATGGGGAGGATGACTGCGATGGTTGTGTGGGGCGATGGTGATGGTGGGAGTCCTGGGGGCGGATGTGGAGTTGTGCAAAGCTAGGAGCCACAGGCTCGCTGAAGGACTGCGTGCGTAAAACGGCGGCGGGAGGGGCAGCGTTGCTCTTTAGCGCCGCCCGCTGGGACCATTGGACCTTCCGGAGACAGAGAGCACATAAGGGGGGTCATTCGGGGGACAGAGAAAGGGGGGGGGGGGGATGGAGGGAGGAATGGATGGAGCAAACACTGTGAGACAACAAGACAGCAAACACAAGCAGTGACAGGATACTGAAGGATCAGGGAGCCTCGAAAAAGGGCGGAGCTGTCAATATTGTATTGAATAAAATATATATAAATATACTATAAGTAAATATACAGTATTGAATTGCTCCTCCCAAGGTTTTTTTCTATAGTTTTTTTCTCGTCTTCCTTGAGGGTTTATGTAGGTTGAGGGGCAATGTGAAGCCCTTTGTGACATTGCTTGTAAAAAGGGCTACACAAATACATTTTGATTTGATTTGATATTGTAAGCAAATAGGAACTCTTTGGGGTTGACTTCTGAGCTTTCACATTGGTTCATGGACATATTGTATTTGGGCTCCACCCAGTCTGAGGCTCCCAAACCTTGGTCATCTGTGGTGTTGTGAATGTGAATGAATTACAACAAGGCATGTTTTTCCATCAGGCTAGCATGCATGAAGACCATTCACATAACCACATGCATGCACCCTTTCAACGACTCCCCGGGGAACTGGAAGATCCTCCCATCAGTCTTTTGTAAGTGCTTTTAGAGTGCTTCTCTATGCCCTGACAAGACATTATCCTGACACGGAACAAATCTCTAATTGCAACCAAATCCATCAGCAAATACCCTTAAGCCAACCCACAAAGATACAAATTAGTATAGAGTGTAATGAATCTGTGTCAACAAGCATCTCAATTGCATAATTAGATCTTTTTATTTTCTTCTTTTTTTACACTATGATAACAGGTAAAAATGTGCCGATGATTCACGGTGCGTCATCCTGACTGAATTCTGACCACTTTCATTTAATCACCATGAGATGTTCCAAACATACTGAGATTACTCATGCTTTCTTTAGTCACACTCCGAAACGATGAGTAATTCACTCTGAGTCACTGGAGAAACTTAAAAATGCGTGTGGTTACCACACGGTCACGATGTAGCCACCTTCAAAAGGTTATCTTCTCCATTTCAACCAACCACCATAGGGTCAAAAACACACACACGCACACACATGCCTACGCACGCACCCAAACACGCTCACACTCCAACATAGTGTGGGCAAGGTTGGGCAAGGTTTTACATTTAAAAAAGCAGTCTGTGACACAACCTCGAGGGACCTAGTGAAGGATTAGAAGAAATGACGTTAACAAGAGGCGGCGTTGCGGTCGCAATTTCTCCATCAACATTCTGCATGACGTCGGCTAGAACAGCAGCTGCGCAGCCGCAGGAAAACCCAAAAACTTTAGATTAGACAGTTAACAGAACAATGACCTGTAGAGAAACTGCAAAACATTGAGGATGACAGAGTGAAAGAAACACAGAACTGCGGACGTCCTCACGCCTGGCAGGAACAAGAAGTTGAGCAGGAAGTCTAAAGGGAAGAGGCAGCAAGGGATGTCCCGGTCGCTATAGTTACCTGTGGCTCCATGGGCCGGTGCATGGCTGGAGCTTCGGAGGGGTTCCCGTTGGAGAAGGACTCAGAGGAGCGAGGGGGAACCGGGGGCTGCTGTTTGGGAAGGGCAGCCTGGGGGGAACCCTGGATGTTCTTGCGATACCTCTCGTCGGCCTGGAGACGACACACAAACTGGTTTATGTGGTTTGTAGAGACTTTAGTTTTCATGTTTCGTGTTCATTCTGTGTGTTTGCATGGTCATGGTTCACGGGGACAGTGACGGGGTGAGTAGACTCGGGGTTGCCATGTTAGTTTCACCCACACAGCAGTGGCATATCCGGTAGTACACACACCAACAGGCATTGTAAAATAAGTTCCCAGGACTAAAGTCATAGGTTGCTTCTAAATTTCAGAAGTTTAGTGCAAACTGTTGTGGTGATTTTACGCTTTCGCCCTATTTTTAAGACCCCTGCGAATTGCTTGTTAAAGGACATCATTGTCTAGCAATGCTTGAGAAATGCTAGCAATGCTTGAGAATTTTTATTTTTATTGTTTGAATGACTGAACGCGATAAATTATTCAAAAAGGAAAATACCTGAAGCTCCAAAAAAATTACTCTGGAGAAAGGAACAAAGATTTTGTTTTCCCGAGTGTCTCAATTATACAAACACTGCACCAACCATGTATCCACAGTCTGGCCTTAAGCAGGGAGATCTGACAAAACCAGTCAATACAACCATATCTGCTCAGAATGCCACCTGAGGCATGTGACACAGAGAGGGTATAATAAAACACTTGATAATACCCTCCTACATATTATAAACCATTGTGATTTAACCAACCTGGTAGTCATGCGCAATTGTTGGAATGGAAATCCATACGTAGATCTATCTATATTGATCTATATTGTACTATACAGCTGTACATTTGTCTCAAATCACTTTAATCTGTACATACCCTGTATATTCTGATTGATTATACTGTTCATATTGTGTATATTCTGAGTATACTATTATTACATTCTGTTGTAATAACTGTTTTGCACTTCTGGTTGGATGCTAACTGTATTTCGTTACCCTGTACTTGTACCTGTGTAATGACATTAAAGTTGAATCTAATATCACCTAGTAGAATACATCCTGTTTTTGTCAGAACCAACTGCTCGCAGTCCTTATGAATTTAAAATAAAATAATGATTCCTCATCCATCCATCTCCTCTCTCTCCCTTCATCCTTCAGTCCCTATATTGGATCCCTCTCCCTCCCACCCTAAACCTCCATCTCGTCCCCTCATCTCCTTCCCTGTCCTGTCTCCCTCCAGGTGATAATGAGCCCAGCAGGACACCAGTTAGGGGGAACAGGACCTCACAGCAGCCTATTGAGCCAGCTCTTTATCTGACTAGGTTATTAACACAGGGGAGAGAGACACCGGTTAGGCTGATTACAACAGCAGAGGTACCCTTGCAAGGACACTAGCCCCCCATTAAGCTCTCCCCTTGGAAGAAGAAGATTTGAGGATAAACAATATTGCCTTTACGACTTGGAAAACCCTTTAAATGACATTCACAAGGATTTGTGAAAGACGAGGGGGGATAGCTGGAATTTTTGGTATGATTTAGTGTGGTATCCTGATTGATGTGGATAGGAGATGGCAAAGTTGTACTGTGACAGCATTAATGAAAAAGAGAAGGCTATATCATTGAAATCATTCTCTATATGAACAAAGAACGGACATACCCCCTTATAAATAACAGGATCATAAAGAGATGCCAGACAAAATAGTTGTTAGCCAATAAACATTTGGTTAAGAACGCTGAGAGTTAACAACTGTTAAGCAGCTGTCATGAAGAATCTGTGACCATGACAAACATTGACAAAGTCCTCAGTGTAATTGAATCAAACCTTCAACTTTGGTTTAATCCTGAGGATTTTACATGTCAGAGGCGTTACTGACAATGAAGCAGTTAAGTTCCTGTACACAATGCTACTGTGGGCATATACAAGTGGGCAGTTTTATGTTCCCATGACGCTCTATGTATTTCTAACAACAGAGGTCTCCATTACCCAGAAAATAACTTCACTAGCCATTATCATCATATTACAGAAGAACACGGATTTTAAATGATATGAATGATGTTCGGTACGACTTTCTAGTCTCAAAGTTCTATGTGAAGCGGTTGGATGATGTTGAACTAGCACAAGCATCGTAGATGTCTTTCCAGAACAATAGATGTTTCCCTCATCAGTGGCAGGGCTTCCCTTTCCACACAGCTCCCACAGTTAAAACGAACCCCATTCAACTTAACACCTAGCGATGTATTAGAATCAAGGGTGCCAGATTAGGGGTGGAGCCAAACTACTGAATGAAAGCTCTCCGAAGAGAAGGTTAAGCAGTCCTCATTTAGAGCCTGAAGATGTAAATGTGTCTTAGACAGCAGAAAGACCACCACCTCCCACAGCCCCACACCAGCCACACCCACCCACGGAGGCCACGCCTCCGGCAGCAGAGTCAATGAACAGGCAGCATTCCGTAAGAGGCGGAGCAACAAGCTGGAGGGTTCACCTCTCTGATTGGCTCATAGTCTGGGGCGGTTTGTTGAGGTCCATGGGTGTGCGACACGGCGGCTTTGGCCTGTTCCAAGCTCCTCAGCCAATCCAATTCCACGACATGTGAAGACCTAGTCCTCTCAGGATCTGTGTTCTGCGGAGAACTACCTCTTTCCGGGGTCATTTTCAGCGAGGCCTTGCTCTTATCCGACTCAAGGCCAAGTTGGGACCTGGTCCTATCCACATCTCGGTTCTGCGGGCACCTAGTGGACCCTAAGCCTGGATCTTGAGGGGACTCCCTGCTGTGTTGCTGAGTAGTTGGGCTCTTCTCTAGAGGCTGCTGGAGGGCCAGCATGTAGGTTTGCTCCAGCCGCAGTTGCTTCTCCAGCTTCTGGGCCTGACGCTGTTCCTCCAGCTCTCGCCATTTGCTCTCCTGGGTGCAGTGGAGGGTGGGGTGGGCAACCCGCCCAAAAGATGGAACCATGGGAAATGTAACTTATTGTGACAGATTTCGTGCAGCTTTGAGAATTTACTTCATAGTGCTTTTGAATGGGAAACATAAATTGTACTGCTCATTCTAATTAGGTTCACTGGCAGACTATCCAGGAAAGATTATTATAAATCTGACCACGGTTCAACTGTGGGGGTTTTCATCAATACTGGCTTTTATCGTAGAAGCTGAATGTCATGTCTGACTGCATCAATAATGAGCAGCATGTGAACAAGAAGGCAGGGATATGACTAGTCACAACCTCTCATAAACGAATGCCCTCTGACCTCCAAAGGAGCAGAAACCTTTAGTCATTTGAACACAGTCACCGGAACCCCCAGCCGACAAACAGAATTTTCAACATTACAGAAAAACAGGGGAAGCCTGGGTCTTCCTGTATGACGTTTCCTGATGACATCAGGGGGACTGTAAACATCGTAACTTTCCCAGCAAGTCACAAACAATAGCTGCCACCATAACCTCAATGACCGGTCCCTTGAAACAGATTATGAGTTATGATTATGGTGATTATGGTCTAGACTAAATCCAAGATCATGTCTCATAGATAAGATAATAGAGAACTATTCACACAACACATATCTAACTCCACCAACAACCGACCCAGGCGGTTTGAAAATGACGGACTGAGAGGAAAGCTAAGGATGGTGGAAGACGAGGTTGGAGAGAGAGGTCCTCACCAGTAGCATGGCCTGCTCATGGAGGAGCTGCTGCTGCAGAATCTCCAGGTGCCTCTGCTCCTCTTCCAACTGACGACGGATGTACTCCTGTCAATCAAAAGGCACAGCCAATCAGCGATGAGTGGGAGGAGGAGGATGAGGCACAAGGTCACAGAGGCGTACTTTATAAGTATCAAACAATGTTTTTGAAAACACGTGTTTCTTTGTTACAGTTTCACAGTTACTTGGGCCATCTGTGCACGATAACAGAGCACACCGATTGCCAATTATCTTTAAACATTCTGAACCCAAATCCTCGCCTATAGGAGAAATACCAACTGACCATTAAAGTGAGACCGAATGTGAGTCTCTCTGCGTGGACTGAGAACCGTATGGCTCAGCAGGGTAACAGATTCCAACCCTCTCACCTGTTCGCGGTCAGCCCTCCTCTTCTCATCCTCCGCCCTCCTGCGCTCCTCCTCTTCTTTGCGCCGGCGCTCAATGTCCTCCATGCGCCTCTTCTCCTCCTGCTCCCGCCGGCGCTGCTCGCGCTCCTGCTGCCTCCTCATCTCCCGCTCGCGCCGCTGTTGCTGTAGGCGGCCACACGGGGTGCCAGAGAGCAGGTGTCAGGAGCGGCCTCCTGATTACAAACATGCTAATCTAGGCTAGGCTACTTTTTCTCTCTGCATTTCAAGTTTATTTGGAGGAAGATCTCGCTGCACCAATGCTAAAGCTTATTTGATTCCTCCTCTTTATGGGCAGGGTAAAACATGCTAAACTGAGCTAGCATTTTGACACGGTTGTAAATATGCTAACATAGGCTAGACTCTGGAAAGGCTGGCTATCTTGTCAGCCTGACTACTGATGCTTGGCTAGGCTGGTTATCTAATTCCGGATAACATACTGAACTTCCTTTTATTATTGGAATTATTCATGTGCACAAAACCATTTGACGAGCAGGACAGTTCCCCTCTAGTACCACTAAGGTGTCAATATTTCATGTAAGAGGTTATGATTAAACGATTTAATTAATCCTTCTGATGGAGGCGACATGAACAAATCAGACAGATTAAAGCCTGCCATGGCCATTTAGACGTACGTTTGAAGCTTTGGGGCTGAAGTGTTGGAGGCATCAAGCAGTAGCTTGTCTTACTTATCCAGTTGTACAGCAGCAGATGTGTGATATCTCTAACAGGAGCACACATGCTCTGTGGTATTTCAACCAAACAGCCCTTGGTAAACTAGCCTGAGAAGTTCACCTAAGCTTCCACTGTATGATTGATGGCTGGGCTGACATGCTTAGGAGGGAATGTTGTGTTGGGAAAAGTCAGCGATTGTGTTTTGCAGATCGGCAATGCGATGATCTTTCTTAAAGTTGACAAGCACAGACATTAAAGGCCAGGTATCTAATTTGTTTAAACAATGTAATGTTAAACAATGTTCACATTTTGAAACCACCAATACATCTAAAGGTTTGACAGTAACATTAAATCAATCCAACGTCTGTGGGCGTAGACAAACTGTAATAAACACGGCAAATCATTAAGACCGTTCAAAGACTAACAACTGGATGGGCCTCCTGTCTGTCTACCTACCGACCTGCACACACTGCAGCGTGCATTCAGTGTGCATTACTCTAGTTTTGTGGGCGCGGCTTTGAAGGCTGGGGGTGGAATATTTTGGTTTGAATCGTGTCAAACAGAAGCCAAAATATCTAGCTTCGTAAACGAGAAGGATACCTGCACATGGCTGAGGGGAACACAAACTAGGACGCACACAGACGCGCAAAAGTAGCTAATGCACACTAACAACACTACACTGCAGAAAGGCCCTGCTTATAGATGGCTAATGGAAATGGAGTGCTGTCATGCTCCATCCGGCCCAGCTTCAGCAAGGTAATGGGCATGAGCCTGTGGCCCTCCCTGCCTTATATGGGCTCCCAGTTCCCCTCAGAGATAAGAGACCAATTAGAGAGCAGCGAGGCCCCAGAGAAGGAGATAGGGCTGGAAACACATGATACTCTGCAGTACTAATGGCTACTGCAAACACACACAGAGGGGCAGGGCAATAACAGATAGTTTACCAACAGAATAGCATGCTCATATCTAGCCAATACAAACAAACAGACTTAAGGGTAAACCTCTAAACACACACGCCCACACACAAACTTATGACAAGACAGAAAACAGCAGGGGTCTGTACTGCGAATCAAGATTTGACGTTAACGAGGTAACCCAGGGATTTCTGTATTGGATTCAACCTGAAGTTACCTCGTCAACGACAAATTCGTATTATACACCCCTGGTTACGTCACGTGATGCTTCCTCTGTTGTACATTTGTGTGTGTGTGTGTGAGTGTGTGTCAGACCGGACCACATGCTCATGTACCTCCTCCAGCCTCCTCCTCTGCTCCTTCTGCTGCTCGATGCGCTTCTGCCTCTCGGCCAGTAGTTGGCGCTTGTACTCCTCCTGCTCCCTGAGCTGCTGCTCCTGCAGGAGCTGCTGTCTCCTCAGCGCCTCCGAGCGCTCCTTGTTTTCCTGCTGCAGACGGATGAAGTCTCGGCGCAGGGTGGACTCACCCGGAACGTTCACGATGGAGCTGTCAGGGGGCACAGGAGCTAGCGCTTACTCTTTAGCTTGTAGCAAGCCTATTGGTAGGTTAGCTTGTTTGTGTTGGGGGCAGACCAGATCTGCTGTTAGCGTGGAAGATATTTAAGAGTTAGTGGTAAAGATACATACATCGTTTGTCTGACATGCAAGATGGCAGATTAGCATTGTAGCCGATTTGTGGGAAGCCTCAGAAACATAAGCATGTAAGCTAAGTTGTTAGCATGTGAGCTAATGTGTGGACTAGATTCTAAGATAGGTTATGGAGTAAATGCATGTTAGCGTGTACGCTCGTCTGTGGTATAGACACATGTTAGCATGAAAGCTAGTTTGTAGTATAGACCCATGTTAGTATATCAACTAGTTTGTTATAACACCCCTTGTTAGCAAGTAGGCTCGTCTGTGGTATAGATACATGTTAGCATGGAAGCTAGTTTGTGTTATAGACCCATGTTAGTAAGTAGGCCTAAACTAGTTGGTGGTAACATCCCTTGTTAGCATGTAAGCCAGATTGCAGTACAAAGGCATGCTAGCTTTAGCAGAGCTAACCAACGTACCTTGGCTCGCCCTCCTGCTCCTGAGCCTCTTCCTCCTCTTCCTCGCTGCCACTGTACTCATATTCCGTCTCGTCTACACAAGAGGAAAAGTATATGATCATTATTTGCTAAATAAATTCACTCATCGCGCATAAATCTGCTATTAGGCTTGCTACATTCAATAGTCCAATCTCACACATAATGATGAAAATTATTGGAGTGAGAAACTATGGTTGGAGGGCTACAGCAGTGACTCCAGCAGCTCCCCCTCCCCCTAAACTCACCTTTCTCCCCCCTCTTCTTGCGTGTGCGGTCGATGTGGTCCTTGAGCTGGATGCGCACCTGCCGCTCGTTAGGCTGGTCCCGGATGTAGGGGTGCTTCAGCAGCTGCTCTGTGGGGGGCCGCTGGGTGTAGTTCTTCACCAGGCAGCCCTCAATGAAGCTGAAGAACTTCTTGGACCTGGAGCAGGGAGGGACAGGGGGGACAGAGAGGGACAGGGAGGGAGGACAGGGAGGACAGGGGGGGAGAGAGAGGGACAGGGAGGGAGGACAGGGAGGACAGGGGGGGACAGAGAGGCACAGGGGGGGAACAGAGAGGGACAGGGAGGGACAGAGAGGGACAGGAAAGGAGGACAGGGAGGGAGGGAGGTGTTATTTTGAGATGGCTGGACAGTGCATCAGTTTGGGGATGATGTGGACCTCAGGGCACCCACCATTTCTTGGACTTGAGTCGAGGAGGCGGGTTTCTGGGGATGAGGAAGAGCGCTCTCATCGGGTGCATGTCGCACAGCGCTGGAAGACAGGAGCAAACGCACACAGATCAAAACACAAAACGTACAGATTGACCGAAGCGGGACTGAAATTCCAGGTGCGTGTGCACACAAAGGCACTCGCTGTGGCAACCTGGAAGATGATAGTTTGACTTACGAGGAGCTCCTTCTGCCATCTCAATGGCTGTGATTCCGCAAGACCACAAGTCACTCTGCAAGACAGACACCACGATGAGTATACACGTGTGTAGCATGTGTGTGCAGCAGCATGCGTGTGCAGCAGCATGTGTGTAGCACGTGTTCTTACTCTGTAGTCGTAGGTAGCATCTGGGTTCTCGTCACAGGCGATGACCTCGGGGGCCATCCAGTAGGGCGTGCCGATGAAGGTGTTCCTGCGGCCCACTGTCCGGTCCAGCTGGGCGCTCACACCAAAGTCCACTGGAGCACAGAGAACCAGTCAGAATCAATTAAGCAGGTATAGAATTATTTTATCACCATGTAAATTGCGCAAACACAGAATTTACTGTGGCAAGATGGCGCAACCAAAGAACATATACAGAACTTAAATAGAGATTACAATTAAAAAGAGGCAATAACTATACATGGACAGGAATATATAAAACTATAAGTAGATATAAGCAGCCTATTGAAGCACCAGTTAGAACCTGAGCACCAGTTTGAATGGCTCAAAACCAGTATTTCCCATGAGAGTCATTCTCTAAGTAAGCTTAGAGAATTTCTATTTCGAGAATGCAAAGCAGATTGGTTTATTCCATTGATCGTTTGCTGGTGTCTTATATTCTCTAACTTCAGCTGCTGCACTGTTGTTCACTGGACCAGGATAAGGAACCAATAGGAGAGAGTCTCACCCAGCTTGACCTCTGCGTTCTCCGTCAGCAGAACATTCTGACCCTTGATGTCACGGTGGATCACATGATGGGCGTGCAGGTGAGCCAGGCCCTGCGGAAACAGAGAAACGCTCGTAAGACTACATGTTCCAGCGTGCACCTGCCAAGTTTCTGGGCTCACGCGACACGAGGGTGGGAACTCACCCTCAGGATCTCTCGGGAGATGTAAGCGATCCAGTCCTCCTTCAGGGTGTTGCCCTTGGTGTTCTTCACCAGGTCTGTGATGGAGCCTGCGCCACAGAACTCCATCACCAGCTGCAGAGACACAGGGAGATGTGGTCAATGCAAACACACACACTGCACCAGTGACAGTTCAACCAGTCAAACAGCTGTGAAAACGCGCTGAGCTGAGAGACAGAGGGGCCTACTGCCTGGCCTCCATTTTCTTCTCTCTCTTTCTCTCTACATGTTACAGTACGTTCTCGTCCAACATACTGGAGATAAATCTCTCACTTTATCTGTGGCTCTGCACATAACTCTCTGTCTCGCTCTTCCCTTGTCTGTGTGTGTGTCTGTTTGTATATGTGCGTCTATTTGTCTGTGCATGTGTCTGTGTGTGACTATTTGTCGTGTGTGTGTCGCATCTCACCCAGAGCTGGTCGTCGTGTCCTGGGGGGCTCTTCTTGATGAAGGCCCCATAGTAGGTAGCTATGTTTCTGTGATGAGAGTACTTCTTCAGCATGTTGATCTCCAGTTTAATCTCCTCCTCTTCATCCTGCGGAATACACAAATGACACGCACACAAAAAATTAAAACAGGAAGTGAACGAATTCCCATCGCCCTGGAGGGGAGGAAAATACCTTACACAAGGTAATGGAGTGATTCCTAAACAATCACACACATTTCACTCCCTCTTGGAGGCCGAGACACATCCAGACGCACACAAACAATTTGAAGAGCATAACTGTGCTTCAACGCAAAACAATAACAATAAAGTTCCCCTCCGCCACACACATCAGGAGAACTCCACCACTTGGTGAGTTTATCGGTGACAGCGTATGACACGTCTGCGAAGAGTGTAGTCATAACACAAGGCACCATTAGAATTGTAAACAACTAGCAATAAAAGACTCTCTTTCTGTCTCACACAAACGCTCCCAGACGCGCACAAACACGCACAGACTGATCAAGACAAGCGAGGAAAAAGGGAATGGACCAGTGCACGCTGCACATCACTCTCTCGTTCCCTCCTCGTGTCCAATCATTGACATTTACGGCGCATCGCTGTTCGCCGCTCCCTCCCTCCGCTCCCCTTGTCTGACAGGATGTTTACCTCGGCTCACCAGGAGGAGATAAGCTGGGCCACCGGGGCTGAATGATTTACCACACGGGCAAGGCACTGCATGGATTGCGGCGGGGAGTTTTGAGGTTAGCCGGACAGTGTTTTCATCCTAATAATGCATTAATGTCATGCTTTTTTCCACTACGACTTACAGAGTGGAGTGTGGAGGCTTACAGGCTGGGGGTGAATGGGGGCCTTGTGACTTTGGCTGCACACAGGTCCTCCACATAGACCTCCTGAGGAGGTCGTGAGAGCGGTTAAGAATGTGCCCTTTGACCTTTAAGACTGTGTCTGATGTCCAATGGTCATCTGGGGTGGGTCATTCAGACACAGCATTTTGTGTTTGTCTAACAGCAGGAGTTCTTCTAGAGGTCCGTGTCACTGGAGTGGCCCTGTACTATAAAGACACTCAATAACTAAAAGGAACAGTCCAGGTGTTATAATCAACACTTGGAAATGTGCTGTGCAGCCAGGCAGACAGTCAGTCAGTAAGCCAGACAGTTAAGCAGTCAGTCCGTCAGACCTGAATACCTTCTTCGTGTCACAGTCATAAAACCTCATCGGGTTTCACAGGAGTTCTCAAAGTAATCTGTCACACATGGCCAGACACACACCCCGGGACAAGGTCTCTGTGTGTGTGTGTGTGTGCGTGTGTGTGTGGAGGCATGGGGGGGTCTAGGTTACAGCTGCTCAGCCAAGGAGACACTCATGCAATGACATCATCTCTCTCCTCTACCTCACCTATTCTCTCTTCAGCATTTTTTATTGGCAGTTTGTCGCTCGCTCTTTCCCTCTTTCCCTCTCTCTCTTTCTCTGTCACTAACTCTCTCACACTCCCCAGGAACAGGACCTGAGCCATCCTAAAGCTACTCATTGTCGCTTCGTTTTGTGAAATGGTGGGGATGGAGGCGGACATCTTGATTTTAACACCACACAGCGCAACAGCCATCACGCACAGCCCTGGAGAGATGTCCACAGAAGGCAGGTCTAATGAAACACCAAACGTGATGAAAACCCTCTGAGACGAACACACCGTGGACAACAACTGGAACATGATGTAACACTAAACACCTCCATCTGTAAAGGGATATTAGATTTGAGCTATTCTTCCCTCGAGCATGAGTGAACACCCGCGAGTTCAGAGAGAGATGTAGAGAAGAGAACTGAAGCACAAGAGAAAAGCAGAACTGGGGATGGAAAAACAGAGAGACATGAAGATGGAGAGAGAAATAGGAGAGGGAGAAGTTAGAGGGGCTTAAAGATAAGTGGACAGAGAGAGAGAGAGAGAAATTGAGTTAGAGAGAGGGTGGGCAACTGACAAGACAAATATAGAGTACGACAATGAGCAAGCGAGAGAGAAGAGAGAGGGAGAGTGTGATGAACAGAGGACGAGAGGAGCAGCAGAGCAGAAAGGAGGGAGGCGAGGAACGTCGAAACCCCTCCCATAATCCCACTGCACTCCTGCTGAACCTGCTCTGAGGAGAACAACACGCTCCTCTTCTTTAACCATCGTTCTGCCTGCTTTACTACTTTATACTCTCTCTCTCTCTCTCTCTCTCTCTCTGTCTCTCTGTCTGTCTCTCCTCCTTCCATCTACCTTTCCCTCCTCCCATCACTCGTTCTCCGAGTCACCTCCTCTCTCTGTTCCCTCTTTCAGCGAGTAAAACAGGAAATGGAATGTGGGTCAGGGAACATATGCTAAAATGTGACTGTTGAAAGCGAGTGAGAAAGAAAAAAATATCTAGCGTGGTGAGAGGGATGGGAGGGAGAGATAAAAAAGCAAAGGAGGGGAAAGAATGAGGGAATAGAGAGGGAGAGATTAGTAAGGAGGGAAAGGAAATAGAAGAGATGACTAAAGGGAAAGAGAGAAAAAGAGAGGAAGAAAGAGAGAGACAGTCAGGAAGACAGAGAGAAAGGGAAAGAAAGAATGAAAGAAAGAGAGTGAGAGCAGAGGATCGTCCTCGTTTCGCTGAGCTGTAAAGCAGACCAGACGCACGGCCCTCTGGGCCAGGAGACACGTAGCCTGGAGGACTGCTGCTGAACGGGCACCACAACACCATGTGACCACAGGCGTCCGCCGCGAACCAATCACAGCACGGCACAGGGTGAAAATCGGTTTCGAAAGTCAACAAGATCTCCAACGGTCGTTCCGGGCGCTCGGGCAAAAGTGGAACGCTTGTTTACGAACGGCTGCGCTTGGAAGATAATCACCCTCTTAAAAAGCAACGGCAAAACTCCCTGTGTGTTCGGTCTGTGCTGCTGCTCTGAGGAAGCTTGTTTACATTAGCAACACGCGGCGACAGAGAGGATGTTATGTTTCCACTCCACAAACTTCAAGCCTGCTCCTCCTCGTCACCTCAGTTCCCGGTGATGTGTACCTGTCAACCCTTCTGTCTGCCTGTCATCCTCCCCTCTGACTGTCATTCTGTTCTTCGCCAGGGTTCCCTTCAACGTAGCATGTTTCATTCCCGCTGAAGGTATACAGCCTAATAAATACTTGTATTTGACAATAGGTGAGATGGCTGTAAACCATTTACATTCATTCATTTAGCAGACGCTTTTATCCAAAGCGACGTACAAGAGCGAGACCACCGTTTTTCTTTGACTTTATTTTGACTGAACAGCGGCATTTTTGTGGTCCAATGCTCCAGTCATCGCTGGAGGAAAAGACACCAGAATCCCACAATCCTGAGGGGTGGAGGGAGGGGGGTGTGGTGTTTGTCCTTCATGAAGGACGACGGCAGGAAACGGCTGTAATGGTTCCTTTCTGTGTGTGTCTGTTCCATTGCACATTCATTCATGATTAAGATTCTTTGGGGATGTCAACACCAGACACCTCTGCACATCCTCTAAAAGTACACACATACACACACACAGGATCTGACTTCATCGGATATGAGTAAGGGCTTATGAAACGACACTGTGGCAAACACACACACACACACACACTCATCCTATCCTTCCCAACCTCCCTCCCTCCCCTCCAAACACACACACACCCTCCAAAACACACAGATGCTTCGTTCCTACACATATACTCTCTCCCACACTCTGTCTCTCCCAAGGCCACCCCGAACCTCCCAGAGGAGGCAGAAGTGGTCTGCAGAAGCCCCCCCCCCCCTCCCACCCCCACTCCCTTAGCTGTTCTGACATCATGGGCTATTCTGGGAGGGAAAACATAGTGATTCGCAGGACGAGTATGAGGAAGTGAGCGCCGGCTAGACTTGGTGCTGAAAGCGAGGAAGTTTTGTGTGTTGAGGCTGTCAGGAGGAGGCCTGTCCTGGATCAGAGTGTGGATGTGACGAGGACACATCAGGGGTCCAGAGTGTGTGTGCCTGGGGGGGGGGGGAGGGGAGGGGGGGGGGTGCAGGTTGGTCAAACCTAGAGTGGGATACCCCTGTGGGATTTGACTGGGGACATTGTGTTGGATTGGGGACGCTAACATTGTGTGTATGTCTGAAAGAAATACTGAACAAACGTGGCTAGTTATTCTGTGTCACTCTGGTGGACAGTGTGATGAGGTCAGCAAAACAAACCATAGCCTAGAGAAAGAGCTATATACAGACAGCACAGACAGACACACACACACAGTCACCCTCTGTTCCCCTTCTCTATTTTACTTTCCGTGTCACACACACAGTACACGATACACAAATTAACTCTCACCGTGGTCTTCTTTCATACACACACACACACACACACAAACACACACACCATATCTCAGGCACCAGCTTACCTCAGTGACATCCATGACCTTGATGGCGGCCAGTTGTCCTGTTTTGACATGTCGCCCCTGAGCGGAGAGAGAGAGAGAGAGGGTGTTAACTGATGACACTTCAGCTCATTCACGTACAGAAACATACTGAATGAAAACAACAACACAGTTCATTACGGAGTTCCAGCCCTGTCCTCCTGTCTCCCTGTCCCTCTGTCCTCCTGTCCCCCTGTCCTTCTGTCCTCCTGTCTCCCTGTGTCTCTGTCCTCCTGTCCCCCTGTCCTTCTGTCCTCCTGTCTCCCTGTCCTCCTGTCCTTCTGTCCTCCTGTCCCCCTGTCCTTCTGTCCTCCTGTCTCCCTGTGTCTCTGTCCTCCTGTCCCCCTGTCCTTTTGTCCTCCTGTCTCCCTGTGTCTCTGTCCTCCTGTCCCCCTGTCCTTCTGTCCTCCTGTCTCCCTGTCCTCCTGTCTCCCTGTCCTCCTGTCCCTCTGTCCTTCTGTCCTCCTGTCTCCCTGTCCCTCTATCCTCCTGTCCCCCTGTCCTTCTGTCCTCCTGTCTCCCTGTGTCTCTGTCCTCCTGTCACTCTGTCCTCCTGTCTCCCTGTCCTCCTGTCCTTCTGTCCTCCTGTCCCTCTGTCCTCCAGTCTCCCTGTCCCTCTGTCCTTCTGCCCTCCTGTCTCCCTGTATCCCTGTCCCTCTGTGTGACAGTGACCTTGTCGTCTGTCAGTGTTTGCGAATGTCACCCTTCTCCAGAGGTGCTGTGGTGGGACTCATCAAGATTCACTAAAAGTGCCCCGGTGGCTACAGAGCCACTGTGGAACAGGCGAGGCGGTCAGCATGCAGAGGAGAGGGGCCTGCGATGCTAACCGTGCTAACCACTGCAGACTGCGATGACATCATTCTTTCACAGAGGAAGTAGAAGCCGCAGTAATACTGCCAAACAGACAGGGTCAACTACATGGTGTATGTGTGTGGGTAAGTACTACATGTAGAGTGTGTGTATCAGTGTAGGAGTGTGTATGTGTATCACTGTGGGAGTGTGTATGTGTGTGTGTCAGGGAGGTGGGGGGGTTTGCGAGACCTCTGCTGGATTGAGTTTCCTTTGTGAGAATTGGGCAGGCGATACCTGAGCTGGACCCGCCTCCCCCCCCCCCCCCCCCCCCCCCCCCCCCCCCCCCCCCCACCCCCCCCCAGCCTGTCTGAGATGGGCTAGTCCGGGTGCTGATTGATGAGGGATTAACCCACTTCAGCTTAACCGAAGGGGGGGGGGGGGGGGTATTGAGGAGGTCAAGGCTTTGTTGCAGGGGCCCAAGAGAAGACTAGAAAGCTGCTCAGTTCTACTGGGGCAGCTGGAGAAATATACTCAGAGAGACAGACAGGCAGGAGGAGAGACAGACAGGCAGGAGGAGAGACAGACAGGCAGGAGGAGAGAGAAACTGAGGAAGAGAGATGGAGTGAGACAAACAGAGAGAGAAGAAAAAGAAAGAGAGATTGAGACGCTGTCGACAGTTTGCTGCGGTGTGCGGACCATATGTCCTGTTGTCGCGCTTCGGGGTTTCTCAGTGTCATGTCCTCCTCCCACAATGCTGTTCTCTCTGCACCGTCCTGCAACGAGCAGTCACCATGGCGACGCCCATGGCCCCCCCGCTGGGTTGAACGAGTGGATGGCTGGCAGAGCATGGCATAAACTGGCAGGAAGCTGTGTGTGTGTCCCTGTGTGCGTGTCCCTGTGTGTGTGTGTCCGTGTGTTGTGTGTGCGTTGGAGGAGAATGTGCGTGTGTCACAGACAGAGAGTGAAGGCGTGCGTAGGTGTGTAGTTGTGAGTGTGACTGAGACAGCTAGTCTGCATGCGCGTGTGCAAATGTAGGCGTGCGTGTGCGCGTGTATGCGTGAGTAATTGAAGAAGCGATTGTGTGTTCCCTCGGGCGATTTGGCAGACCACTCGGCAGGTTTAAAATCTCTGCTGAGACAGGCAGTGACAAAGACACCCTCCTGAGAGACGGGGGCCTTCTGCCAGGAAGCCACCAGCCTCCACCACCCCAGTACAGGACCCCAGCAGGACCAGCCACCTGTTCCACAACACTGCCCCACCCTTAGCTGCCTGTGGATATGCCTGAAAAACCACCGACACCACCGTTTGAATGCACCTTAAACGCTGACACATGCCTACAACACTGACTGTCCCAGTTTCTGCACATGAGGAGCACTTGTTCTGAGCTGGGAGGGGGCAGGGCAGGGCGGGGAGGGGGGTCTGTCTGGGAGAGAGAGGGGAGGGTAATCTTGAGAGCTGTCGAATGAATGAGGGGGGGGATTCATGTTTGTCAAACACACACAGACACTCACACGCATGTGCACAGTCACACACACAAACGCATGCACTCATGCTGTGTTAAGACCCCATCTGCCAGCCTCATCCTCTACCCAAGCAGAAATGAAACTTCTAATCAGCATCAGGTCCTTCACTGTTCAACCACGAGACAGCGTGTGTGTGTGTTTGTATGTGTGTGTGTGTGTGTCTGTGCTAGTCAGTTAGGGTTAAGGGGATGACTCAGCAGGGATAGTAAGGGAAGGAGGAACACACACTGGAGGAACACACACTGGAGGAACACACACTGGAGGAACACACACTGGTGGAACACACACTGGAGGAACACACACTGGAGGAACACACACTGGAGGAACACACACTGGAGGAACACACACTGGAGGAACACACACACTGGAGGAACACACACTGGAGGAACACACACTGGAGGAACACACACTGGAGGAACACACACTGGAAGAACATGGAGGCTGATTGAACTCATTCTCTGGGGCCTGGGTGCTCAGTGAGGTTCAATTACAGCACACACGCAAGCACGCACACACGCACACACACACACATTACTAATCAGTGCTCTTAACTTTATATCCTATTCATTCTGGCCCTTTTTCATTCCCTCACCTTGAGAATTAGTAGAACACATTCTTTCCTCCAAGGGCTTTTTAAACAATTTGCTGGTTCAAGCGCAAAGCAAAGTGTGTATGTGCGTGTTGGGAGGTGGGGGACTGGGGGGGGGGGGGGGGTAGAGGAGAGCCAGCGGGAAGGGAAGGGAGAGAAAGACAGAGGAGAGCAGTAGAGAGAGAGAAAAGTGAGGCTTTTTGCTGATTCAAGCTGTTTTATTCTGTGTCAACTTCTCTTCATCATCTCAATGAGTCCCAATTAGAACCTCCCTCTCAGACACACATAAAGTCACACACATATACAGACTACAAATGCACAAAACACACACACTCACACCAACACCCAGCCTGCACACATTCACAGACACGCACCACACATTTATATGCACACACACACAGAAACCCACGCAGACACACACACCTGTGGCTCTCCTGACATCATGGCAGACTGTGACGAGTGTCTACTAAGTGACACCCTTAGGCTGAGTCTCACTGAGCCTCTCTCGTTTCTCTTTCGAACCTGACCTTCTCTCTCTCTCTGTCTCTCCATACATACCGAACACTCTCCTTACCTTCCTGTATGTCTCTCCTAACCATCCTCCCCCATCTCTCTCAGTCTCTCTCTCTATCCCTCTCTGTGTCTCTGTCCCTTTTCCCTCTCTCTGTTTCTCTCTCGCTCTCTCTGTCTCTTTCCCACTCAGTCTCTCTCCCTCGATCTCTCTCTCTTCTTTCCTAACATCATTCTCTTCTCCTCCTCCTCTTCTTGGCATCTCCTTCCTGAGGTTGGGTTTCAAACTCGTCTTTGAAGTGTAAATAAATCACGGCTGATTGGCAGCCCACCAGGACTTTCACTGAGCATGTGTGTGTGTGCGCCCAGGTGTCTGCGCTTGCCTTTGTATGTGTGTGTGTCTTTGTACGTGCATCCCTTTGTGTGTGTGTGTGTGTGTGTGTGTGTGCATTCCTTTGCGTGTGTTCAAATGTGTGTGTGCGTGGGAAGGCGCTGCTAGAGAAAGGTGATAAAAGGGACTTCATATTGTGCAGTTGGTTCGATTTAACTACAATGCTGTCTTGTACTCTGGATAAAGGAGTTATAACTGTCTATATATTTGACTGTACACATATATGACTGTCTGTCTGACTGTATGCATGTCCGTCTAAAAAAAACAACACTTACTGTACTGCTTAAATATTTATTTGACCAATAGCTGACTTCCTCTTAATGTCCTCTCTCCATGTCCGGTAAATGGACAGCTTAAGTACATGATGCTACTCTGCTTCTGCCTATAGTGTTAAGTCACTGTCAGACAGGAAGTTGTACTGACCAATGAAGCCCCTACCTACAGTAAACTAGCGAGGGAAAAGGATCCACACAGGAAACTAGTGACCTGTCTAAGGGACAACTAACACCAGACACAAACCGCAAACATTTAAACAGAACGCTCCCTCACAGTGGCCATAAAAAAATGCTGCCACAAGTCCCAAAGTATAGCAGAGCTTCCATGAACTTCCCTACCCCCTAATCCCCCCCTCCCCGGTCACCCTCAGATGAAGCAGTTTGAGGGTACAAGGACACTGCACCCCCCTCCCCACCCTCCAGTTCATACACCACAACCAGTAATCCTACTGGGGGGGGTAATCTGGGGGCTCATTAAAGGCCCTGTGAGGTTCCTGTCTGGACAACACCTCTGGCCCCCAAACCCTCTCCCCATCTTAACTAACCATTTACCCCTGTCTCAACACTAATAGCCAATTACAGTGCAGACAGCCAGAGGGGTTAGATGTAAGCTGATTGGTTTAGCTCTGCAGTGATGCAATGACCACCAGGAGCAGGGGAGGTGTAGTCATGGTAACGGTTAATTTAGGCTGGACTTGGACAACAGGACAGAAGGCAGAACACACTACACACCACAACAGCATCAATACAGACAGGAGAAATGAAAGAGAGGGGGGGGGGATGAGGAAGAAGAGGAAAAAGAGGACGTGGAAGAGAGAGAGGAGGGTGGAGAGGAAGAGGAGGAGGAGAGAGAGGAGGGTGGCTAGGAGGAGGGGGAGAGAGGGGGGGTGAGAGAGGAGGGTGGATAGGAGGAGGGGTGAGAGAGGAGGGTGGAGAGGATAGGAGGAGGGGGAGAGAGAGGAGGAAGGGGTGAAGAGGAGGGTGGAGAGGAGGGTGGAGAGGATAGGAGGAGGGGGAGAGAGAGGAGGAAGGGGTGAAGAGGAGGGTGGAGAGGAGGGTGGAGAGGAGGGGGAGAGAAAGTAGGGTGGCGAGGAGGAGGGGTGAGAGAGGAGGGTGGAGAGGAGGATCAGAGCTGAGGAAGGCCCAGGATGTCATGTGTCTCTCAGGAAGATGTAGGCCAGATAAAATGGAGAACAGAGAGCAGCACTTCCCTAAGGAAATACCAGAGGAATACAGTCATCCTGTACCAACACACACACACACACACACATAGACACTCACACACACACGTACATAGTACGTGAACATTCTCACAGGCTACAAAGATGATGAGGGTAACAAAAACAACACGTATACACAGAAAAAAATCTGAAATCTGCTCTGTCTGGACACTTGCACAGGATAGTGTGTGTGTGTGACATGCATGCTGTGTGACAGAGAATGAGTGAGAGAGAGTGAGAGAGAGAGCGAGAGAGAGAGAGAAAGAGAGAGAGAAAGAGAGTGTGCATGTGTACCCAGTAGAGATGCATAGAAGCCTGCACCTGGCCCCTTGTCCAGTCCACCAAGCCCAGAGGGAGGCCATAAAGAAGCCCTTGTCCGAAAAAAGTCTCACACACCGGGACCAAACACATACACACACACCCCCCTCCCCCTCCCCACCCACACACTCACCAAATTGCTCCGAAATCTTATTACGGTTTCCTTCAGTGTACTTTTCCAACACTCACTCGAGTTCAACTGCAAGTCCTCTAGTGTTAGCATGCTAATGTATTGATAATAGAGGTGTTTATAGTAGTGCAGACTATGCTAGCTCTCTACAATAACCAGGCTATGCTATCGATGCTAACCATCATTACGCTTCGAGATGCTGCTGTGTAATCTGCTGGTCTGCCTCACACACACACACACACACACACACACACACTAGGTGACATACTGCTGCAGAGCACTCGAGCGTTCCTTCCTCCCTCCCTCCCACACACACACACACCATTAACTGCAGGAAAACAATAGCTCTCCAGTGTGGAGGAATAATTAATGCAAGACCTTGCATTCCAAATGACAGAATGCCCCTAACCTCTGAACATCTTCTAAACATCTAAACTACCGTTCATGAAATGATACACAGCAGCACACACTAAAAATACATACTACATACTATAAACGCTACATGTACACAGCTGTAAATACTATCATTATTGTGACAGTATACATGGTACTATACTAGAACACATCTATACTGCTGTTCATACTAGGACCCTATAGAGCACCAGCCTGTGCATACACATTCCATAGCCAACCACGAAACAACCATGTTGACATCGACACCAGACCAGACATAGACAGTACCTATACTGGTACTGGTGCTTGGGTTGATGCTGTTTTTCAGCTTCTGCACACACACACACACACACACACACACACACACACACACACACCCACACGTGCGCGCACACACCCACGCACACACTCACACACGATAGTAACACTTATGGGCAGCCCTGTAGAGGCCTGTGAAGCAGAGGTGTGTGGTAGAGTCGCCCCTAGGGCACTCATGCTGTTCCACCATGGGGAGAGGAGGAGAGAGAGAGAAGATAGAGAGAGGAAGACAGAGAGAGAGAGCAAGAGAGAGAGAGAGAGAAGACAGACAGAGAGAAGACAGAGAGAGGGAGACAGAGAGAGAGAGAGAGAAGACAGAGAGAGAGAGAGAGAGGAGGGAGAGAGAGAAAGAGGAGATAAGGAAGTGAGAGGAAGAGAAGAGAGAATGGACGGAGGGAGGGAGGGATCGAGAAATAATGGAGGGAGAGAGGGTAAGTAGAGCATGGAGGGAGGGAGGGAGAGAGAGGACAGAGAATGGAGGTAGAGAGAGAAAGTAGAGAATGAAGGGAGAGAGCGGGGGAAAGACAGATAGGGTTGTGCATTATGGTCCTGCCTCACCCAGAACCCTTAAGTGCTCCTCTCCTGCTGCTGTATGTTGCTGTGTCTCTGTCCCTGTGCTCTCTCTCCCCAATATATCTCTGAGCTGTCTTCTTTGAAATGCTGATTATTTGGAGTATTGTGTTTTTTGGTGGTGGTGTGGCTATGCAGGTGCCTCTAGATGTGTTGTTCAGATAAATACTAAAGGCTCAAAAGGCTCTGGTTGGTTCACAGTAGTTGATTGAAATGGAGGTGGTTTGAGATGCAGAGACGCACCTGTATCTCCCTTCCTCTCCCTTCCTCTTTCTCTCAGTCCTTCCTTATCTCAATCTCTCCCTCTCCTCCCCCCCCCCCGCCCAGTTCTCTCTTTTCTTCTTCTCTCACTCCCTGTCCCCCTGCCTCTCCTCTCCTTCCATCCCTCTTCCCCTGCCATAGAGGCTTGGTCTGCCTGTGTGTTTGAACAGGGAGCTCTGTGTAAGTAGGCCAAGAAAACAGGCAGGCTCTGGAGGGATGGAGGGAGCGAGGGCGCGGGGTGGAGGGAAAGTGGGAGCGAAGAGCGGAGGGGTGTGGGAGGCTGCCCAGTCGATGATAAACCTCCATTGATCGCTGCACTGCAGCTGAAACTATATTGGTCTGCCCGAAGACAGACAGAGAGCTTTTAGCGTGGTTCTAAGACAGCCACGCACGCTACTTGTCGAGTGTCTTTTCACTTTAGCACTTTGTCACATTCAGGTGCAGCGTGTTGAGCTAGCCGTAAGAAGAAGGGTGAAAATGTGAGTGATGGTCAGAGAAAAGAAAAGCACTCTCTTTCTAGGATATGTGTGTGACTGCATTCGTGCAAGTGTGTGTGTGTGTGTGTGTGTGTGTGTGTAGCTGCTATACGATAGGTTACAGTAGTAAAAAGGGTCTCCATTCTGGGCAGTGGGACAACTTTCCATCACGTAAGACCGACAGGTCCATTTTTAGATGCACTGGAACTCACTCACAAACACGCACACACACACTCACAGACGCGCACACACACACACACACACACACACACACACAGAGATATGGTTTACAGCCAGCAACACATTATAGCATGAGAGGTGTTCTAACACCAGCTCCCCAGCTAGTACTACAGTAAAAGAACATACCTCTGCTAATGGTCACTGAGTCAAGCTCCAAATGCCATAAACAAGATCCAGGGAAACATTCGTTCTAAGGGTATTACATCACCCAATGGAGTTTGCCAGTCTTGGGATGGCATTGGAGTTTCACTCTGGTCACATGACGCCAGATGCATTTTTCATCAGGCGTTTCTCCTCAGTACCTAGGATCTGCCAGGTTAGGCCTTCGGAATCATGAGGAGATGACTGGAGATTCTAAATATAAAATCAAGATGAGCCGGTTCATTTTTTATTGTATTATTCAACAGCAGCTGTAGTTTAATCTAAGTGAAAAGTCGGTCTGAAGCATGGGAAATAGTTGATCCACTCTTCAAACCTCCACGCGTCACAAAGCATAAGGGGGGAAGGGGAAGAGGCTAAGAAGGAAGAGGAGGGGAGGGGGAGAGAGGAAGAGGTGGCCAGCGATCCTCCACCCTCCCTCCTCCTCCTCCTGAACCTCGTGACATTCCTCCACCCACCCTCTGAAGCACGAGGATCAGCAGCAACAACAGCCAGCGGTGTTGAAGGTGGAGGGGAGGCAACCCCACTCTCTCCCCCACGTCCCCCCTCTCCTCCCGGGGGCCGGAGGGCTTGGCCCGAGACCCCTGGATAAATCCCTGTGAAGTCCTGAGCACACAGAGGGATTAGCTCGCTGTCTGACGCTGTTACCCGCGTCCTGACTGAGCCCCTAACTCACATCTCCCTGTCCAGGAAGAGACCACATAATACAGGCCAATGATTTGATTTCATACACTCACAGGCGGAGGCCTTGGCTAAGCGTATTAGAGGACTTTAATCAGATAGTACATCAAACAATCTCACTTGGGATATCAATAAAGCATGTTTGTTCCATCATCCAGTTTCTTTCTGTCTACAGTGTACCTGCCGCACCACACCAGGTAACCACGGCAACATATCGGCATCTGGCAACTGAAACAACTGTATACATGACCTTTGACCCTGTCGTTTACGTTTACGCAGTAGAGACAAGTTGCCACAGAGACAGGAAGTGGGCCTGTGTGATATAGGACGGCGCTGCATTATGGAGAGCCACGGCAGATGTCTGTGTAACGCTCCACAGGAAGAGTGTGTTTACATCAGGCCTACAGCTGGCCCCATGGCTGCCAGACCTCCCTTTCAACTCCTTCAAGTGGATCACACTGGTTCCAAGTCTTATACCCCCATCTATTGCTCATCATACAAGAGCTGTTGGTCGTTTACATGCTACTGGTAAACAGTACAGATCACTGAGGAACTAGTAATGCAGCAGGAAGACCAAGGACATGAATGGAAGAAAATAATTCAAGGAGGGAAAGAAAAATAATGACAGTTAAATGGGTCTGTCCATCTGTCTTCCGATTCCAAAGTATCCATTCCTTTATCCACCCGTCCATCCAATCATCAAGGCTCACAACCTGAGTACAAATCACCAATCACCAGGAGCCTCTGTCTGTGGTTAACGCCAGGGGCCAATTAGGTTATCAGCAGTGAGCTATCTGTGGGTTAGCCTTGTTGCTGCCCTCTGTAAGTAACAGGGAGTGCTAATGGTTGGGTAAGCGCTCGTTAGCGCTTATTGGAGGGTTTGTGCTCAGATCCCACACTCATCCACTGAGTGACTCTGGGATTACCTCGCAAACACCAAGCGGCTCAGATAAGGTCTTCTAAACCACCACAACGAGACACCTTCATATACAAGGTATCTTTATAGTTATTACAATCCAGTTCAGTACATGTTAACACACTTAACTTGATTGCACTTGACAACGTTAACAGCGACGTCACGCCCATCTTTGTAAACGGAACACCCACCTGAGTGCAATCAGGCCCAGCATGAACAACGCATGTGTTTGACACAGCATTGCTACACATATGTGCCAGTGGAGATCAGCTGGGCAGATATTGTCTTTCAATTTGTGAAAAGCTGCTAGCTGGCTGGCTGGCTGACTGACTGGCCTATTTTCCTGGGCAGCGATGCGAGCCGAACACTCCTTAACAGGAGCATGGCTTTCTCTCCCAGGCAGGACTGGGTAGGTCAGAGGCAGAGCGGAAGCTTAATGACTGGTATGTTCTACCTCTCCATAGCATGACTGTACGTCATATAAATCATGTATAAATCATCAAAACCTGTTCTTTGTCCAGACAGAATGTGAGGAGTGAATTGAATGGGTAAATAGCTGAGTTTAGTTGACTATACAGGTCTGTGTGTACTGTGTATGTACCTGTGTGTGTGTGTGTTTATGCACTTTGTGTGCGTGCACCAGGGCAGTCATAGAGAACTAAGTGAATGTTCTTGTTCCCACCAGGCATCTGACTGCAGTTGCAGCACGAAGTGCAAGCCTTGCATCACCACGGAAACACGCCAACCTCCAAACTCGTCAACCATGGCAACTATGTTCTCGCAGGTTAAAGGTCAAAAGGGTCTCTGCAAAGGCAGCCTAGGTCACTGCATCCGTGTGACTTTGTTTCCAGTGAGTGGCTGTTTGTGTCGATGTATGTGTGTATGCATATATATACAGTATGAGTGGCTCCGGCCTTCTCAGTTGGTAGGAGGCGTAGCCTGAGAAAGACTGTCCGCTGATCTGCTCTATCCTCTGATTGGTCAAGACAGACGGCTATAGGAATCTTATTTCCTGATGGCCACCCAATAAGGCCTGATTTCAAATAAATGTGCTTCCTTTCGATCACTTCTCTTTCTTCTCCATTTATGATCCATCCTGTCTTGTAACTGGAAGGAAGTTCCTTTTCCACAGTGGAGACCTCAGCTAGCGTCAATCTAAACATTCCACTACATGAAACATCTTGAAATGTGAAAAAAAGCAGAGCAGAGCTATTCTGAACCCTAAATGACAAACTCTCCAAGATCTCTCTCTCCGCAGCCTGTCATTTCCTTCATCCTGCAGACAGGAAGTTGTTATCCGAAGCCTGCAGGGGATCTTCAAGGCTCCAACAACAACCCTCCATTTTGGTTAGATGAGGGTGGCCGATATCACGACCGCTGGAAATTTCTACAAGCATGGGTTTATCACCTTGTGGAAGGGCCGCCTTGCGGTAAATACAGGGTGTGCGATTAGAGAGGTTCATATTCACAGCGGGCTGTGATAATAAAAGAGTTGCTCGCAAGGGCGAGGTTCTCTTAATTAAGACAGAGCCCTTTTTAACCGCCAGTAAAAATATGAACCAGGGGAGGAAAGCGGCGGGCTAGTGAGAGCCGTCCCCCAGGGGAAGATCGGGTGACGGGCCCCAGGGAGGAGCCCAGGCTGCAGTGTTGTTCCTGTGGATCTGTTCCTCACGCCACAGCAAAGCCCTGACAATAAGGCGGAGGTTTTCACCAACCCCCACCTCCCCACCCCCCCAGACAAGGTGTCTCAGTGGCAGAGCACGAAGGTGTTGAAGTGGACCTTCTCTCGGCTACTGAAAGGCACCAAATGCGGAGAGTGGTCAACGCCTCGCAACGCCGCCGTGGTAGCGAGTCTTCTCTAAGCCGATGACACACCAAAAAAAAGATTTGACAGTAAGGACCTCGTGAGCCGCTTAAGAAAGGCATCGGAATAACTTGACAAGGGGTTGTGAGACAGACGTGCTATAATTAAAAAGTTTCACCCTGTTGCTGTGTAAAGCGACACATACCAACAGGTCAACAAAAGAGGCGTTAGTACAAATCACAGGACGGCACAAAAATGACTCTCTTAGCACGAGGGTGACAGATCTGACACTTCTGTCCCGGGGATGGAATCAGTGGCACCCTGCCAAACCCAAAGAGTACCACAAGGCTGTCAAGTAGGACCACTTACATTTGCTAAGGCGCTGATCTAGCTAAGGGAACGCGCTGGAAATACAAGGTCAACAATGGCCGTATAAAAGACCTGACTGTGTTCCATGCTCCAGGAGAGGGCATAACCTGTGTTTGACTTAGATTAAATATGGCCTTGTTTTCATACTTATTATACTCACCCCAATCATAATAGTAACCGTGAAACAGAAGACTAATAATAGCGTGGTGTCTGTCTAGCTAGCTCAGTGCTAGCGCTTCATGCACCGCACCCTGCTTCTTCCTTCTGCAAACATCCATACAGGGTCTGGGTTGTTTCACTACTGGGTGTGTGTGTGCGTTTGTGTATTATTACTTTGTCAGGGAGTGTGAGCATGTAAGAGCCAGTGTGTGTTCACAAGTGTGTTTTCAAGTCTAAGGGGGCTCAGACTTAATGCCCTCTCTGAAAGACGTGGATTTGGTCGTTGATGAAATGTTGTTTTTCCTTAAACTGAGCAAATATTAGGAGGTGCAAGTCTGGCTATCCTTCACCCCCAGTCCTTGTAGGCTACCAGCCTAGCTTAGCATAGCCTGGTCTATGTTAACCTCGATTAGCATAGCTCAGCCTAGCACCACAAGCTTCACCCCGACTCAGTCAACCAGAACACATAACATGTGACGGCAGCCCGCTGGTCGCAACATACTAACCCACAATTCAGCTGTGCTTCTGCGCGTCCTATAAATAGCCCTTAACCCACAGCGAAAGAGCGCAGAGAGAGAGAGAAAGAAAAAAAAAACAATTTAACTTGTCCCTTGCCAGGGCTGTTCAGCTGGGCTAACAAGGCTCCCTGTGCGATTCTGCCTTTCGACAGCTCTGACACAGCCTTCTGTGAACACTGCGAGCTATGTATAATTTATCTAAATGGCAAGAAGGGGGAAAAGGGAATGGATACGAACAGGACGGGTAGAGGGAGGGAGGAATAAGGTGGGCGAGAAAGAATTGGAGCGAGGTTGCAAAGAGAAGCAGAACCAGGCAGCGCAAGCAGCTGACAAGCCTTATCTACTGTCCTGGTTGACTTGCCTCTGCCTTGCATCAGCCCTCATCAGCCATCCCAGCCCTGACCCTCGAGATGACCTCACCCCCACCACTGCGTCCTACCAGGATGCTTTGCACAACTCGCTTCCAGACACAAACAATATCTCCCTAAAATAGGCCTGGGCTTCCAAGTCTAGAGCTGGAGATGGTGGTGGCCATGACAGTAGAGTGGGGAGAGGGGGATGGTGGAGAGGGGGAGACAGAGACACAGACGGGGCCTACAATCTGTACAAGACACTGAGAGAGACTAGCTCTATCGGGTCAGCCCCCTGGAGACAGAGAGAGACTAGCAGGCCTTTCCTATTCACACTTCTAACACCCTTAACCCTTTCATGTCGGCCTGGCTGGACACCTCCTCCCCTCCCTCGCTGGTTGCCCCCAGGGGACTGACAGGAATAGCAGCTATCCCAGCATGCCCCACTAGTTGCTATGGGACTAAAACAACAGTGGTTGCCAAGGGCTTGTTTGAATCACGTGGGGAATGGGGCATTAGTAAGAAGGAGGGGGGGGGAGATATAAAGACAGGGTAGAGACAGATAGAAAGAGGGAGGGAGAGCGGTTGCAGAATGATTACAGTACCCAGTGATGGCATGGTGGTATAACAAAGAGGCCTTCCCAGAGTCGGAGATTTCCACATCTCCGACAGGAAAGGGAGAAGGAGGAGCGCATGGAGGAGAAGGAGGAGGAGGAGGGGGAGGAGGGGTTGGCGAGAGCACACGCCTCTGTGCGACCCAAGATTGTATACGATGCACTACTGACTGGTTTCCAAGATAAATATGCATGGTGCACAGATACACACACAGCGATGAACAGACTGGGCCTGCATTCATGTACTACTGTTGGCTCCTTCATCCCGGCCTGACCCTGACCAACTGCTTCTCCTCACCCTCATAAACCACGCAAAGAAAAGAGAGAAAAAGAAAGAAAGAATTCGAGGAAGGGACCATGTGGAACTAATGAGCGACATCAGCTGACAGAGGTCGTCCCCTCAGCTTCAATACCCCCACTGTTCACAGTGCTCCAGTCAGCACACATGGGTCCTTCCAAAACTGCAACTGGCACCTTGTCACACTTTCATCTGCGAAAGACAGCCAACCTATGCACACACACCTCATAACTCTTGGTGTTATGCATGGCGTGCAGTAAGCACTGTCACCCGGTCCTGTCAGTGGGTGTGCGATGCCAACACACACGATAGCGTCAGCCGCTAAGCTCGGTACAGTGCAGAAGTAGGCCAGGTTATTTAGAGCAGGTCGCTCACCCTCAAGTCTTCCCACACCACTGTTACTGCCACCGTCTAACCCCAGGCACAATCACACTCTTTCACACTCTCTCTTTCTTTGTTTATTTTTTTTTTTCCTTAAGGGTGGAGAGATAAAGACAGAGAAAGTATAGAGAGGAGAGACAAGAAAGATAGGAAGAAATGGGTACAGATATATTTAGAAAATGCATGGTAGAAGAGAAGGAAATCTGCACTTGGAAGTATGTGTAGCCTGACAAGCAGCTACACTACCTACCAGGAAAGAAGTACTGAGTACTGGGACCTGTGCCCCTGCCCCACTGGGTAGGAAACCCCCAGTGTAGGTTGAACAGGCTGGTTGGAAGAGTAGATCGACAGTGACTCTCCCCCAAGTTGTTCTACATACATGTTCCACATACATGTTCCACATACATGTTCTACGTACATGCGTCTAAGATCAAGAGAAGACCGAAATGGGTAAGAGAGAGACAGGCACAATAACTGAAACTTAGACAGAGAGAGAGAGAGAGAGAGAGAGAGAGAGAGAGAGAGAGGGAGGGGGAGAGAGCGGGAGGGAGAGAGACAGAGAGGGAGAGAGAGGGAGGGAGAGAGACAGAGAGAGAGAGAGAGAGAGAGAGAGAGAGAGAGGGAGGGAGAGAGGGAGAGAAACAGAGACTGGCACCCCCATTAGTGGTGTCCATGTCTCTCACTGCCCCGGTGTGAACACACTGAAGCCAAGGATGCATCCATCTAACGCCTACGAACACAGCAGAGCAGTCTCTGTCTGAACGCCCCCACTGTTAGGGAGACTGTGTGCGTGTGTGTGTGCCAATGTCCATTTAAAAGGGAGAGAAAGTTATGTGCAGATGAATACATAATTATAGTTGTGTTACATAATGTGGTAGGGTCAGTGTCTATAGAGCGTAATCCTCTCCCAACACAAAAGTCACACTCAATTTCCAACTCTGCCTTTTCAACCAGTGTCTCTCTCTGTGTGTGAGAGAGAGAGCCTGTGTATGTGTGTGTGTGTGTGTGTGTGTGTGTGTGTGTGTGTATGTGTGTGTGTGTGTGTATGTGTGTGAGAGAGAGAGAGCGCCTGTGTGTGTGTTTGAAGCTCTTTTCCTGATGGGACTTTACCGAGTCTGCCTGGCTACAAGAGGAAGTGCTGTGAAACTCTGGGCCAATCAGAGGCCACATGACACAGTTTCGGTGTTGTGAATCAGATGAAAACAAACCTAATGAGGCTCAGTCATATGAACCAGCTGCCCTGAGAGAGAGAGAGGGAGGGAGGGAGGGACAGCGTCCCTGATGAAGAACAACAACTATTATGGGAGTCTGCTGGAGCAGATGGGGTCCCCGGCAACTAGGCTGTTCAAGAAAGTGTGCGTTTGTTTGTTTACATCCGTGTGGGTTTGTGTTGTGTGATTTTTTTTCCATCTGTGGTGTGTTCAGGAAGGATGGATTTGGAGTTTGTGTAAACATCTTGAAACAAAATAAAACGTAATTGTGTTTAAAAAGAAATCAAGATGGACTTATTTAAAAGAAACCAGATATTCAGGGACATGGTCAGTAAATTAACTTTAGCCAGACAAAGCCCTCAGTGACAGCCATGACATGATCATCAAAAACAGAAATACAAAATAACTTAAATCAAGAACACATACACACACACACACACACACACATTCATCTCTGCTTCAGCACTGAGTATGAAGTCACAGAACAATACATACCTGTTGCTATTCATCTATTCAGAGATGGAAACTAATCTCTAGAAGTCTTTGGGCACAGACAGACTTGTAAACACTCCCCCCTCTCCATACACACACACACACACACTCCACCCGGACCCCTCCAGATGGCTGTCCCTCCCCAAGCCCCCACTAAAGCCTCAGGCTCAGACAAGCCACAACTGTCATAAGGACGGACCACAGACATGGGCTGGACTTAAAGACCCTAAGACCTCCTCGCGTTGGAATGCTAATTACACCATTCATCTTCAAAGACTATGCTAAGCTAAATAACGTGATGCGGAACCGGTGCAAATGCTTGTCAGTCAACGTGTCAGCCTCCGCTGTTTCCCGTCTCTCAAGCAACACACATGCTAGCTGACAGCAGCCATGGAGGCTCCAAGCAGACAGGAGCTTTCCTCTGCTGAAGAAGAAGGCCACAGAATCATGGGTGACCATTTTGGCTCCAAAAAGACAGGCGCTTTCCTTCGCTGACGAAGGAGGCCACTGAAACATCGGTGGCCATTTTGGCTCCAGACAGGTTCTTTCCTCTGCTGAAGAAGGAGGCCAATGACACATTGATAAAAAGCTGCTGCCTGGCTCTTCAATACACTAGCCAACAATGTGGATCGATACCGTAGAGGAGGGATGAAGGAGAAAGATAGGGATAAAGAACAACATAAAGAACGACAGATGACTATCTGACATCGAGAGTGTGTGCGTCTCGTGTGTTGGGGGCCAGACACACACATTGGACACGCGTGACTAACAAAATGACTGAGGCGTGAGCGTGTTTGTGTGTCTCTATACGGCTCAACTCTCGGATACACATTTGTATCCCTATAGTTTAGATAGAACACTTACATTTAAAAGCTACCTTGAGGCACAGGAACTGAAACTCTAAGGCGAGAGAGAGAGAGAGAGAGAGAGAGTGAGAGAGAGAGAGAGAGAGATAGATAGATAGAGAGAGAGAAAGACAGCTAGAAAGACAAAAGGGGTAGGAGATCCTTACACAACAAGTCATTTACAGTAGGTTCAAATTAAAATGCGGCTGCGCTTCATACACTTGAGATTGTCTCCACATTCCATCCTCAAATCAGCCTGAGCACAAACCTCCACATGCCACATCACCGCCCTATAGACAAAGACACAATTCTACCCGTCGACAAGTGAATAATTACTGCTTCCAACTTGAATCTGGGATGAATCACTGCATCCAGCTATCAACTGCCTGTGCACATAGGAACACTATTCTCACTCTCTGAAGGAAAAGAGGAGGCTTTGTCTGCGAGTCTCACATTATTATAAAGACTCTCTATCCCTTTGTCTAATATATTAGTCTGTTGGGCCGGTTCACCAGTGCACCAACACACACTGGCTGCATTATATAACAATCAGCATCCACGCCAACACGCCAACACAGATAGAGACACATAAAGATGCATACAAGGTTTAAGATGGTAGGCAGGGTGATGTATTGCTGCTGCTGTCAAGGCTTATGTGCCAGGTATGATGAGGGCACCTGTGCACGCGTGTGTCTGTGGTCTGTATGTGAACAGTGTGTATGCGTGTGTCTCTGTGTGTGTGTGTGTGTTGAGCAGACCTCAATCTCCCCTCCCCGCATCAGTGACTCTTCATAATCCCATCATGATCCTTTCTTGAAAGAAGGCGTGACGCAGCAGGGGCATTGGGGGCAGCTAGCCAAGAGGCCCGGTAGCATCTAGTAGCACGGTAAACGGATCGATGGTGTATGGGGTGTGTGGGCGAAGGGGTGGAGGAGAATTCACATCCAGGAAGGCAGAGGACAAAATCTGAATATGGGATACAGAAAGGAGCGATGGGCCCGAACCAATCTTATCCTGGCCTTCAACAGGCCATTAGACCCAGAATATGCATGGCTGGGGAGCAGGCTAGCCTGCTGACCTTGTGAAGGAGGGGGGAGGTAGGAGGTAGTACAGGTCGGGGTGATAACAGGGGGTTAACATGCTAATGGTCAGGAGCAGGCTAGAAGTGGAGTGGAGGTGGTGTGGGTTAGGGGGAGGGGGTTAACAGGTTAATGGGGGGAGGGGCTGGGCTAGCAGGGAAAATCAAAGACGATCCTCAGGGTGAGTGGGTTCCAGATAGCTGAGTGCTGCCTGAGATGGAGGAACATCTCAGATGAAGGAACATGCCACTTATTCCAGAAATAAACAGATGTTCAACTGGGTGAGCACCAGAATGTGTCATTCTCGGTGGCCAACCTTCCTATTTATTTCTGCCTCTTTTCTCACCTCCTCCATGTCTCCATCCATCTCTCTCTACAACTACACCCTCCCTCCCTCTCTCACTCTCTCCATTCCCCCCCTCCTGTTCCCTGCTTCTCTCTCTTCACTTGTGGTATCACCCTGCGAGATAACGGCATCCACAACACCCACCCCTCCTCCTTTTCCCCTCCCTAAGTCACGTGACCCGAGCTGTGAGTCACGTGACACGAGCTGCAAAGAGAGATGCCGAGAGTTCAGGAGCTAGTTGACCTTCTCCCCCTCCCCCTCTCTCACCTCCCCCCTGTTCCTCTGCATCCTGCTGGGCTCAGTCATCTAATCGCCGCTGTCTCCCTCCACATCTATCGTTCCATCTTACATCGTTCCCTCAGCCTTTCCTTCTCCCTGCCTTTTGCTGCTACGATTCCTGGGCTCTCCTTTCTCCCCGTTCCCCTCTCCTCTTCCATGAGTCCACCTCTCATTCACCTCTCCTCTCTCCCGTGGACCCAACCCTGGCCCTGCATTCCACAGTCAGGATCAGCCCACTGCAGCAGGAGCGGGGCTGAGGGAAGAGCTGCTATGTGCTTGCAGACTGTTCCACCTTTCCACTGCAGGTTTTCAGGGAGCCTCGGAGCTTGGGTGGCCTGGCAGTCGGACAAACCTGTAGAGCTCTCTATAAAACAGGGCTTTAATCAAATCCAGTCCACACTTCCAGCTCCCAGTGCTTCCCCGCCTGCCAGGTTACATGTGTTCACCTGGGGCAGGTTGTTAGGGGAGCTGGGTGTTAACCACCAGCAGCAGTGCAGGGTGATAAACATGGCCAGGAATGCATCTACAGGAGAAAGAGAAGTTCTAGAAGCTGACGGTGGAGGTCTTTATGGAACACTTCCCCCTTTTAAGGTTGCATTTTCCAGTATGACAATTATTTACGAGATTAACAATTTGCATTTGCATTTAGCAGACGCTCTTATCCTGAGCAATTTACAACAAGTACAGGGACATTCCCCCTGAGGCAAATAGGGTGAAGTGTCTTGCCCAAGGACACAACGTCATGTAGCCACAGCCGGTAATTCAACTCACAACCTTCCGATCACTAGCCCGACGCCTTAACCGCTGAGCCACATGGCTCCCTGTTGTACAGCAATCGTAGATAATTACCTTAATAAGAACATATTTGGCAAAGCCAGGTTTATTCTGTGTTTATAATGTCATTAGACAGATATCGGACACAAGGATTATTTTGAGGATTTTCGTCCCTGACCAGGCATACGCACAGGACAACCGTCCTACAGTGTCACAGAAGGCTTCACGGACACCTCCTGATCTGCAACTAAACCATCTAAGACTAGAAAAAATTCCCCCCAAAACTTCCGAAAATCTCAGGAGCAATTCAGCGACGACTCCCCCCTCCCCCTTGAGAGACGGTTGTTGATCAAAGTCCATCAGCTCATTCTGACCAGGCACCATGTGCCTCACGTCTACAAGATGAGCGCTTGGGAGTGTCGTACAGAGGGGGGAACTTAAAGGTGGTTGACGCTGTGGGCAGGCCAAACCGCCGACTTCTCCTCTTTGCTCCAACAACTTCCTCTATCTTGCAACTTCCTCAGGTCTCACAGATTTCAACACCCATAAAATCATCATTGCCAGCAAGACATAACCAGTCAGCCTGCACTGTCAAGGCCCTGTTCCGTTTATGAACAACCAATTATTTGATTAATGTACATCCCTTATACTCCCACAATGGAGAAACTGATGCAGGTGCACACATGTTCAATGCACTGGCTCGGAATCGCACCCCCACCGGCATTCGAACCCAGGACCCTGCACACACTGAATCCTGGGCTAAGCCATTGTACTAAGAGACTGGATAGAAACACCCTTGATTTACCGAGAGGCTTATATGTAAAACACTGTGGCTCAATCAAGTGATGCAGAAACTACCCAATCTGTCGCTGGGAGCGCTGGGTAATTAAGCATCGTCATAATTGGGTTAAAACCAAAACCATTTCCTCCTGGAGGGGGGTATCCCAGACTGCCGTGCTGCCTCTTGGCTGTGTGGCTGGGCAGGGGTTGGAGTCTGACTGTATTTACCTCATGCAGTTCCAATTGGGTAATACATTCTGGACAACAGCATCTTTGTGATGATGGGATACACAGACACATATGGATACAGACACACACGCACACTCACACAAGCAAAATAGAGATACGGGGGGGAGGCACGAAAAGGCTTGGTTCATCTCTGCCAAACTTGGAGCACGTGAAATGATTCACTAACTCCTGAGGAACTTAAACTCAAAATGTCAAGGCCAATTTATGTTTCAGCGCAGCTCTGAAGCGACTTGTTCCCCTTTAATGAAACATTTGCACTGCGGCCCACTTCTCGGCCCTCAGCTACACAGAAAAGAAGATATTCCCCCCTTGTAGCAAGCTCACTCTTTAATGCAGAACGAAGTAACAAATTCACACATACACACAAACACACTTGCCTTGCCCCAGCCAGCCTCAGGCCTTTTCCACTGAGTCCATCCATATGCAATATAATGTGATGGTCTTCCCAGCCCCGTAACCACAGTATGGGGTACTGTACTGTACTGCTTGTATTTTATTATACCATAGTACCATGCTGTCTGTATTATGACAGTACCATGCTGTCTGTATTGTGACAGTACCATGCTGTCTGTATTGTGACAGTACCATGCTGTCTGTAGTGTGTTAAAGTACAATGCTGTCTGCAGTGTGTTACAGTACCATGCTGTCTGTAGGCAGATATATACAGTACAATGCTGTTTGTAGTCTGATATATACAGTACCATGATGTCTGTAGTCTGTTATATACAGTACCATGATGTCTGTAGTCTGATATATACAGTACCATGATGTCTGTAGTCTGACATATACAGTACAGTGCTGTCTGTAGTCTGATATATACAGTAGAGTGCTGTCTGTAGTCTGATATATACAGTACCATGATGTCTGTAGTCTGATATATACAGTACAGTGCTGTCTGTAGTCTGATATATACAGTACCATGATGTCTGTAGTCTGATATATACAGTACAGTGCTGTCTGTAGTCTGATATATACAGTACCATGATGTCTGTAGTCTGATATATACAGTACAGTGCTGTCTGTAGTCTGATATATACAGTACCATGATGTCTGTAGTCTGATATATACAGTACAGTGCTGTCTGTAGTCTGATATATACAGTACCATGATGTCTGTAGTCTGATATATACAGTACAGTGCTGTCTGTAGTCTGATATATACAGTACCATGATGTCTGTAGTCTGATATATACAGTACAGTGCTGTCTGTAGTCTGATATATACAGTACAGTGCTGTCTGCAGTCTGATATATACAGTACAATGCTGTCTGTAGTCTGATATATACAGTACCATGATGTCTGTAGTCTGATATATACAGTACTATGCTGTCTGTAGTCTGATGTATACAGTACCATAAAGAATCCCTTTATGTACCCGACCCTCCCCAGAGGAAGAGAAACGCAAGAGACCTCAGAACAAGGGAACCCATCCACTCAAGAGAAAATGGCCACTGGGAGGCTTTTAGCGTCTACAAAAGACAGCGCTGCCATCGCAGGAAGGCCAAGCGCACACCCAGAGACCAGCACGGCCTGAAAGCTTAGAAGAGAGAATAACACACCAGAGAAAAACAATTTATCATATCTAGAATCTGCGGGCATTCTGACCGATTCTCAGGGGGAATTTGGTCTGTTTTTCAACTCTCCACCTCTGCGGTAGCTCGGAGTACAACCTACTCCTGCTAAATCTGATTTATGCACATTTTTGTCTAATCTCTAAAACTTGACTCTAAAGCCAGGCTGTACACCAGCACTCTGTGGAAGCATCTGGTTGATGTGGAGGTGGGTGGGTAGGCCTACTGGCCTACATCTGTATTGGGTTATGCAATGTTATTACACAGGCATAGCTATCTTACACCATGAATGCTTACAGTCAACAGCAGACATGATGCCTACAGGGGCTTTGGTAAGAAATCGCGATAGAATCGCGAACGTCAACAACCAAACCATTCACCACAACGTGCGCTGTACTTCCTGCAGATGCAGAATTTGCATGCCGCCTTAACGTCTTTTTAAACGAATAAAATGCAATGCGATGCCTCATGTTTCCCCCTGTCATGTCGTTTGATACAACCAAGCAATGATCCATAGCGCACGTAAGTGATGCAGGTCGCTCTGCAGCGGCGAACAAGTCCGGGCAAATATCCTATTGCCTTCCCTCTCTTTCTACCAGGCAACAGCAGCCTCACAACAGGATGTGATGTAGCACAGGCTTGATCACCGGGTTTGAGAGCGCGAGGAGCTCTCTGCTAATAGGGACACACTACTGACTGAGCGCAAGCTCATCAAACACCACCCAAATATTAATCAGCTCGTGACGTACGGAGAACCCATCCCCACTGTATAAAACACACATAACGGTCCCCCTAATGTAGGAATGTTGTTATATTTTTGTATTTTGTATACTCAAAGGTTTGTAATATTTTTTTTAACAAACATAACGGTGTGGTACGTTATGCGGAATCATTGTTTTACCACTAAGTAGAGCACATGCAGATGGGTCATAGGACTTAAGAATGGCAGACGGACGAACTTGGGGAATATGAAAGGCTTCTTTGATTGTCTTGGCGGATTAATCAACTGTCTTTTTGTTTAATAAAACATGCGAAATCTCCGGAACTCTGGACCTATGTTTTTATGCGTGAGCCTACAAGCATAGTTAATCCTGTCCATCTTGGGCTGGACAGAGGGGGTATAATTGTCACCCATGAGAGAAAAATATATGTTTGTGCTCCAGTTTCCGCCTATTTTGCTCCACAGCGTTCAGTGTTTGATGCACAGTTTTCAAACGAAAGGCCACCAACCTTGTATACTTGTCCATAGGTGCCATTGCCGACCACTTCCACTAGTTCGAAAATCCCAGCCGGGTCCTAAATAAAAAAGTAACACGTTATATGGTCAAACTAATAGGGATTGATTGCGTGATTTTAATACAGAATTGTCACCATTCTATGGGGCGGTTCCAAATCATATTTATTAAATGTGCATTGCAAACAAAGAGTAAATGACATTGTTTTCTGAATGTGTATCTACAACAATAACTGGCCAATGCTTTTGTAGTTTTCCAACAGCGACCGCGTAAAAGACCACTAAGACATCAAAGCACAGATGTACACATTGAATCCTCGTCCAATATCATGCACTCACCCGCAAAGATGCGAGGTCTATGTCCACAAGGCTTTTAGCAGGAGAATCGTTCGCCATTTTTCAAGAATAAATAGAAATCGCAAAGAATATTTTTTTTTTAATCTCCGTCAAGACGATTGTTAACTTGCAACGCCGTATCTCATCGTTGACTTGTTATTCTTATTCCTCGTTTAAACAATTTCGGTCCTTAGCGGGGTTTTCTTTGTACTTCCCGACGCTGTTGTCTAACCAACGCGGTTACTCCATATTGAGCTGCCGCGACTGGCAGTTCTAGCTGCTCTCTCCGCCCTGCCTTGCTGCCTCTCTCTCTGTCTCTCTCTCTCTCTCTCTCTCTCTCTCTCTCTCTCCCTCTCTCTCCCTCTCTCTCTCTCTCTCTCTCTCTCTCTCACTCACTCCGCGAGCTCTCTCTCTCTCTCTCACTCACTCCGCTATAGCTCGCATCAGTAACACAGGAAGCTGAATCTGGAAGGCCCAGTGTGAGAGAGAGAGACTGCAGGGGCAAGGGAGGGTGAGCATAACGCGATAAAGCCCCCCCCATCTTTAACAGTGGAAATGTATCCACATAATCCCACATCATTATCTACTCCTGTCCACAATGCATTAGCATGCCTCCCGTAGGTTGAGCCATTCTGTTATTTAGATAAAGCTGTAGTAGGCAAATCTGTAATATCGTTAGAGGGTCTCAATAGAATGACCAGTCATTAATTTCTTTTTTTTTTCCACACTGCTTTCTGACCATGTCTTAACAGTCAGAATGTGTCACTAACACACACCTTCTCCCCTTGCCTCTCCTCCTAAACTCCCTCTCCATTTCCACCTCCTTAACCTTCCAGTGTCTTCCTAAGTGTGAGATAACGCTTTTTATGGTTCTCATCCACCTTTTTACAATGACAGTTAACTGATTTTTTTTACTGCTGTTTAGTGTAGAGAATCCACAAACCACGAACCAATAAGAAAACATGTCATAAAAATAAGGTTGTGACACACACATCATGCTAAAGGGTAATTAGAGCATGTGAATTGGAAGCAGCGATATCAATATTTCACAAGCGCTGTCAGCTTTGGGATTGTTGTGGGGTTGGTCCGTTAAATCCCATCCATCTGACTAGGGGTCTAGGAGGCCTGAGTGGACAAGGAGACAAGGACACGTCTACGTGTGACACATTCAGCATATTCTATTTTACATTTCAACACTTAGTGTTCTAAAACAATGTTTATCAACGTGAACTACACCTGAACCCAGTGTGGTCTAGCCTGGTCTACAGTTTACAGTTATTCATTTAGCAGACGCTTTTATCCAAAGCGACTTACAGTAAGCACAGAGACATTCTCACTTAAGGCAAGTAGGGTGAAGTGCCTTGCCCAAGGACTCAATGTCATATAGTCACAGCCAGGGCTTGATCTCACAACCTTCCGATCATGAGGCCACCGCCTTAACCCATTGAGCCATCTGACCCCCGTAGTGTGTTCTCATCTGGTTTACTATGATGTAGCCTGGCCTAGTCTGGCCACAGCGTATTTTCTAAGTAACATGGGTAACCCCAACCCCTTCAGATCTGAGAGGCCCATACAATGTGAGTCGTCGTCATAGTTCCTGAGGCTGAGAGAAACATCCCATGGTAGATTATTAACAGTGAAATGGAGGGGGCTGTGTATAGGTGTCAGTGTGTGGGTGTGTACATAGTGTGTGTGTGTGTGTGTGTCAGAGCCTATGAGGGAAAGACAGTCTTTTATCCAATTTGGCCGCCAGTCACAGAATAGTTCTGCACAAAATAACAATAAGAACTGTCAACATTTCCACCCGAAGCTTCAGCTGACTATCAGAATGTACTCATGCATTCCTTACCCACACTTTTTCTAATTGATCTCCTCAAAACATATCCTTCCAAGCTAAACAAACTGAAACATGCTTTAATAGATACTGTATTATACTACTACAATAGCCTTAAATGACTATTATAGTAGTATTAATATATATATATATATTTTAAATATTGTTGTAATGTAGTGATATAATAGTATGAAACACTTGTATGTGTTTGTCTTTTACATAGTTTGACTCACTATTCCAACTTTAGAGACATGTAAAGTGTGAGTGTATGGATGTACGGTATGTGTGCGTTTTAAATATGCGCATGTATTTGTGTGCACATTTGTGTGTATGAGTGGATTTGTGTGCGTGCATGTGTGTGACAGAGAGAGAGATTTAGGTGTGTGTGAGCGCTGATCTGCCCCAGCAACAGTGCCCCCCCCCCCCCCCCCCTTCAAAGTGAGTCAACAGCAGCCGTCTATCAGGTCTGACCAGTGCCAACCAGGGAAAATAAGGAAAATAAGCCTGGGAAAATGTGTGTTACTGTGTGTGTGTGTTTGAGTGTGTGTTTGTGTTCCCTCATGGGTGCATGTGCCTACACATCACAGCACAGTGGCTTCAACACAAGTGAAACCATTTTAAACTGCCATTCGAAATATCTTCAACAAAATATTAACGTCACAGCCAGGATGTGTGATAGAAATGTAATGAACATAGACACACACAGACACAGATACACACACACACACTTCCTCTTCCAGCCTTAAACGGAAGTTTGAAAAAGAATGAATTTGCATACAAAGGTAAGATGGAAAATGTTTAGAACCTATCCACTCACCAGAGTTCCTGGCACACACACACACACACACACACACATACACACGCTCACACAGGAGGAAGAGCAGAAAAAGAGATGTTAAAGGGATGATGTTCAAATGATAATGATGCAAATACTCTTCCCTGTTTGGTGAATCAGGTGAAGCTCAGGTTTGTAGACATGAAGGGATCATGTTAACACCAGTCTGTGTGGGGAGCAACCGCATGCATGTCTGTGCTCTGTCATTTGTGTATGCTTACATGCGTGTAATGCATGTGTTGTGTGTACATCACCAAATACAGGCTCATGATAGAACACATTGTGTAGTACACAAAGTGTAGTGAGACCAGCTCAGAACCTGCTCCTCTTGTATGTCACAAGTATGGACATGCCATGGAGCTTCACCAGGGTTCAGACACACACGACCCACAACACGACAATGAGGCGAACACAGACTTGAATCAACGCACTGTCATGCTGCTGATCGATACTGAGGCTGTTGTCAGATGAGAAAAACGTGAGAAAAAACATTCACGGGTGAAAAGAATCCTCATGTCACCATGGACTAGATGGCAGACGGTCGGTCTGATATAGATGTGAGCTGGGGATGTAGGTGACCGTTAAAGTCAGACTTGGGTGCGGTCTGTCTGTCTGTTGTTATCTGTTGGAGAGAAAAAGGAACTGTCTGAGAAATGCTTTGAACCCTATGGCCCCCAAAGCACAGTCTGAGTTCCGGCCATCACAACACTGCCATCTTTTGGCCGAGCCATCTTACTGTGTGCCGAAAACCCCCAGAATCAAAACATTCAACATCGTTTTGCCCAGCAACAGACACAGTGTGTGGACTATATAAACTACCTCCAATGACAGACGTAGAGAAAAAAAGAGAAAGAGGAACGATGTGTCACTTCCACCTGGATGACTCCACACAAGCTTGGAATAACCCAAACATAACATCCCCGTTTTACCTTGGGGGTCCATGTTATCTTGTGTTTCATGATTTCATCACTTCGGTCCCTTTCCATGAACACTTTGAAGACTAGCAGAAGCAATAGCAACAGGCACTTCATTTTGCTTAGTTCTCTGGGTATGAGATGAGATACGATGAGGCCGTTTCAGCCTTTTTCTGAATGTTTTATTGATGTTAAAACAAGCATTCTGGAGGCTGTGTAGAACATATGATAAGTGATGACCATATATCTGCTTGCTCTCCATTGAAGTATTGGAATCATCCGGGTCTCCAGTAATTTCTCGTTTCTTGTCTCTCCTTTCATCAAAGAAGGATGAGATTAAAGGAGTCTTCCTCAGGATCTTTACTTTCAGGGCCAGTCAGGACGGACGCTTGAAGAAGGGATCAAGTCATCTACAAAGAGTTAACCTCTGACTGTGAGTCAGCCTGATTGCACTGCACTCCCATCCACACAGGACTACTGGGAGTCTGAAGTTACATAACAAGCAGCCCTCAATGTCTGCAGGCATAAAGGCTGGACTGACACAAACATGTCCTTTTCTCCATGACATATATAACATATACAGAAGTGGGTGGAGCTGGCCAAGGCAGTGAGTATGGAGAGATCACTACGGGAGGATGAAGAGATAACATAAGAAGAGTTAAGGACCATGGATGAACTATATTGTTCAGAAGTAGGTGTGGTTTCTGTCTGGGGTATGGCTGCATGGGGAGGGTAGGCTTTAGTACTGACACAGGGTCAGTTGTGGTGGTGAGGCTGAGGTGGGGGAAACAGTGTTACCTGACCCGTCTTCACTATAGGGATCCACTTTCACAACTAAAAGGTCTACATTTAACAGACCAGTTTGAAGGGCCCTGATAAACAGCGCATACTTAGCAACATTGGCTCTATTCGAATCCTGTATAGCACAAAACCACACACATTATAATTATTATAATCATAACATAAATCTTTTCCACTTAGAATAGCCTATAACTTGATTTTACAAATTGGTTCATCCTAATTTGATTTGGAGTAAAAGACAATATCATATTTCACCCAACCTGTTAGTATGTGGTATCATATAACTTATATATAAAGGCATATAAAGGTATTCAGTTGTGAAATGAAGAGGTATTTGCACTAAATTCTGCCCTCTTCTAGTAGAAGTAAACTACATATCCCAGAAGTAGCGGTAGTTTTCTCGAAGAACTACATTTCCCTAGTCTGTGTAGTTCCGTGATGAGATTGAAGGTTCTAGGTACTCAGGGTAGATGTGACTGAAGATTGACTATTAGAACATAAAATACAACAAAATAAAGAACAATGCGCTGGTTTGAAGGGTCTATTCCAGCTGCCATCGCCACTGCCAAACAACAGAGCTTGGTTTTCGTCGTCGTTATAACAGGTAACAGTTGTAATAAGTCGCTAGTTCGACAGAATGTCGTTATAAGCTAACCAGTTGAATGATTCGTAGTCAACGCTAGCTAAGCTAAGCTAAGATATCACCGGTTATTGTGAACCAAATAAGCATCGAAAAACATGACATATTCCAAACGAAATGGGAATGTCAGTTTTGTAAAGAGAAATGTGAGACTGACAAGCTAGACTACTAATGCTAGCTAAAATAGCCTGTAAGCTAGCTGCTAGTTTGCTGTGTCTCCAGTTAGGACTGTAGCTGTGACGGTGTTGACAGGTGACCAGCTTTTGACAGCTTTGGTGACAGTTCTGTTATAAATAATGATCTAATAAGTTGCTGGCATAACTTGCTGTTTTTACATTGACGACGTAAACAAGATGCCAATTCATAATTTTGTGGCGTGATCAGTTTAAAAGCCAAATCATTTTGCGTAGCTGTTCCCTGTAGTACAGGCTGTACACTTGGTGGAAGTGATGAGTGACTCAACACTTCTGGGAGAAAAAAATAATTTATATTCTTGATCCCCAGGCGACGATGAGCAGTCCACACAAATGATCTCCAGTTGGGAGGACGACTTAGTGGCAGATGCGTCCCTTAACACTTGTGTCGCAATTAAGGTGGATGCCAAGAGGTAGTGTAACTGCCTTGGACCTTAATTACATTGCGACTTGAACTGTGCCAGCAGACATGAAGACATTCCTGACACTGTTTTCTGTTTCCTCACAGTGAGACGTGTGTTCAGTTCTCCCAGATCTGTATCCTTTCACTGCAGCTCATCAGGGTGATCAATCACGATGCTGGTGTTGTTTCATTGCTAACTTGCCTTGTTTGTTTACCACTGACAGTGACTTATTATCTCTATTATGCTATTTCACTTACTAAAAGTAAGTACTGCCTATTTCTGTAGTTGATGTTGTTGATGCTGCGATAACATGTTGTGAAAGACTTGACAGAATGTGGATGGCATTCCTCGCACAACAGAAGTAGGCTTATCCGCAATAGGCTTATAGTTTTTGGCTTGCCGGGGCACCGATAGAGGGTGTGAATCATGGTTTCAGCCAGGCCTCTCAGGAGGCTGCCTCTGCTCACTGGCCCTTAACCCTGCCCTTCACACAGACCCAGTGGTGTGCATCCCTTCCAGCTTCTTCATCGGGGAGAACGGAATCCCGCTGGAGGTGATCGCCGGCAGTGTTCCGGCCGAAGAGCTTCGGAAGAGAATCGACAAAGTCAAAGAGGTAGCAAGCTTTCCTGACTTTGAAACGCCAGCTCCCATTGGATGTGGCCGAAGGTGGTAGGTTTCTGACGTGTTCCGTTTGTGTGACAGATGCACGCCCAGCAGATCCAGGCTGGAGCGGAGGCGGTCGCCCCCCAGGCTGAGACGGCGCCCCCCATAGAAGCTCCACCTCCAGAGGAGCAGACCCCAGCCCCGGTCACAGATCTCCCGCTGTCCCCCCCGGCTACGCAAGACCTCCAGCCCACCCAGACATCAGCTGTCACACCTTCCCAGTCCACAGCCACACCTTCGACATCTAAAGGTGACACTTGCATATCGCTGGAGCCGACCAGCTCTGTCTGTATTCAGTTCGGTCGTATCGTCCGAACGGCAACCTGGTTGATAACACGTTCAGCTGTGTCGCCTCTCTCACCCAGAATCCCTGTCCAGGCCTGCTGAGGAGGGCGGGGCTTCTGGTCATGTGACCCCCGGTGAGGACAGGAGCACTTCATCAGACGATGCCTCCGCCAGCTCTCAGCCCGATGAGGGCCTGGATGCCAAGGTTGAACGGTAGGGAAACACAAACAACCCCACACATACAACCCTGCACATACAACCCCACACACACCTATACATAATTCACACACAATCCACTTCCATACTGACTGACCAGTTCCTCTGGCTTTGTCTTCTCTTCTGTGGATTGCTTTTCCTGCCCAGGTTGACCAAGCAACTAGAGGAGAGGAGAGAGAAGATGAAGAAAGTTGAGGAGGAGGTAACCTCTGACGTGGCTGAGCTGGTCGGAGCAGGAAGTGAGGCGGTCTGCCGCCGCCGGTTGAGGGAGATGTGCCTCAGTGTGGTGATGCAGTCTGGTGTGTGTGTGTGTGTGTGTTGGTGTATGTGTGTGTGTGTGTGTGTGTGTGTGTAGGGGGAGATTAAGAAGGAGATGGAGAGGAGGAAGCAGGGGAAGGAGATACTGGACTTCAAGAAGAAGCATGAGGAGGATAAGACCAGGCGCCTCCTGGATGAGAGGAACAAGGAAAAGGCAGAGGAGAAGGCGGCCAGGGAGCGCGTCAAGCAGCAGATCGCCCTGGTACTGAGACTCACTCTGTTCCTTTCTGTCTGTCTGTTTTTCTCACTCTCTCTCTCTCTCTTCCCGTCTTTTCTTCCTCCTCCCTCTCTCTTCCGCTCCTTTTTTCTTCGTCTCGCTCTCTTTCTTTGTCTTCCTGTCCTTCCTCTGCACCGTCCTGCAGTGAGCGTGAGCACAGTAGAGGTCAGACCCCATGACAGCAGCTGAAGTAGAGCCTCAGGTCCCAGTCATGGTGCATTCAGCACCAGAGGCTGCTTGATGGGCCACAGTGTCTGCAGATACTCCACTGCCCCCTACTGGCTAGCATGTAACACTGCAGTCCACTGTGGATTCAGTCCATAATTTAATACAAATTAATTCAAGATTAGGGAGTTGGGTGGCTGGGCGGTGAGTGTGTTGGGCTTGTAATCAGAAGGTCCCTAGTTCGAACCTCAGCTGTGCCAGTATGACGTTTTGTCCTTGGGCAAGTCACTTTACCCTACTTGCCTCAGGGGGAATGACCCTGTACTTGCTGTAAGTCACTCTGGATAAGAGCGTCTGCGAAATGACTACATGTAAATGTAAGATAGCTACATAGGTACTTCATTTATCCGTTGAATTGAGGAGGAGTGAGGTTTGTGATGTGAGGCTTGTGGCCCCCCCCCCCCAGGATCGTGCAGACCGGGCGGCCCGCTACTCTCAGAACCAGGAGGAGCTGGAGACGGCTCGGCTCGCAGCCCTGCAGGCCAGGCAGGCGGAGCAGGAGGCCCGCAGAGAGACCCAGAACAGAGAGAGGAGGTACGGAGACTTCATCCAGCCTTTAACCAGCCTGACATCAAGGCTTCTTTTTGTCCTCCTACCAGTTTAATATAGTTAACTGAGTTGTAGGTCTACTTCATGCTTAGCGGATATTTATTTTTTTACTCAACCATTTTGTGTTGTGGATCTACAATGTGTTGTTTTCTGTGTTCGGGTGTGAGTTTGATTTGTGTGTGTATGCGATGTGTGTTCCTCCCCCCCCCCCCGCAGCACCATTGCTAGGATACAGTTCCGTCTCCCAGACGGTTCCTCGTTCACCAACCAGTTCCCCTCAGAGAGCAGGCTGCAGGAGGCACGGCAGTTTGCTGCTCAGGTCAGTCTCTCTCTCTCTCTCTCTCTGTCTCTGTCTCTGTCTATTTCTCTATCTCTTTCTCTCTCCTTTCTCTCTCTAACTCATAAATGTAATGCTGAACATAAGGCTCTGTCCATCGTATTTGTAGCAAGGTATTTTCATCAATCTAACATCCTTGCATCAGTGATCAGCTAGTGTCATATATACAGTAGATACATTATTAGATTAGATTCAACTTTATTGTCATTACACAGGTACAAGTACAGGGTAACAAAATACAGTTAGCATCCAACCATAAGTGCAAAACAGTTATGACAACAGAATATGTAATAAATATGGGTATACTCAGAATATACACAGTATGAACAGTATAATCACAATATACATGAATACAGAATGTACAGATTAAAGTGATTTTAGACAAATGTACAGCTGTATAGTACAAGATGCTACAGTATTAAACAGAAATTACAGGATTGCATGTATGTACAGTTAGTGCAAATGATGCAATGAGCAGATGAACAAAATGAACAGGTAGTGCAGTAACAGATGTGCAGATGTACAAAATGGACAGATAGTGCAAATAACCACTCAATTATGCAGGTGGTGCAAAGTTAACAAACAGAATGTGCAAATATAGGGGGGCGGGGTCTAGTGGAGTTCAGGAGTGTCACAGTTCTGGGGAAGAAGCTGTTCCTCAGTCTGCTGGTTCTAGACCGGAGACTCCTGAGGCGCCTGCCGGAAGGCAGGAGAGCAAACAGTTTGAATAGAGATACCATCAGCTTACAGATAGCTTGTTATCACAGAGAGCCATACATTTGATCAGCTACCAAACAGTAGACGTTATCACAGATCAACATGAGGTCCCTATGTCACTGTCACATCGGAGCAGCAGACAACCCTGGGTGTTTGTCCCTTTCAGGAAGTAGGTAATCGCTACGGGAACTTCTCTCTGGCGACCATGTTTCCACGGAGGGAGTTCACCGGGGAGGACCTGGAGAAGACCCTGCTGGACCTGGAGTTGGCCCCCAGCGCCTCGGTGGTCCTGCTGCCTGTGAGCCACACGCAACCCCCCTTCCAACCCCCTGGTCCTGTGTGCCAAGACATTAGGACAGGGACGAGCGCTTTTGGAAACAAAGTTTCTTGTTTGTAATTTATTTGTTTGTCTGTCTCTCTCCCTCCCTCTCTGCAGCAAACGGGGCGTCCAGCCCACTCGGTGGTGCAGTCGTCTGAGGGAGGTCTGTGGGCTCTGCTGGGCTCCATCCTCTACCCCCTGCTGGCTGTCTGGAGGTTCCTCACCGGCTTCCTATTCAGCAGCCCGGGACCCGCCCCTTCCTCCGCCCCCTCTCAGAGACCAGGCACTGCCTCCGCCTCGGGCTCCACTGCTGGGGAACCAAAGAGGTGAGGGCCTGGGGTGCTGACCCCCACCACCTGCCCCTCATGACCTCCCTCACCCTGCCTCACCTCAGAGCTCCACAGCCGTAGCTAGCCTGGCAGGGGCTGCGTTTCTGGAATGTTCTGGACCAGTGAGGATTAGGGAAGCTTGATGATACGGGGAGTCTGTTGTCACAATTGTATGCCTCTCTCGCTAATTGTACTCCTATGTTTCTATCTTCATTCCTCTCTCTGTCACAGGGAATCCCTTCGCAAGCGCACTATGGAGAAGAGACCAGAGGACTTTAAGAAGGATGGGAAAATCTACAGACTCCGAACCCAGGAGGACAGCGAGGATGACAACAACACCTGGAATGGGAACTCCACCCAGCAGATGTAGCTCAATAAGACGTGTTCTCTCTCTGCCTCTCTCTCTATGACTCTCTCTCTCTATGACTCTGTCTGTCTGTCTCTCTCTCTCTCTGCTTCTCTCTCTGACCCTTCCTCTCTCTCTTACCTCTCTCTCTGATTATCTCTGCCTCTCTGACTCTCTCTCTTCCTCTCTCTCTGAAACGGTTTGACTTTGAGTGCGTTCAGTCGGTGTAACTGAAGATTATGCTGATTCTTAGGGCTATGTTTATTTGTTTACCGACTTTTCCCTTCTTCCCTGATCATCCGAGCTCGTTAAGTCCACCTGCTTCTTCCTGCATGGGTAGATATAATCAAGGTAACCCACCCCTCCATGGACTTGAACAGACCCTTCCCCCGTTCCCCCCTCTCTTTGTGTTGAAACTACTAAATGCTTCAGATTCGCCTGGCCAGGTGTCTGTGTGTCGGGGGTTCAGGGGTCAGCGCCGGCCAAGGAGCTTCTCTCCAGTCAGTGAACTTGTCTGACGGCTGCAGAGGAGCAGTGAGTGTTTGAACTGTAAGCAAGCTGAGTGAGGCCGGACGAGCATGCGAGCGGCTGGAGCGAGCGGCGTGGTGTGCATAGACGTGTTTTCTACCCTGGCTGTGGGACCCCTGCTGCCAGAGACTGCCTTGGCAGTAGAATGTGTTTCTACTAGGTGAACATGAGCAATCACTGGAACTGCTCACGTATGTAACAATGACAAAAGATGATGATGATAATAATAATAAAAAATGTTTTTCAATAAATGATTGTGAGTACATTCTGAAGGTAATGAAGAAAATACAATTTTATTGTTTCTTCATAAATACAAATGCTAAGGCTTGACTTCAACAGTCTATAAAAGGCAGAGATTACTTGAAGGAATGCAAAAATCAATATGGCTTAGATTTGTTATTTAAAATAAGGACATTGCATTCCATCAACATTCTTAAAGATTGCGATGCAAACCCTGACGTTCCTGAGTAAAAATGTAAACGTTTTTTAAATCAGGCACACAGTGTAGCTCAATCCCTTCCCACCTAATTGCACTTCAAAAGATCTCTCCACAAGATGTGGAAGAAGCTGGATTCTATTTCATTTGTTCGGTCTAACCTTCTCAATAAGTCTGAAATAATTTCATTTCATTCTCATTTTAGCAGACGCCCTTATCCAGAGCAACTTACAGCAAGTACAGGGAAATTTCCCACAAGTAAGGTTAAGTGCCTTGCCCAAGGACATAACATCCAGGTGCCATAGCCGGGAATCAAACTTGCAAACGTCCAATCACTATCCCGATGCCTTAACTGCTCAGCCACCTGACTCCCTCAATCAATGCCTATGTGTGTTTGCTAAAACTCTGGCTAACACATAAACCCCAGAACTCAAGCCACTCTGTTGGCAAAGAGCCAGACAGAAGACTTCATTGTTGTGCCTCCGTCTCTCAGACGGCCTTAAAGCTGATGAGGTATTCTGGGTAGGCCCCGGCGTCCCAGAACACCACGTAGATCAAAGGTTTCTTAAGGTCGTTCACAGCGCAGTCGTACAGGTCGGACCCGGGGTCGCTGGGGTTCAGAGGGTCAGGCTCCAGGAGGCCGTCCCTCCCCAGGCAGGGTTTCCCCACCAGGACCCGGGCACGGTACATGTACTTGAGCCCGCTGGGGTCAGGGATGGAGTAGGAGTCCTGGCAGGAGTACCATGTCTCCTTGGCGAAGTAGGTTCCGTTCCCGTACGCCGTCGCTGTGGCAGAATCCGAAACAGTGTGACTGTTACAGAGGGACACTAATGTGGTGAAATAACTATTTTTCTAAACACGACCCTCCTAAGAAGTGTCGTTATGAGAAGAGGTTCATCTTAGCTACCGTTCTTCCCGCAGAAGCTTCTGTTGAAGCCATGGGTGTTGATCTTTTGGCAGGTTTCCTTTGTGGTCCCGTGGTAGAGGTTCAGCTCGTTTGTTGCTTTGGGGTACTTCTCGTCCAAACCTTGTTTCTTCACAGCGTACCTCTGCCACTGGTTCTTGCTTTGAATCCTCTGGATCTGAAAACAAGACCAACATACAGCCAGTGAATCCGCTGACACGAGATTCAAGTTTAACATTTAGGAAACATGGGTTGCAGAGGTTATAAGGAACTAAAGCCAGCTTGATTACCTTAACCACTTGGAATGTTGTTTGAGTCAGAGAGTTTGGAATTTGGCTTGTTCGGAGAAACTCTTTCTCAACCTTCTGGTACTCTGGTGATGAGGAGATCAAGTCAACAATGGACAAGTCCTTGGAATCCATTTTGGTCCAGTTTGGCGGAGGTTGGATAACAGCTGTAAAAAAATACATACAAAGTTTTACAAAACATCCCTTACTGCTAACTTTTTGGGGTCTTCATACAAATGCCCTTAAATGTGAGAATAGTTTGACATCCTTACCTATGTCTCCATCGGCTCTCAGAGTCCTCTTGACGTTGGAAGATCTTCCTCTGCTGTCTTTCCGCTGCATGGTGTTGAGGTCCACCATGTACGTCTCTCCCTTGTGGCGGTATTGGAAACGACTCTTTTTCCCATGGAAACACAGCTCCAGATCGTAGCTAAGACTGGAGTCCAGCTCTTTCCAGACCGCCCCGTCCCCAACCTCCCAGCGCACCGTCTTCCTCAGCCTGCTCTCCTCCTTCGCCCGGCTCTCCCGGTCCTTGGCCTTCTGAAGGAAGTCTTTGATCTGGAGGACAGAGTCCAGCACGTCCTCCTTCCTTCCTGAGACGGTCACCCCATCCTTGGACGCGGCCACCAGGAACTGCACCTGGTTCTTCCGGCTAAGGGCCACAATGGCTTCCTTCTCTGGCTCCAGGAGGAGAGCCAGGTGGCTGGAAGGCACCAACTGGCTGATGCACTCCTCGGAGAGCATGGAATCCAAGTATGCCTTCACCTGGGCCAGGCTGGCTGGAGTGAAGCCCCACACCTGCACCTCCATGCTGGGGAAAGGCACAGCTGCAGTGGCTTGCTCCAGGCACAAAGTATGTTTGGGAGGAGTCTGGGTGGAAGTGGTTTTGACAAGTTTGGGAAGAGTGAATTTGGGACTGAAGACTGTGTTTGGTAGGATTTCAGTGGTGGAAAGAAAATCAGAAAATCCATAAATTAGAAAGAGATCCGATCAAATCAGTTGTAGGAGGAGTATGGCACATTATATCTTGTGTTACTGCTACAGAATATGTTTTGGTTTAGAATAACATAAATGTGGAAACCCTTTGCTGACCAGACTTACCCCTGGGTTTGGGGGTCACCTTCTTATACTGCTTCATAACCTCCTCAAAGTGTTTCATCATCCCAGCTTGAAATACAACGATGTGTATGGTGGAAATAGAGGGCTTTGCAAACGTCAGCAGATAATCTTCTATCGCCGCCATCATGGCCTTCCCCACCTCCAAAGCTCCTAGATTGCCAGCACCTGTACAAGGATTTTACAAAAATACACCACTGACCCGATCTGAGGTAAACATCAATGTCCATCATCACTATATACATGTCATATTATAGTTCTCCTCATCCATACACTGTGACATGAACATACAACATAGTGACATGAGTATGACTAGAGACTAGGGAAGGAAACAGCCACACTCCTGCACACCTGTTCCCAGAGCTGGGAAGGAGACGGACTGGGCCTTCTGGTCTTCACACATCTTCAGGGTTGCGAACATGGAGGTGGTGATGTCATCCTTCTTGGTCTGTCCCACCATGTGCATGATGTGCTTGCTGTGCAGATTCCCAGGCTTGGTGAGCACCACAGCATTGTCTGATTGTTTGCCTGATCGATAAATCATGGGGAGGTTATTAAATGGAACTTAAGACCGTCTCAATTACAAGAACACTCAATCACGCACAATCAGTAGGATAGTGGGATTAAAGTGATTAAAGCTGTGGTTATACTACTCAAGGCAGCATGCTTAATGCTTATAGGATACGCAATGCTTATAGGATAAGCAAACTCATACCTAAAGCTTTACACTCATCTACCACGGACTGTCCTGCAGCTTTAAGGATGGCTCCTGACACACCTGCATGGGACACACAAAGCGCTGTTCAACCAGTAACACCTCAGATGAAACAAATATCACATGGCTGTCAAACAGTCTATTAGATTCATTAATAAAACTTTCAATTTGCACAATAATTTGTATGTCTTTCCACATTAAACAATAGTGTTTTGTTCAGGCTGATGTGCTATAAATACACAGTTTTTAAAATCAAAGTTCAAAAAGACGCCATCCAGCTGTGATTGGCTGCTGACAGGGGGAACAGGAAGCTGACCTGTCATCAGGTCGAGGGTGGTGTTTGTGCTGCTCACAATGACGTCAGTCTTCTCTTTGGTGATGTCCCCGTGGAGCACTTTGACTTTTAATGGCCCAATTATGGCTTCAACTGTGTTGACTGAGAAACAGAGTACCAAAAATTCAGACAAGGCTCTCGTGCGCACGGTTCGAAACCATTTGGAAAGTATGAACCGTAAACTGACTTTGCTGACTGCCGTCCTCACTCCCAGAGTCTGTTGTGCACGCATCACTGTCATCATCCTTAGTGCTGTTATCTTCATCCTAGATTATGGTCAGAAAAACAAATGCAGCATGTTTTAACGCACCAGAAAACTGAACATTCATCAGAGATGCCAACCGTCCGATTGGTAAAACACTCAAATCGACATCTGAATAAGCAGATAAGCAGCCAAAAGGTTTTGGCAGGTCTTAATTCAGATGTTTCCAAATGTTCGAGGTACCATGTGGCTGGAGAAACCCTGCTTAAAGGCCTGCAGGATCTGATCCTGGTCCACCAGCAGGTAGATGAACCTGACCACGGAGGGGCCAGGAAGCTGGGACAGATGGTTGTCGATGCCCTGGAGAATGGCACCCACAGAATCAGCCCCCGATAAACCGCCTCCACCTGTGACAGGGGCAGATCCATCGGACTTTCAGCACCAATTCATCTCAAATAGGCACGTCTTCATTGTGAAACATGCAGGGTCTGTATCTGAGGCCTCTTAATCAGAATATATTTTAATCGCTATGAAATATTTACAAAAACAGAGTTCACTATGGCGGAAAGGAGCTAACATAGAAAATATGTGAAATAATAATAAAACAGGATACAAAAAATATAATGTAAAATGTTAAATACAATACAAATAACATAAAAGTACAAATAACATAAAAGTACAAATAACATAAAAGTACAAATAACATAAAAGTACAAATAACATAAAAGTACAAATAACATAAGTACAAAGTGGGCACTAGCTGTACAGATGGGCAGTTGAACAGTTGTACAGTTGTACAGTTGAATGCTCTACCGCTGAGCTATACCCATCAACATAACACAGAAAGTGTATTTAATGATATAAACTGGGGCTGTTGGAAGAATTCAGTCCCATCACAGAAGCCCTCAGGAAGTAGACTCGAGTCATGTTTTCTAAAGGACGGCCAGGTGGGCGGTTCCTACCGGTTCCCAAAGCAGGGAAGGAGACAGTGGAGATCTGCTTCTCCTCGCATCGCTCCAACACCTTGGTCACGCGCATGGTGGCATCCGCCACGGAGTGGGGCCCCAACATGTGCAGGATGAAGTCGCAATGCAGGTCCCCTCCGCTGGTCACTCCCACTTCGTGGCCCTGCAGAGGCCCTGCAGGGAAACGGACGAAGAGAAGTAGAGTACATTGAAACCTTGTCATCTCTGACTGGCTTTGAAGGAGCCTCTCACTTTCAACAGCCGAGCCTCAACTGAGCTAGACTGACAAAAATATTGTAATGGAAAGAACAGCAGATGCTTCTCTCTAAATCTATGGAGGGGATTCAAATCTGTGACCTATTGATCTGATTCTCAACCACTGAGTCTAATTGCAGGGAAAGTCAAAGCCTGGCTCCAGAGATAAACCAGCATCGCAGGAGCCAGACAGGGAAGGTGTGATCTGACGATGAGAGCTGCTTACGGATCTTCTGGAACTCCTGCTCCATGGCGCTCCCGGCAGCCTTGGTGATGGCTCCAGAGACTCCTGAAACAAACAAGAACCGATTGGAGCACCTGCTCTTCCTCAGGTACACTCACTCTAAAGATGTAGCTAGCCATCCACCTGCCATGAAACACTGTTCAACACCCGTCATGAGTTTTTGATCTGGAGTGTGTGATCTTGTTGAAGGACTATGCTCACCTCCTGTTAGGCTGATGTCAGAATTGGTAGTGTTCACGATTCCTTTGACTGTTTCCTTGGTGATGTCACCTTTCCTCACCTCGATTTTGATGCCCTGGATCTTCACTAGGGTAAATGATCAAGGTTTATCTTGATTACTTGATATACTTCAAACCCAAGTTTGATTTTATGAGAAGGATGCACAAACATTCTTAGGTTAGATAAGGGTAAAGTGTCAAACCTTGATTTGTGGAAAGTTTGGACGTTGGTGCAGCTTTTGACTGGACAAATAACAAAATTACTTCACACAGAGATACTAAAACAGCTTACCACAATGAAATCTCTGAACGACAAAGGCTACTATGAATAGGACTGTGTTTTAATGAGAGCTACCTTTTTAGGATGTTGCTTTCCTGTATTCAGTTTGGTAAAATGGGCGATCATAGGGTCATAAACCTTCTTCTCTAAACACACAATGTTGACGTGTTGGATGCTGGACGAGGCGGTCTGAGCCATGTGGATTTTCAGGGCCTTCAGTATGGCTTTCAGAGAGTGTTTGGGATCCATACCACCTTCACCTAAGGCACAACACAATCCCCCAAAAAACACATTTATTAAGAAATTGCTGACAGGAAACTGAATAAATCCCAACAATCAACCACAGAGTTTGAGGTAGTGCCAATGTCTATGTGAGTAAATATATGGATAAATGGTGAATTAAATAGTGCAGTGAACTATTTGCATGCCCAACCCTCGCCACCTTGAAAGCACAACATTCCTGTGTCTGTGTGGATGTTTAACAGCACCTGTGCCGATTGCAGGGAGCGACACGCTGACAGCTTGCTTGCTGTCACACAGATTGAACACTTTCTCCATAGAGGTTGTGATATCTCCAGGGTCACCGGGTCCCACCGTCTGAGCTATGTGTTTACAGTTCAGGCTTCCTCCCCCGGTGAGCACAACACCGCCACTATTCAGAGGACCTGTTGAAACACTCACAGTTAAGGATGAGTTCTAGCATACAACACATCAGGTTGACCTGTGTGGTTTGATGTTGTGTTGTAACGATGTAATGTCCTTTACGGTATTTGTCTACCTAATTTTTTACATTCATCCACAACTGATTGTCCGGCGGCTTTGAGGATGGCCCCAGAGACACCTGTAAAATGTATGACAAGACGGAATCACACAACTGGAAATGGAAATAAACAATATAATCAATGAAATGCACCAAAGAATGTACACAGAGTTCACAGAACTGACTTACCAGAATTCAGGTTTAGACTCTTGTTGGTGGAATTGACAATGACGTCCACATCCTCTTTGGTGATATCACCCATCTTAATGTTAACAGACACCTGTGAGACTGCGCAGACAACACCCGGGTGAGAACCTTTCTGAGAAATGAAGGCATAGTTGAATGTGTAAGATTTATACCTTAATATTTTAAGATTACCTGGCTTGGCTGGTCGGGGCGGTGCTGAGGTTTGTGATGATGAGCCTTGAGTGACAGCTGTTGTCTGTGTAGTAGTAGAAGTTGTTGCTGTGTTTGACAATGTAGTTTGCTGATAACCCTGTTTAGATTCAGATTCAGATTACTTTATTTAACACAGAAAGGTAGGATTACTACCTTTAACATAACAACATATACCACAGAAACACCAAGGAATACACCTTGTGAGATTTATAAACCAGGAAAGACCTGGCTGCGTAGTGTCACTAAGCTGAACTTAGTAAACAGATAGTGTTACTGAGAAGAGGGAGGAACTCACCAAGGCTTCAATGGCTGATTGGAAGTCCGCAACTAACTTGGCATCGGTTTCTATTATATTTATGTTCTTCAGGTTGTGGGTTGATGCCCGAAAGTTGTTCATGAACTGCAGGATTCCCTTCATTACTGCTGCGCAGCTCTCTTTGACGGGAAACCCAAAGAGGCCACACCCTAGAGCTGGCATCGCCACAGAGACACACATCATGTTCTCTGCCTTGATGAGACTTTCGTGAACTGCAGCCTCGAGATAGGGAATATTTTGAGGTGAGGATCCCCATACAGGTATACCAGCATAGAGAAGCAGTTTTGCCTTGAGGGTACCAGGTTTTGAGTCCAAAACGTCTCCTGCCAGTAAACTCTGTTTCTCCTTTAGACATTTGTCAAGAACCTTCTTGATCTCGGGACCCCCAGATAATAGAAACTGTCGGGCGATGAGGTTATCCAACGCCAAGCCATTCAGTGGACAGACTAAAGCATCTGATGCATACTGGGAAATATCGTCTTGACTGATGGTTAAAGTGATGCTGCCTTTTATATCATAGCTCTGCTTCTGAGGAACAGTAACCACTTTCGGCCTTAGCAGCAGATGGCATTTCAATTCTTTGGCTTTTGCCTTTAGCGCTACTTCGTTCTTTTCTAGGACTTTGGACTCCCCAGCTTTGGCATACAGGTACCTATCGGCTGTAATTGTACCAACCTGAAGTTTCACCGTTTGTACGGCGTCTTTGATCTTATCACTTGCCGCCGTGACCTTCAAACAGGGTGAGTGTTCATTTTTACATGCTAGAATAGTCACCCCCATGGCCTTGAGGTTGGGGTCGTCAGAAAGCGCCATGCAAGACTCCACACACTCTACTTCTTGGAGTGAATTGAGAGGGACGTCCTCTGTTGTGGGTTTCTTGTTCTCCAGATAGCCAGTTATTTTGCTCAGCATGTCTGCCACCACACTGGAGACACCACAAATGCTTATCTTTTTAACTGAGGGAGAGATGCTAACATCTTTGTAGTTCCCGCTGGTTTCAAGGTCACTGGTCAGATCTGTTAGGAACTCCTTCCATTGTTCACTAGAGGTTACACTCTTCTGCTCTGAGGTGAGTTCAATGACCTCCTCTTTGATTACTTTGTGGAGTTTGTCCTCAGCTTTCTGGATTTCATCTTGTTCTCCAAGGAGCCTTATAGACTTATCAACGTGGAGAAATGCACATGCTATGTTCAATGGATGGAAGTGGTCCCTTTCAAACTTCTTCAGGTCCAGCGACATCATGAAGTTTACGAGAGGGCCAGACAGATCAAGCTCCTTAGCTTGGACATTCATCTGAATTTCTTTTATGACCCTTTCTGCTATGTTCACCTTGTCCTTCAAACCTCTGACAAATATGGTCTCCTCTTCTTTAGACAGTTCCACATCTGCTACTTTGACAGAGATTCGGTTCCAGATCAAATCCATCTCCTCCTTGGAACCCAGGACGATCTTAGATTCTCTGGTGTCCTTCTCTATCTCAAGATCTTCTCTGGCCTTCTTCACAATGCCTTCCAGCTCCCCCATGACTCCTCCCACCTCATCATGAGTTCCCACCACCACAATCTCAGCGGTGCCTCTGCTGTAGGACACGCTGACATTAGGGCGGTTCAACTGAAGGCAAGTACTTTCAACTCTCTCCCAAACCTCCAGGGCAGATGGCAGCTTGGCCGTTTTGTACTTCTCAAACAGAGCCAGAGCTTCTCTGCGAGCGTTCCCCTCCCATGCTGCCCCCAGACGCAGCACCCCTAGAGAGTCCTTTTCTACAGTCATTCTTAACTCCAACTGAGGTGGGTCGGCAGCCATGTTGAACGAGGCAACAGCTTGAACCTTGTCCAACACAGCCTTCATCTCCTGCTTGCGGCCCTCGTCACTGTTTATGAAGCCCAGGATGTCAGGCCGGAATGGGATGGCCACCTTGGTGGGGAAGTCTGGTTGCAGAGTGGGGTCTCCGCGTAGAACCTTCTGGAGACTGGAGTAGAAGAGCTGTGCTGTGAGGATCACCCCGCTGAGGATGTGGTTCTGCTCCACCACCCTGCTTGCAACTGCAACCGAGAAACAACCAACACATTGATGAAACGTGAGGAAATATCGTTGACTGTTGATATTGTGTTGACTTATAGATACATACAACATGCATACAACTCTGTAAATTCTGTAAAAATACTGTAACATTTTGTACAATACAGCTATACATTTGTCACCACCAAATTACTTTAATCACTTTAACACCTGTACATACTCTGTATATTCTGATTATACTGTACATACTCTGTATATTCTGAGTATACTGTTATATTCTGTTGTAATAACTGTTTTGCACTTCTGGTTGGATGCTAACTGTATTTAGTTACCCTGTACTTGTACCTGTGTAATGACAATAAAGTTGAATCTAATCTAATCTATAGTCAGAAATTTTGAATGTTATTGATCGAATGTACCCAAAATTGATTGAGCACACAATTCTTTATGTTACAAAGCTTTTCATGTTTGTGACATGAACCAGTATATTTTGGATGACCTACCATGACTCTCCTTAAAGGTTATGACAAGGCTCTTGTGTGTAGTGACCCAGATCAGTGAGGTGATTTCCCCTCCTTTGCTTCTCTTGTTGGAGAAATAGAGACTAATAGTCTCCTCGTTGAGCTGTTTCATGTCTCCCTGGACAAGAACCGAGTCAGTCTGCTCCAACCCACAGGCTGCAATCTCCAAACCCTGCAACTTCTTACTGTTGCATTTCTTCAGGAAGGAATTTCCATCTGTAAACCAACCAGTATCCTTGTCATTACACTCTGTGGTTGGAGATACACAATTCACAAACAGCAATTTCTCTCTGTGGGGACGAATAAAGGATTTCTTATCTGAAACGCATGGAAATCACGTTAATATTGACCCTACCAATGTCCTCTTTGAAGGTGACCAAAATTTTGTCTTCATCGTCAAGTGGTTCCCAGAAATTATCTGCCCCTTGGCAACAGCTGCCAATGTACAGAGATATGATGTCGCATTTGATGTTGTCGTGGAATCCGCTGAGGATGAAGCGCCTGGGGTCCAGTTTTCCCTCCTCAGCCCTCTCCTTATGTGGCTCCACTGAGATGTCGTATGGGTGTTTCTTCTTCGCCAGGATCTTCTCCACATCTGGATGATCAGATGTGATCAGTAATGCTTCAGATCCTCATGGTTATTAAACGGTATTTTTTATTATTATTATTATTAAGTATTATTTTAATGTTATGAAAGATTTTTCTAGGGCTACTTTGTGAAACGATCTTGACTTCGTAATCAAATGTCAAATGAAACTATTTCTAATGACAGTAAGCTAGCTATTTCATGAAAGCATTTCCTTGTTCATTCCTTCCTCTTTTGCCACTGTGATACGGGACGTAATGAGTCATACTCATTTCAGGTCAACATTCCAGCCAAACATTTCTGCCAAGGTGTAAGCAGAGCTTAGCTAATCAGCTGAAATCTATTTACATAAAAAATCATTATGAACCTGTATTTTGTTATCTACTTTATAGTCTACTTTATATAGAACTATTATATATAGTCAAGACAATCACTACAAATAAACGTACCTGATTGGTTAGACAGTCTAAGGATCCAGCTCTTTTTGCCATGCCAGATAAGACTGTATTCAGAAACAAACTGTTCAAAGTACATTTCCAGGATCTCTTTGGTGACTTCGCCAGCATACTGGACCAGGAGTGAAAAGGCCTCTGTCTTTAAACCTTCAACCATGGCTTTATCTACACAAGAGTACACAAACAGTTGGTGTAGTCTACACATTTAAAAAAAACATATCTTACTTCCCATTATCTGTAATGACTCCTCGTCCTCCAAGGATTAAGGAACAGCAATCTTACCTGCTTTGACATTTGGCTTTGGCTGAAAAACCATGAATGTAAAAAAAAAAACTATTAGAGTCAAAGTATCATTTTAATGTAACTATGGATGACCTATATAGCACATAATGAATAGACTAGCAATCACCTTGTCCCCAGGGATGGGTACAGGAATCCCCATCTTTTCGAGTTTAGTTATGTCAGGACGAGGTAAAATTTTCGGTTTAATTTTCTTTACTTCTGCTTGATTATCCTTCTCCAGTTTCACCTGTACTTCAATCACTCCGAACGTTGATTTGAAGTCAATTTTGTGTTGGCCTTTGGTTAAAACCTTTTGCATGACTATGGGAGAGATCATGTCAAAGTTACAGTGTGTTGAATGGTGGAGAAATTAAGTTCAACTGGAAGTTGTATTCACATTTTAAATGCCTGTGTGATTTAATACATTCACAACTGTTGCACAGATGTAATTTAAGGGAATATTTCATATGAATAGATAATTACCTTCATTGTCTTGATAAACGAGCAATGCTTTTCTTTTGTCTCCAGGGTAATCTAGGATGTCTAACACCTCTGCCCCAGATCGCCTTTTGTTTTTGAAATATAAATCCAGCCTTGGTTTTACTTGGTGCAGGTCATCAGGGAGACCCTCCAAAATCAGCTTTTTCTGCGTCATTTTGTGAGCCTGTCAGTCTGTAAATCAACACTGACAGATCGGGTCTTGGGACCCGGAACATAAATTAATTACAACTTTTATCCGACTGAAAACTGTTTGGAAATGCTGGTCTGGTCCGCTCCCTCCTCTCGAATAAATGTTTGCGATTTACAAAGTAATGGAAAACACCTAAACAGCTGAAGTTCACTTTCACTTTTGATTTCGACCCATGTGACTTCCAGGAAATATACGGAACGATAAGTTTCTACGACACGCGATATACAGCCAGCACAGTTGTCTGTTTTTTGTATGTTAGTTGGTAAATTAATCGGTTATTTGGGTCAAATTACGAGTTGGCCAACTACATTGGCAAAAATAGTTACGAAGGAAGCGGCCATAATGTTCAGTAAGGCAGGACAAGATGCAACTGTAAGTATTTTACAAAATCTTAGTTTGGGTCATCGACATTTTCAAATGTGAAAAGGAATGGAAAAGACGATCACGCATTAACTACATGTTACAATAAATATTGACAGAACCTTTTTTGGTTTGTTTTTCTCATATCCCAGCAAGCAACCGTTTCATAATGATTTTCTTATCTCAGGGAAATGACTTGGAGAGTGACAGCGCAATCCTGGAGGCTCAGAAAGAGCTGGAGAAATGGAAGGTATTTATATAAAGACAATGTAGGAGAACGTTTTTACAGACTGTAATGTTTAAGTTTGTGTTTTAAGTTATCTGTTTTTCTTAAAGAAAATGGTGTTAAAGGAAGAGGACAAAAAATCGTTGTTGATTTTGAAGAAAGTGGATCATGATGAATCAAAGGTCCAAGCCCAAAAACAGATGGATGCCCTCTTTAGAGAGACAGAGGGTCGTAAGAAAGAGAATTCAAACATACTAAGGGGGATAGAGGTAAGCAGTGTTTTCACCTGTTCACTAGGCTGCATTGGTCTGCCAGCTAGAGAGCTCCTCTAGTGTTCAAAGTTCAGGTTGGTGGGCTATGAGCAACTCTTGTTGAAAAAACTTTTAAAGGATGAGAATCTGGGAGTTAAAAAAGAGAATGCAGTAAAACCCTACAAAAGTGGAGGATTCTAAGTGGTTTAATTCTTCTTAGATCTACGCAACATCATGTACATTACAGCTTTAAACATTTAAAATGTCATATTTGGTTGTAGAATGTACAGAGGAAGGTTGTTTTATCTTTGCATTAACTAACATGGCTAAGATGTAGAGTCTGTTGATCGCTGCAACGTTCTGTTATTATTTATCAAAGAACGACATCTCCGACCTTGAGAAACGTAACACAGAGCTGAGGGAGGAGCTGAGGAGCATTCTGGCCAAGGTCGCAGCTGGCCAGGAAGAATCTTATAGACTCCAGCAGAAATTTAAGGTACATGCCCTTCAACCCTGACTAACTACTGACATGCTCCTGACATATGACGTCTTAGTGTAGGCTACATATGTGACCCTGCTCTAAATCCCTCCATTTCTCCTCGGACTTATTACCATCATGGGTGGTGACAATTGGGTTGGTCTTAGACAGTAAAAACACACACAGCTTATTCCATACAGACTGCACACCATGAACACACAGAACTGGGCGACTGTTCATGTATATTCTGACACCTGAGAAAAGCGTCATGTTTGCTGTTGCATCTGTCCAGATTTTTGCTGAAATCCCTGAGAAGAAGGTGAAGTTCTCCGGCAAGGCGAGCGAGGAGGAGATCCCCGAGGTCACCAAGGGCGTGTTCAGCATCACGCAGAGACCCTCGGTCATCCTCAAGGGAGGGCAGGCTATCATCACGTTTGAGGAGGAGAAAGGTAGCATCATAAGGAATCTGGGAGAACCTTTGGTTGTGATACACACTCATTATAACCCTCGCTATACGACGCTGATATATTTTCATTATAGAAACTTGCCTTTTGTCAGTGTCCTATTTATATACACTGAGTCAGCCTTGTTTGGAGTGTTACTTCACTCCATTCCTGTACAGGAAAAGCTTGTGTTTGATATATTTTTCTTGCTTGCCCGCCAGTGGCCAATCAGATCCTGAAGATGGCCAAGTGCTTGGTGTCTTGTGAAAAGGACAAGATCGATGTGACCCCCAGGAGCTTGCAGCTGGAGCCTTCAGTGAAGTTTGAGGTATGCAGTTATCACTCACAGTCACCGTGGCTTGTTCCTAAGACAACATGGAGAACAATCCTTATGTGATAGTCTCAAGATGCTAATAAGAAATATTTCCATTAAGTTCTCAAGCAGACAGACAAGCAGATAGAGTCATATCCCGATATCTCTGCCACTCAAGGTATTTGTAACCCAAGATATGCTTTGTTGCCGGGTAGATCCACATGGATGTCTCCAAGAAGGCAGTGAAGTTCTGGGATGCCCCGCCCACCATGGAAGAGGAGCGGATGAGAGACCGCCTGGAGATGAGCTTCTCCAGACCCAGCCGTGGAGGAGGAGAGGTGGAACATGTGGAGTATGATAAAGTCACTGGGACCGGACAGATCACATTCCTTCACACTGGAGGTAGGAGGGAGTGTGCGTAGGGCAGGGGTCTCCAATCCTGGTCCTCGAGGGCCGCTGTCCTGAAGGTTTTAAATGTTTACCTGCTCCGGCACACCTGATTCTAATGAAGCATCATTATCAAGCTCTGTGGAGGTGTGCTGGAGCAGGGAAACATCTAAAACCGTCAGGACAGCGGCCCTCGAGGACCAGGATTGGAGACCCCTGGCATAGGGAGTGGCCAGGGAGGGGGGAGGGGCTTTAGTTAGTCTGTAGCCCCCATTATACAGAGATCCCGCAATATTGCCATAATAAAGGCCGTCATTGTCCTTGTTTACTTTTAACCAAACATAGCCAGCAGACTATCGCCCAGTGAGATTATAGACAGCATGCTGGTCTTCTGGAATCAGAGGCAAATGACATCAGCAGGTGTAGCCCCTCCTACCCTGACTCCATTTTAAACAGACAGTTTGGCTTTGTGACTTCCTTCACTCGGGGCTAAATGATGGCACAACATTGACCCCGCCCCTGCATATGTGAATGAAGGATTCATTTAATGTAAGCCCACTGCCTTTGACATGTCAACGGTAATCCAGTTTTAGAGAAAAATACTCTTTCCAATATCCTCCTCTCCTACATCCCTACGTCCTTGTCCCCCCCTGTAGTTGCAGAGAACTTGGCCCTGAAAAGGAAGTATTTGGTGGATGTGGAGTCAACCCCAACCGTAAACATTGGCCCTGTTTACAGTTACGAGCTCAAGAAGTTCCAGGTAAGATTCCAGGGTAGCAACAAATGCTTTCTGTTTATGTTCATGTCACACCCAAGCCAGTAATGACTCTCTTCAAATCCGTCTTCACGTTGCGAGGCTTGTCGAAACAGATTTTCAGATAGTGATCATGTCACAAGCCGCATTTGTTATTTGCAACAGTGTTTGAAACTGGCAATGGAAAAGGTAGCAAATCATAGTATATCAGTCAGATCACATACTGTGATGGTGCGAGTGAGCTAGTGAGCTAGCCAGCGATTCCCGAAGACGTCCGTTTTTTACTTGTTTTTCGAACTTGTGGGTTACATGTTTGACGCTCAAGTTACCGACATTTAACCGAGAGCATCCGGTAATTTTTCGAAATAAAATATTTTTTATTAATTATCGTATTTCTTCGGCGGCCCGATAATAATAATCCCGATAATTATTTAGGGGGGCTGAAGAACATTTTAGGGGGGCTTCAGCCCCCCTAAAACAGGGCTAATGACGCCCATGATGAGACTGTATCACTTATAGGGGTCTAACCCTGTAATACACCCGGATCATCACATCATCGATACCATCCAGTTTCGAAACCTCGTTCTAGACGTGTTCTCACTTCATACCAGCATGTTCCGACCTCATTTTGTTCCCTGTTTTCAGACATTCTGTGGCACTCCGAAGCGGACGATCCTGTTGGAGGACGTGAAGGACGTGGAGGATGAGGAGGACCTGCAGGACCAGCTGGAGATCCACTTCCAGAAGCCCAGCAACTATGGAGGGGAGGTGGAGAGCATCAAGTACCTTTCGGCAGGGAAGAAGATCAGGGCCTTCTTTGTGGAGGATCCAGTTCAGCCGGAGGAGGCATGACTGTCTTAGAGCCAACAGAATATTCTCCAGAGCCACTGAGACCATTTCTAACAATCAAGAAGTGATCATCTAAAACTAAAATGTTGAAATGTGCAATTGCGTGTTGGGTGATATAAAGAGTTGAATGCTGCTTTCAAATTTTTGGCCTGGATGGCCAAATTCTATAGCAACAGGCGGAGAATATCTTATGATCGTCCACTTCCGTCTTCATGATGCTTCTTATGAAGCAGGCGGTATGAATAAAGTTTTATTAAAATAAATGTAACATCTTGATTCTTGAGTCTTAAATGTAACATCTTGCATTGAGGGATCAACATCATGGGTTTGTCCCTGTAATGCTCCTAAATATCCACTAGATGGCAGTGAGTCACAACATCTATTATGGTGGTTGGTCACAGCCTGTCCAATCACTTCTGCCTGCATTCTTCTTGGGCCTGTCTTCATCACTTCCTGTGTGCAGAGGGCTCTTCCTGCCAGCAAATGCGTGCTGCTTGGATCTCTCCCCACATGAGCGGTTTTCAGTGAGTAAGCAACCTCCAAGTTTGCAGGTGAATTAGACTTGACAGAAGAGTCAGACTTCACTGAGCCAAACACAGAGGAGTCAGACTTCACTGAGCCAATCACAGAGGAGTCAGACTTGAGCCAATCATAAGAGAATCAAAATTCTCTCTTCTGATGTTTACTTTGACCCTAACATGTCTCTCCTCTGACCCTGACACGTCTCTGCTCTGACCCTGACATGTCTCTCCTCTGACCCTAACATGTCTCTCCTCTGACCCTGACACGTCTCTGCTCTGACATGTCTCTCCTCTGACCCTGACATGTCTCTCCTCTGACCCTAACATGTCTCTCCTCTGACCCTGACATGTCTCTCCTCTGACCCTGACATGTCTCTCCTCTGACCCTGACATGTCTCTCCTCTGACCCTGACATGTCTCTCCTCTGACCCTGACATGTCTCTCCTCTGACCCTGACATGTCTCTCCTCTGACCCTGACATGTCTCTCCTCTGACCCTGACATGTCTCTCCTCTGACCCTGACATGTCTTTCCTCTGACCCAGACATGTCTCTCTTCTGACCCTGACATGTCTCTCCTCTGACCCTGACATGTCTCTCCTCTGACCCTGACATGTCTCTCCTCTGACTCTGACATGTCTTTCCTCTGACCCTGACATGTCTCTCCTCTGACCCTGACATGTCTCTCTTCTGACCCTGACATGTCCCTCCTCTGACCCTGACATGTCCCTCCTCTGACCCTGACATGTCTCTCCTCTGACTCTGACATGTCCCTCCTCTGACTCTGACATGTCTCTCCTCTTACTCTTACATGTCTCTCCTCTAACCCTGACGTGTCTCGACCTTGACCCTGATTCCGGGTCTGTAGGTGAACTCTAGCAGGTCCATTTCTGAGCTCACCTCAGAGCGGAGGTGGCCCAGGATCAGATCAACATATGTAAAGGGTCGGTTCATTTTCATTTAATTTCCATGTTATAATTTCCGCTGGGCTTCCTGCAGCAACATCATCAATCAGAAGTTCATAGGAAGAGTCTTCACAATATGTTATACACAAATCAGAGAAAAAGTTGAATGTAAGATGAAAAGTCAGTATTTCTTTGAATATTAGCTTTTTCCCAAATCCTGTCACTCCAGCCTGCACCTGCACCCAATTCTCACACACTCACAGGCTCCTGTCGCACATGTGCCAGCTCAGCCAAACACACACACATCCTTTTTGGAAAACCGTGGGCTGAATTAGCCCCCACTCCTTGGTTTATTAGCCATTCCGTTGCTAGTTTGGCCACAGTTAATTCTACAATTTGGTCTAGAGCTAACTAATGCCTGCTGAATTTTGTTCTTCACCAGATTCAAAATTATTTAAGCCAACTAGTGTTAAAATAAGTGCTTTTATTTATATGTATTTATTATTTATAACTATTACTATATACCATTACTAATTACTATACTATTACTAATATTATATTATTATTACATTGACTGTGTCAGCAGGTGGCTCTGATGGAACGGTACAGAGCAGAAGACCCGGTCTGAGTCCAGTAGAGGGAGGTCAGCGTCAGGGTTACTGATCACAAACCTGGAACACACACAACACACAACAGTTACCTCTACAGAACGCCCTGTTTAATGCTGTCTTTTCATCTCTAATGTCTCCTGTTATGTTCTACTCTGTTTTCATGGTATTCTATTGTGTTCCAGTGTGTTCTGTTGTGTTCAGGTATGTTCTATTGGGTTCTGTAAGGTCCACACCTCTTCATGGCGGTGTTGGGAGGGTCTATAAGACGGTACAGGCCAAAACACAGGATCTCCATTGTGTCTAGCACCTGGACAAACAGGTCTTTATACAACACACACTGCTGAGAGATAGAGAGAGCGTGAGAGAGAGAGAGAGAGAGAGAGAGAGAAAGAGAGAGAGGCGTTAGGCTGGCGGAGAGACAGGTAGAAAGAGCGTGTGAATCTACGCTTGTCATGCACGCTCTCTCCTTCACCTGTAGTCGACACAGAGGATGGTCCTGCAGGCTCAACTGGGCCAGTTTGGATCGCCGTCGCAGCGCCCACAGCTGGGGGGTCATGACCCCTTCTTTGAGCTGGTTGTCCTGCGACAGCTGGCTCTCCAGCAGGGGCGTGTCCCCTCCCGTCACCAGCGTGGACACCAGCAGCGGCACGTTAGAGTTGAAGTATGTCTGGAACGCGCGCAACACACTTACCAGCTGTCGTATCAGAGAGGGACACAGTGCCCGACTCTGACTCCTGGCTGGAGCGTGTTGTAGAACTACGGTGGATGGAGCTAAAAGTGTGGCGTAAGGCTGCACCTTGTGTCCATACATACAGACTGATGAGAGAAATGATGGGAATGACTGAAGAAGGATGAGTGCAGAGACTCAAGCCTCCCTGTGACTCACGGCGGCCATGAGGGAGTCCAGCACCTCCACTGAGAACACCTTCCCCACAGAGAAGGCCTCTGTCAGGGGGAAGCTGTCGGCATCCTCTGGTCTGATGGTGCCATTCAGGAACTGGACGTTCCTGGTGTTATCTGAGAGATGAGACAGGGTAAGAGGGAGGATAGGGAGGGGCAGGAAGGGGGAGGGCGAAAGAGGGCAGCCAGGTGTCTGGGGAAAAGCTTTGGTAGCACAGTGATGGCACCGTCCTGTAGGGTGGGGTGAGAGACGCAGTACCAAGTTCCACCAGCAGAGGGATGGCGGTCTGCGCTGACTGCAGGCTGAGGCGGTCCAGCGTGGAGCAAGCCAGGAGGGTCTGGGTGTCATCGGTGGAGTTTAGCATCACTGTTCGCAGGCAGCGGGTCACCCCCGCCACACGCAGGTCTTCCAGACACACAGGGGAGCCCTTGGATGGAAGGGGCAGGGTGGGGGTGGGGGGGGGGTTGTAGGTTATGGATGAAGCAACTGAACGTTGAACCAGAAACCCCCCCCAACACGCACCCATTCACCCCCACACATTCTCAATTCAATTCAACCACACATTCTCACCCAACCACCTACAACCCCCCCCACACTTACAGGCAGGGCCGGCTCTACGCAGGGGCAAGAGGGGGCAGCGCCCCCTCAAATAAATGTCTTGCCCCCTCAAATCAAAATTTTAGAAGTTGAGAAATCACATTTTAATACGCTCACAAATTTAACATATTACAAGTTGAGAAAACGATCTGCAGTCGCAAAAAATCTGCCCTGGCATTTTCTGTTGCGTGGGGGGGGGGGGGGGGGGGGGGGGGGGTGATGCCCCCTTCACATTTCTGACTGCCCCCTCATATATGCCTGTCTAGAACCGGCCCTGCTTACAGGCAGGAAAAATATGTTGGGGAAGTAGTGGATTTGGGCCCATTCCCTCAGGATGATGTCCCGGTCCCCCAGGAAGACCACTGTCAGCAGCTCCGGCCGGGTCAGGCTGCTGGATCTGAGGGGCATCATGAACGCCCGCAGGCCTGGCAGTCTGGAGCTGGAGTCCCCGAACACACACACCACCACGTGTCTCTGAAGATCCAGGTTCCTGGCATCCTCTCTGGTCTGGAGGCGGGGTAGGACACACACGCACGGAAGCATGTTTGTGTTAGTGTGTGTTTCTGTGTTTGAGTCAGTGTGTGTGCATCCTAGTGTCTGCTCTCACCAGGGTAACTTGTTCTAGGGAGACAGGGGGACACCAGTGGAACATTCCAGTGGAGTCGAGCATCACAGGACCCTCCATCTCTAGGTCCTGGGTCCAGTGGCTGTCCTCCTCTGGATCAGCACTGAGCGTACACACACCATGAGTCAGGGAGTCAGATGGCTCAATGGTTAAGGCGTTGGCCTCATGATCGGAAGGTTGTGTGATCGAGCCCCGGCTGTGGCTATATGATGTTGTGTCCTTGGGCAAGGCACTTCACCCTACTTGCCTCAGGGAGAATGTCCCTGTACTTACTGTAAGTCGCTTTGGATAAAAGCGTCTGCTAAATGAATAAATGTAAATGAGTACCACATCATCACACTCATGAGTACCACATCATCACACTCATGAGTACCTCGTCATCACACTCATAAACACCTCATCATCACACTCTGAAACAGGTTTTTGATGTCACGTCTGGGCCTTGATAATACAGTCCAGGAGTGAGGTAGAATAGATCACTTTTCACGTAAAATCTTCTCACTAACGGACCATGCCATGGTGGACCTGTGCATGTGTGTACTTACTTAATGGGAAGTACTCCCAAAGATGGGGGCGGTAAACTCATGTCAGAGGTTTGAGAGCCATCTGCTGGAGGCACACACGCATGAACACACTTGCCATGCGCACACGCGAAGACACCCAGCGCCCAACACGTCTAGTTTGACAGTCACATGTTCCCATGTTCCCCACTCTCAGCCCCAGCATGTGGAGTTCTTTACCATCATTGAAGTCCGGACACTGGCAAGGTCTCATCCTGCTCGGATTGTCAACCTTGCTGTGACACCGCTCACAGTAGATGTTGGCCCTACGGAACACACACACACAAGTAGACTCTCCCAGTGAGCTGCCAGGCTTCATGGCTAACGGGATGTGAGTGTGTGGGGGGGCTGAGAGGGGCTGGCAGGCTGACACTACCTCCTGGCGTCGCTGGCATCGCTGGCCACCAGGAAGCCTACAGTCCCCCGCTTGATCTTCACGCATGTTGGGGGATTGACCAGAACACTGACGTGAAGAAACAGGAAGGATGACAGAAAGAAAATCCTATTTTTGTTATGTATGATAACATGACAAGATGACCGACGATTCTTTCGACACAGGAAGTGAACAGGGACCGGAAGTCACCTACCTCATCTGGTTGTCATCGTTAACCATCGCAATGCCAATCAGCAGTAGACCCAGCCTCAGGAAGCAGAGCCTGAAGTACCCAAGACACACACAACACACACATTCAATACGCACACACACAGCCAGCATGTTTCTGTGGGGACAGGACTACAGTTCCCATGATGCCTCTCCTCTCACGTTGAAAGATGGGACACATTGACTCACTTGCTGGCTTGGGCGAAGGACATCTCTATGAAAGACCATGAGAGGTGCTCGGTGTATATCTCGTTGTACATCCCCTGTCTGTAAAGGTTTTCCCAGGAGTCACCTGTTTGCTGCAGGGCGTAAACAGAGAGATCAGCACCAGTTGGTCTGTGTGTGTGTGTGTGTGCCTTTTCTGAAGGACAGGAATGTAGTGAATGTCTGCTCCTCTGAATCTATCAGAGACTCAATACTCAGCCAGGTTTGGTCCAGTGACATTTCAAATGAGTGTTACATTCTTTTAAACTCAGTTCCAAACTGACATTCACCAATCTGTTTTTTGCATGGACCCATGTACCACTATGTTGACCTTTTAAGTTGTGTGTATGGGCTGGGTTAGCTGTAGCTAAATTGACCTTTTAGAGCTCAATAAAGGTGTTTGAATGAGTCTCCACAGAGTCTTTAGACACACGTGTGTGTGCGCGCGTGTGTGTGTTTGTGTGTGAGTGTGTGTGTGTGTTTGTGTGTGTGTGTGTAGCCATACAGACTCCTCACCTCCACTTGACTCTGCATGGTGAACAGATGAGCCAGCATGCTGGACAGTCCGGGCACTCGGCAGCTCTGGGCCATGAAGCCCAGCTTGAGCTCGTTGGGACACAAGGCAGCGTCTCCAGAGGTCCAGTTCCAGCCTGAAATATTCTGCACCATCACCTGGAACACACAGGGACAGGAACATGTGACGCCCCAACACACACACACACACACACAAACACACAATCACACACACACACACTGGCAGTGTGGGGGAGAGGTTACCTTGCTGTTGGGCTTCAACATTTGGACTATAACCCTGGTTTTGGGGTTAAAGGTCTTGATGGCGATCACACTAAGGGATGACATAGGAGAAGCCATGTTGAGATCTGCGCGCTCCTGTGTATTCACATGTATGTGTGTGTAGATCTGTGTGTGTGTGTGTGTGTGTGAGAGCGTGTACTTCATCAGTGTAACCGCATCCTCTGCATCCGGGTCGGCAGAAAACCTGTTGCAGAGAATCACACAGGCAGACGCTGTGTGCATCTGCCAGGGTTCTGGAGTTAGACGGCCGCTCGACGGTATAAATCCGTGTGTGTGTGTGTGTGTGGACACAGTTACCATGACTCTCTTTTGGTCTTCTTTGATCAACACCGAGCCCTGGTAGAACCGGATCCCAGGGATACTGGACAAGTAGTACTCCAGATTGGCATCAGGGCAGAAGCTGGGGGTCAGAAGGAGGGACAGGGAGGGGGAGACGGAGGATTAAAATATAAAAACACATAGGGCTTTGGATAGACAGACAGAGACAGGAAGAGCAGGGTGGGGTTCAACACCTCTCAGAGCCATACTCACTACCCCAGGAACAGCAGGGTGGGGTTCATCACCCCTCAGAGCCTTACTCACTCCCCCAGGAACAGCAGGGTGGTGTTCAACACCCCTCAGAGCCTTACTCACTCCCCCAGGAACAGCAGGGTGGTGTTCAACACCCCTCAGAGCCTTACTCACTCCCCCAGGAACAGCAGGGTGGTGTTCAACACCCCTCAGAGCCTTACTCACTCCCCCAGGAACAGCAGGGTGGTGTTCAACACCCCTCAGAGCCTTACTCACTCCCCCAGGAAAAGCAAGGTAGTGTTCAACACCCCTCAGAGCCGTACTCACTCCCCCAGGAACAGTAGGGTGGTGTTCAACACCCCTCAGAGCCGTACTCACTCCCCCAGGAACAGGGTGGTGTTCAACACCCCTCAGAGCCATACTCACTCCCCCAGGAACAGCAGGGTGGTGTTCAACACCCCTCAGAGCCATACTTACTCCCCCAGGAACAGCAGGGTGGTGTTCACCGTCCCTCGGTCCTTGTGGTAAAACTCCTTCACGAAGTGTTCGATGTTGGTTATCGACAGGTGTCCACACACCACCACGTGTCTGCAGGCACACACACACATCCGTGTGAGACACCGAGAAAAGGGGCATGGTGTTCGAAGCACGTGTGAATCTGGAGAGCTTCTTCCAGAGGGAGACCGGATCGATCCGCCTTGTGTTGACGGACGACTCACAATTTCCCTGAGATGGTGTACTTCCCCGTGAAGCGCTTCCTGTTGGCGATGATGTCCATCATCTGGGGAATGAACCTGGCAAACATCCCCTGTAGAGGACACAGTGGATGAGACAGGACAGACAGAGGGAGAGGAAGGGGGCGGCAGGGAAGGGGGCAGGAGGGAGCGGGGGCAGGAAGGGGGGGGGGGCAGAACGGAGGGGGGCAGGAGGGGAGGGGGGGCAGGAGGGGAGGGGGGGGTGTCCTACCAGAAAGATAAAAATGAACGCAGTCATAAGAAGCTGTCCCGATGAAGAGTAGACCAAAACGTCCCCGTAGCCGACCGTGGACATGGTCACCGTTAAGAAGTATACAAACAGGAAGTACGGTCGGCTGGTGATGTTGACGTGCTCAACCCAGGGGTCTCCAGAGTTCTCCACCTACGGCAGGGCAAACCAAGAGAGAAACACATTCTGATAAGAACTTCCCAAGATTTATATTCAACACCTGTTTGCGGCTTCAGATCAAAGCACCCGTTAAATCAATCAAATATATTTAATGTTTGTGATTTGCAGAGGGTCTTCACCAGGTGAATGAGGCCGGCGTATGAGAACAGCGTTCCCAGCAGGACCGCTGCGAACCGACACAACCTCAGAGATGTCCTGCGGAACCAGAGAAGAAGAGGGGATGTCAGGTTCGATCTCAAGCCAACCTAGAACAGTTCTCAAGACGAGGGTTCATCTCTCATTCCAGCGGTTCATACTCGCTTGTAACGATGTTCAGTGTCCGGAGGATGGCTGGGAGCTCCAGGATGTACAGAGCTCTAATGAACCTGCAGCCTGTGGGGAGGGAGATGTCATGAGAACCAGCCTGACGGAGGGAGGTAGGTAGGGAGGGGGGAAGGAAGGGCGGGGGGAAGAAAGGAAGGGAGGGACCAAAGGAGAGAGAAAATATGACCCCGTAGTCGAGAGAGGGAGGAAGAGGGGGCAGGTGGAAGAGAGGGAGGAAGGGTCTTACCAAGCCAGGCCCGACCGGTGATCAGTGTAAAAAATGCTGGTGCCACGGTGAACAGGTCAGCGATGGTCTTGTAATGCAGCCACGTCGCAATCAGATCCTGGGCGGCCATCAGCTGAAACGAAGAGACGTCTTCACCCAGGATACACACAGACTACATTAAGTCATTTAACAGACTCGCTCATCCAAAGCGATTTACAGCAAGTACAGGGACATTCCCCCTGAGGCAAGTAGGGTGAAGTGCCTTGCCCAAGGACACAAAGTCATGTTGTGTCAGAGATGAACGACATTTACAACTATTACTGCTGTATATATCAGAGGAAGGTATTTACCCTGATCACCATGTGTATGAGGTGAAGCACATCCAAACACAAGTCTGCCAGAAGCAGGCCATCGAGCGTCTTCACCCTGTATTCAACAGGTCTGTGAAGCCCAACACCCGAGCATGAGAGAGACGTCACAGTGTCAACTGTGCTGGTGGAGCAGGCAGAGGAGGAGGCTGCTGTCTGTACTCACCTTGTGGTGAGGATGAGGTACAACACCAACGATGTCATGTTTAGCACGAACATTAACACCGTCTGGACAGAGAAAAGGTGCTGTTACGGTGATGGAGGGCTGGGTGGGGTGGGGGTGAGGCTGAGAGTCACCAGACTTACCAGAAACCGTCCATGCGGATGCTGGCGAGACACCAGCGTGGAGGAGCACGCTATTAAATCTCCAAAACAGGTCGACGGGATGCACTGTTTCATGAACAAGAACAAAGCATGATTTGCCAATGAGTCAGGTTTTTCAACCCCAGTGGCTCCTAATATCCACTCCTAACCCCTCCTGCCCTCCTTATCGAGACCTACCCCACCCCCACCCCCACGACCCTAAGTGCTCACTTTGCGCTTGGCCTGGCGGTGCCACTTTCTGATGAGGATGACGACCAGTCCAAGGGCCAGACTGACCACACAGCAGGTCAGGTACCACATCTTTATATCTCGGTCTACATTGAACGAATGCATTGAAGTTGTTGTAGAATCAGGCTTATTCATCCTTAAGTATCAGCACAGGTGTGATTAGTTCGGCATTATTAGACAATCAATCATCCATTATCGTACTTCAACTGTGAAATTGCTTGATTAAAACGTTTGTTTCCTTTTGCTATCTAGTGTCTAGCCCAGCTTATTTCTTCTTAAATGATGCGATGGATACAGCGGCTCTTACCTTTCAAATCCATGTCTTCACTGTTGAAAGTTGGTGCAGTTTGCGAAAGAATCATCGGCAACTTTAGTTTTTTAGGTATTTGTTATAAACGCAAATAAAAACAACATAAAACAAGTTGTTATCAACATAGATCAAAACAGAGCATAGTAAGTTTTCATACTGGAAGCCGCAGGGACTTTATCAGTTCAAAATAAAAGCAGTCATTTTATTTCTGGATTTAGCAATTTATCAGAATACCATGGCAACAGTAAAAGGGACTGTATAAGTGGCTCAAGAATGCACGCATTATACCTAAACGTATGAACCAACATTCATTCATTATTTATCTATGTATTTATTCACCCATCCATGTATTTATTCACCCATCCATGTATTTATTCATTCCCATGTACATTTATTACTGTATTGACTTATTTTTCTATTTCCTTTATCATGTATTGCACTCGGGCTGTATAGGCTATTGACTTTCTCTTAAAGCTGCTTCCGAATACAGTTCTCCTTATACAGTTTATATGATTCATAAAAAACAACTATCAGGTTCTTTATTTTATTGCCCAGACACCCACAAAAACACATTTAAGATTACTTCCTTGACATTGCAATATAGCGGGGTCACCAGTACATTAACCAACACACGTTTAACGTTTCATATCACATTAAAACGTTAGTTTTAAAATCGTATAATTTATAATTGTATAATGTACATTATTACATGTTTTATTTATTGTTTATAATATAAACAATCGTAGATATTAGATTAGATTAGATTTTGTGCGTCGTTAGCCTGTGTGGCTGAAGCCCCCCTAAAATTTTCTTCAGCCCCCCCTAAATAATTATTGGGATTATTATCGGGCCGCCGAAGAAATACGATAATTAATAAAAATATTTTATTTCGAAAAATTACCGGATGCTCTCGGTTAAACGTCGGTCACTTGAGCGTCAAAAATTTAACCCGCAAGTTCGAAAAACGAGTAAAAAAACGGATGTCTTTGGGAATCGCTGGCTAGCTCGCATCGGACTTCAGTGCGACTACCCCCGACTACAGTGCGACTACCCCGGACTACAGTGCGACTACCCCCTCAACTCCCACCTCCCACTCCACCTTCAAGAAAAGGCTGAAGTTGTCAAAACAGATTTTCAGATAGTGATCATGTCAAAAAATGTATGTTTTATGTATGCATGATTCGTTTAATCATGATGATTAGATGATGTTGCAACCAATCACTTTGCAACTCTACACTGCCGCTAAATCCATTCTTACTTCCTCCATCACCATCTGGTATGCTGCTGTACACCTTGAGGACCTTGAGGCGAGTGAAGAAGATTGTGGCCGTCTCCTCCCACCCTGGACTTCAGCTGCTCCCCTCTGGCAGGAGGCTCCGGTCCATCAGGGGCACCTGTTTTCTAGATGAGGAAGAGGTAGAATAAATAAAAAAAACTTGTTTTTAATAAATATCATGTTCTGTGAAGAGATACCGACCAAAAGCAAACACACAAAAATGGGTTAATTCAATTCAATTCATTTATTGAAGGCCACACAACATAGTTGGTGGAATTTGTTTTCGATACAGCAGTTAAGCTCACATCTCTCATGTGTCAGGTTCCATTTGAACAGCAACAGAAAAAACAACAACAATAACAACAACAGGAGCACACATTTATACAGGTTACATCACACCAGTGAGTCGTCCTGATAGCTGTTGGAAAGAAGCTATTTTTTAAATCTGACAGATTTTGTTTTAATTGACCTGTACCGCCTTCCGGAGGGCATAAGTGTGAAGAGATGGTGGGCAGGATGTGAGGTGTCAGAGGTGATTCTTGTTGCTCGCTGAGTGATGCGTCTTTGATATAAGGTGTCTATGGATGGGAGTGTGTGGCCAGTGATCTTGGAGGATTTATTTATGATTCGTTAAAGATGTTAAGGTGTAATGCAGTTACCCCACAAAGCTAAGGATAGGTATGGCATAGAGCTATAACATTTAACTGTATATATACCGTTATTATAATAATTATTTGTCCAGATTCTTAGGCAAGGGCCATCACGTCCAACAGCAGTGGCCTTTGCAGACTCAATTCATAACTGAGAAACCCTGCTGCTGTTGTACCTTTCCAGCAGCAATACATTATATACAGATTTGACCTGATTTAACCTTGATTTAAAATCAATAGATGACATGATTGTTTAAGGTCGCTAAATCTACCATCTGACATAGAAAGTGAGTATGATTAGATTAGGAGCACCTGGTTGTGGCTGAGCACTGCTGATATGACAGCCCTATCAAGGCACAGGGGACATGTGAGTCTGTGAGTTATGTAGTTAGTTATTAATGTTAAATGACAGTAGCAGTACCCAATTGCGAGGAGATGGGGAGGGGTGAGTAGGTACTAGGAGAGATGGGGAGAGGGCTGCAGGTAGTGGAGGAAATTGGAAGGTGATGAGGGGGTGAGGAAAGCCAAAGGGAGGGGGTCTGGAGCCATGGACACTGCAGCAGACTTGCCCTGGGACTGAGATCACACTCAGGAAACGTTCCCTGCAGATTCAACCCCTGTCTGTCACCATTCATGGGCCTGGCCCCTCGCTTTCCAGATCTCTAATTTACGAGGGGGAGCGTGTTTGATTCTCTCAGGCCTGGGCTTTAGCCAATAGGATTTTTGCATGCCAGCTTGTGAAGGAAGTGATGTCACAGTTGCACAGTCAACCATGTCCAGATGAGGCCTTTGGGAAGAATGGAGGTTTTTCTGTTTCACAGTTATACTGAAGACGCCATTAGAAGGGTTGTGTCATATTCCTGGCTAGTCTTTTAGAGAGAAATGCAGTTTAAAAGGTGACAGAAAGCGATGAATTGAGAAAAAATGACCACCATCAAGGTTCTTCATATTGGCATCTCCCCCTCCAGATCCATAGTAGTTTTATTTATTTTATTTATTTAACCTTTATTTCACCAGGAAGGTCCCATTGAGTTACAGTAACTCTTCTCACAGGAAGTCCTGGCCAAGACAGGCAGCAGAAAAGGACACACACACACAAACAAAGTACACCACAATTTACACTATAATGCTAAAAATTACATTTCATGACAGGCTATATAAAAACAAGCTAATACATATAGCTAAATAAATAAAAGTTAATAATAAATAATAAAAATAAATAAATAAAAAGCAATAAATAAATAAAAAGCAGTTGACTCCACAGTTGACTGTGGAGGAAGATTGCTCATTAAAACATTGTTGGCGAGCTTCTTTACAACCAGCTCATCTGCCAAGACACAAGCAGCTTGCAACCATGAGGCCTCAAAATGAGCTAAACAAATTTCCTGGCCTGAATTATTTAGCCTTCGGTCCATCAATGCAATAAGATGAATATCTCCCTCTGGTAAATCATTCATGACCACAGTGTTAGCCATGGATCGGTTGATATCAAACCTGTTAGCTCCCATTAGCTGCATATTGCTATGGGGTCCAGGGACCAGTGAGATGGAGAAAACCAGCCTTAACTGGATTGAGCACTACACCAGCGCCATGGAAACATATTGGCCTAAGATACAGATCAAGTCCCATGGCTCTCCCGGCATTGGTTTACGTGCCAAATTAGCTTACGGATGCCAAACCATGGAGAGACGGGCTGGGTGGGATGGCGGGGGCAAGATTGTATCATCAGAGACAATTGGTTGGATTTGAGAGGGAATCTAGATTCAACTGTTATATGGTCACTGCCATTGTCATATATTTTCATTGCTGTGCATTGTACTGACTCTCTATGGCTACAGTGTTATTTGTTCTAGTGTGTGTCTTTACTACGCTGGCTTCCAGGAATTGTTCCAGGGTATGATATCTTTTATTTTATTGAATGAATAAAGAAAACAGCATCTGGACAAAAAGGATCGGACCTTGACCTGACCTTACATTTATTCATTTAGCAGATGCTTTTATCCAAAGCAACTTACAAGAGAGAGTTTTTCAAAAGAGCATCGGTCACCATGCATATCAACGTGGTAGACTCCAAACATAGCAGGCTTATAGATTATGAAACATACATTGTGAGAACCAATAAGTGCCAAGGGAAGAGCTATAAGAGCATTAAGCCGAAAAGATTACAAATTTAAGGTGAGTCTCCGACAGTGAGAGTGGAAGAGAGCGGCTGTCACCACAGAACTCTTTTACAGTCGCAAGGCATCGTCACCATGGAAACAAACCACGCAACATGCAGTGACATGCTGTCACGGTTATGTGTGCGTTTTTCTTTCTTTGTCTTTGTGTCTCAAATCTTTATATCTCTCATTGTTTCCTGGTCTCCCTTTGTCTTTTGTCTCTCATGGGCTTGTCAGTTGTCATGGTATCCAAATCTATTGATTCGTTGCTGGGTTTATTCTGGACACGACCTGCTCAGCGAAACACTTTCTGCTGCAAAAGATTCTCACAGATGCTCCTCTACTACTTGCGCACCGTGTACAAGAGAATGAGATGGAAACTGCTCAGGAATTAATTGCAAGTCATTAATTGCAATGGTAGACTTGCAATGTACAGTCTCTGTCAATGTGTTTACTCCTTCAAGAGTACTTCTACATGTCTTAAAGATAGTTCCGAACCCCAAACAGGCTGCTAAGGAAAAGCACAAAGAAGAACCATGTAACAACAAGAAAGTAAACTACCCTTTATAGAACCCGAAAGTGCCTTCAAGCACTTCCAAAATCCTCCTCCAAAGACGTGTCTCGTTCCAAAATCGAGTAGTGTCCTTGGGCTTCCAGCTGTGAAGATCCAGCTCTGGTTCCCACCCAGTCCAGCAAGCCTGCCGACTCAGGGAGACGCTGGCGTCACCGGCCTGTTGCCTCTCACAACCTTCTGGCTTTCATTAATGGTTGTCGGTTCAGACACTTATTACATGTGACTACCCCACCTCATTAGGCTGGCCCCCCCAGCCTCCTTAGGCTCCAGCACTGATTGTGGAATAACAGTGACTTCCTTCACTGGCCGGCAAGATGGATTAAGATCTTGGGCCCGTTGGAGAAAACGCAATGTCCAGATGCAATCAGGAACTGACGAATCAGAGTACTCTTTGAGGGTATGATGTCACGGTTACCTTGACACTGCAGTGGACTAATCATTATATAAATGACTGGATGGTAATGTACTGGCTACCGTTGGTTTTATCGATTATGAGGGAGATGTAAATAATTGTAATGTTATACTTGATTTGTTATAGTTCCTTGACTGTTAGACTGTGTCTCTATTCTTAACTATTCTTCTTTGTCCTTTTCTTCAGATTTTACCCGTTGCCTTTGCTCTGTCGCAGCATTTGCATAAGCTCCACCCACAGACGCTGAAGGAGCCTTCTGGTTGGCGTGACATCTAAATGTCCCGACAGAGTAGAGCCGGTCTCCGTGGAAACAGCGAGGGCAAGTCAGTGCTCTGTCATGACTGTGCGCAGCAGACTTCCTGCCCCCGAGTGACCCCTTCCTCCGCTGCCAGGAAGTGCAGATGTCCACTGTCATGTGGGTGGGGCACGTCGGCATTTGAAAAAGTCGGCAAGGTATGAGTCACCTCACAAGGAAATATGTTTGACTGACCTTAACAGTGTATTTGTTCCATTCACCCAAAGCTACACCCGTTAAAATAAACATCAGATTACACATACAGGAAATCCATGAATTATTTATACTTAAAAAGCAAACACCTCACATGAACTCTCATTGATATTCTATGCATACTGTGTCTCTGTGGTATTCTGTCTCTTTAGGGGGTTCAGAGTGTCAACAGGAGCACAGACAGATAGTAGATCAGCTGAGCTACTGCTGCAAACGCATCAGTGAAAAGCGTGTATCTCCCTCCTTCAATTATCCTTAGTGACAATTCCCAATAATGGATGAACACAGAGCTTTTCCATGTGTTTGGTCAGCCGAACAGGATCTGGGTTCAAAGAGACAGCACCGTCTGATAAGAGCCAGGGTAATAGCTTTTCTTGGTGGGGTACTGCTAAGTACAGCAACTCTTCCAACACGCACACACAAACAGACTGAAAGACAGACACCTTGCCAGATTTCCTTTTTCCAAAATAATGACTACCAAATGGTGCCCCAGAGCACATACACCCCCCTCACCTCACCTCCCCCTGTCTCCCCCTTCTTTTGACAAGCCTTGGAGGGGTGAAGAGTGTGCCAGGGCCTGTGCTGAATCCGGATTTCTGGCTAGCTGGTTAGCTTTGACCTTTAAAGTCCGCCAGGCCCTCAGCAAGGCAGTCTGCCAGCCAGCCAGTTAATCGTGGAAACTAGCATGAAAAGAATATTGATTTTCATGCCCAGGTTTTTGTAAATATACCAAAATAAGTGACACATTCACAAGGCTGGCTTATGATAAATTGCACCCCCCCTCCCTGTGAGGATTCACCTCACCTCACCTACCGTTTTAACTTTTTTTACTTATTGTTATTGCCCCCACCCTCCTATCCCTGTGTATACTTTCTAATATTTTACCTCACACCCTTACCCTTGTGTTCTTTGCGAGACTGTGTGCCGTTGATACGAAGGAGTTTCCTTTGGGATCAATAAAGTAATCTGAATCGGAATTTGCACAAATATTTTTTTTTCTTTAATTGTAAAAACAAGCATTTGTCCCCAAGATGTGCTTTTCACATTTCAGGAAATGGATCAACCCTTTTGGTCCATGTAATCAAGAGTTTTAATTTGCCAGGACGGAAATTGCAGGTCAGCCACAGACGATGTTTAATGGTGACCAGTGTCAGCAGTAAAAAATGTGTGACCCTGACCTGGTCCACATCCCAGGAGATGGGGTGTGAACACAGATGCTGACCTGTCTGTCTGCCTGTCTGACTCTGCCTGCCTGTCTGTCTCTCTGTCTGCCTGTTTGCTTGATGGCTGGAAGACAGATGGTGCTGCTAGCCTGCCCCAGGTTCTCACTGACCTGCCTGGGATTCTGGAATGCATATCCTGTCGAGTTAGACAGGACCCACCACTGCCCAGGCACCCTGAGAGTGAGGGTGGGGGTGGGTGTCCACTGAGGGGACGGGGTTGGTTGGTACATGGGTCCTCAGGGTTCAATTGCCCAGGGCCTGTGAGTGGACAGGTCTTGATGAATGAGCCCCCCTAGATCTAGGACTGGAGAGAGGCAGAGGGGGAGAGCGGAGTAATGTCAATGTGAGTGAGCGTGTCGACCTGTGACAAGCCGCTTCATCACAGAACAGCATTAGCATGGTGTTATACAGGCTAGTGTTAGCATGGGGTATACAGGCTAGTGTTAACATGGTGTTATAGAGGCTAGTGTTAGCATGATGTTATAGAGGCTAGTGTTAGCATGGTGTTTTAAGGCTAGTGTTAGCATGGGGGTATAACACTGATGCTAGCCTATATAACAGCATGCTAATGCTAGCCTCTATAAAGTAATACCACAAGAACACCAGCTTGTATACCCCCATGCTAACACTAGTCTGTATAACATCATGTTAAAACATAATCCAAATCCAATATGAGATACTATTCTTCCAAACAACGTAGTATAGATTGGCAACAAAGTGGAGACAGAGTGGTTGATTGATTTTCACCGCTGACCCCTGCTACATGTCACCATCATGCGCAGGTCCAGGCTTGGAATCACGTATCTCATCATCAAGATCAATACGGCACCAGTGACATGGATTAGGGGAGGCAGAGGCGGCTGTAGAGGAGTCAGAACCTCTATGGTCTCACCGCCTGTGTTCCAGGAATCTTTAGCGCGATTCTTTAGCATTCCGCCTGTGTCTCATGGGATCACGAGGGCCTGAAAGGTGATGGCTGTTTAGCTGCGGCAGATTCGACAGCGGCAGAACCTCTGGGTATAGTGCAGTACCCCCGGCAGCAGGTCAGTGAATAAGTGGTTTGCTAAAAGGCTTCCTGTTTCTCGGTTCCAGGGCTGTGAGTCATAAAGCCCCACATGCAGGTTGGGGACCGTGGTCCATTACTGTCAGGACAGGATGTGGATGGAGCAAGACTGACCAGGCCACACACCCGTCTCTATTTCTGTCCCTGGTAATTAGCAGGTAATTACGATAAATTCGCATTTGAGGTCTACCTGGGTTGATGCCATCATTTCATGCATGACTGAAGAAGAGAATGACAAAAGGGAGTTCTGACACTTAATCTGTACGAGATTGGTGCTATCGTCATCTATAGAATCTTCTGTTCAGCCATTCTTCCATCACATCCAAACCACAGAAAAAGAACCCTAATGATAAGCTTGGACTCAGTTGACAGTTAAAACCATCAGACTGTGGACAAATGATTTACTCCCCCATCACATTGTCCTGGTCTGAATTACTGTCATTTTGATCGCACGCCCTCTAATTTGATTCTCACAAACCAAAACAATGAAACGCTCATGTAGAGTACAAAGCCTCTGCTTTGCCAATGCGTCGCTTCCGACAAGTTACTGTTTGAAATAAAACAACAGCGTGGCTAAAGCCTCATAATGAGGCCTGGAAGTGAAAGCAGCAGTTCTGGCCGCACAGTTTAATGATGAGGAAGCTCATGAATGTTTCATTAAGGCTGTGAGGTAAAGGTTGCTGTTGCAGGGCAGGGCTGCATTCATTAATCTAAGGGGGCCGTCATTGCATAAGTGTCTTCTCATCTGGCCAATGCCGCGTCACCTTCACATGAATATTTTAAACGGTCATTTGCATGTAAATTAGGTTACCTGGCAAGATGCTCGGTTTCACCAATGGCGGTGTCCTGTCCCAGGTGCACAGGACTAATGGTTGCCCCTTTTCCAAAATAATGGAATCGCTCTGGTTCAGGAGGGTGTCATCCCCAGTAAGTTGGTTAGGTGTTGACATTTTGTCAGCGGCGTCCACTTAATTTCCCACTTCATCCTCATTTGGTCAGTGACAAAGTGTTAATCATGCACACTGAATGCTGGTCTGTCAAGGCAGGTGCTTAGTTATCCTGATTAAGTTTTAATGGGAGCATAGTTTCAAACTCTGCCAGACAGCTTGTCCTTGCTGACTCTCTTACGCATAACCTCTGTTTACGTAGAACGATCAAAGTCCTTCAGCTCTGTGTCTCATTCAGCATAACTACACTGCAATAAAGGGAAACTGACTTCTGATTAGAGGTTTGAATACTCTTTTCTTCATTGGAATGTAGTCGTTACGCTCACTGATAAACAAGCCTGAGATTGGGCAGAGCGTTAGATGACTCTTGCTGGAGAAGTCTGGATAATGGCGGAGGTGGTTTCTGTGTGCGGCCTGGACAAGGTCTCTGCGTCCCCTGGAGAGGCACTTTGTCTGGACTGCCGGGGGGTCTGTGGTCCCCCAACCCCTAGCCCCTGCCTGTCCGGACACACACTGAGATGTAAACAAACCTCCTCCGGTAGTAAATCCAGACCCCCTGAACCAGGCCCAGATCCAGGCCACACCCAGGTTTATAGCCAGACTGAAACTCAAGCCCAAACTGAGATCCAAACCCAGGTCCAGGTCCAGTTACAAACCCACAGACCCAGGTTGGCTCTGGAGATCTTTGTAGAGGCAGAGCCTGGAAGCAGTCGTAGAAGAACACAAAGCTACATAACTGACAGGCCGATCTAGACTGGTGGGAAGGAAAAGAACGTTTTAGCCATTTGGCCACTTCAGAGCATCACAGCACAACGTTTTGTACAGTGATCCTCAAACAGTCGATCCAGTTACAGAACAAATTCCAAACCTTTCCTGTGCTTTGTATTTGTTCAATAACAAAACATTATATGACTGAGTAGACCCATGTGTGTAAGATGTCTTGGGAAAACTTTCTATTTTCTGCATATGTTCAACATCACTTCCAGTCCAGAGTTGTCAAGTCATAAGCGAGTGAAACATGTCCATGTGTTTCTAATTGATTCATATCGCGAAGCCAAGATGATTTCAAAAGCATAATCATGGGCTCGTTCATGTGGTGAATACGACACCAGGGGTCTTCTTCTCCCTGTATGTTTGACATCTAGATGTCGTAAATATGCCAGAGAAATGAAACAGATACTTCCTCTGGGTGCAAGGTGTAGGACATTGTAGACGCTACACTGTTCCCCAAGTGTCTACGATCAGGAGCTTTTGGCAGACCTCATTTTTCACTCGCCCATTTTCCAAACCCTAGCCATGAGAGAAAGAGAGAGAGAGAAAGAAATATACAGACAGAAATAGATAAGAAATAGAGGGGAAAAGACAGAGAATTAGATAGAAATGTACAGATAGGGAGAGAGAGAGGGAGAGAGAAAGAGACAGAAATGGAGAGAGAGAGAGTATCTGTGTGGAGTTCCTCACATTATGTACAATAAAGAGGTTACTAAGTTGTGCATGGCGTGCGTTAGGATCTGGAACAAGATCTGTAAACCGGATTGCTGCAGGATTTTACAAGCCACTGAAACTGGAGTCACACGACAACCAATCTGAGGGGCAGCTGGCTTCCCAGGAAGAGCATGCTGGTGGCGGGGGTGGGTGCTGCTGGTCAGGGGGAGGATGGACGTCATACTATTACTGGTTCTCAGATATCTAACTCTTGACACAATGCTCTGTCACAATAAAGGCCAGATTGATCACAGCTGTCTTCCAACATGGTTGAAAGACACTCAGTGTGATGAAGACCTAATGTTGAGTAATGCCCAAACAGTAGAAAGGTAAGAACCACCTGGATGTTCATGTTTCGTGGTTACACAGAAGTTACAGCGGTGGTAGCTGATGTGTCTGAGGTAGGAAGCCACTCAGACATCAGGCTGTATCAGTGATCGTTGACCAGCAGGCCAAGCTGAAGGGACTTTAGAAATGAAGTGTTTTGCAGGAACTTCTTCAGCCAATCAGGAGCCCTTTTGATAGAGGGTGTGCTGTTCATAGCCCAGAAGAAGATAGTTACCATGGATACAAACCAGTCTGACGCTCCTCATTCCCAACATGATGTCATCCAATTTTATTTCCAGGAAGGTGAAGCTAGATAATAATTTTACTCGAAACTCTGCAAGACACATCCAAGACAGATATACTCCTTTTTCAAAAACCTTCTCAGAGTCAGTTACTGTCATATGTTGCCTCTGTAAGTTCTTTTGAAACTCCCACTTTTAAAGGAGGGTAAACCATTTGACTATACAAAAGTGTGCTTTGTTCATAAATGGGTCTTTAAAGGAAGGAGCAGATGAAAGCTATCTGGAGATAAGACTTCTGCCTGTAGCTCCCTTTTTTCTCTAGTTGAATTCAAGAAGTAAGAAATGAGATGAACGCTGTAAACACGTCCTTGTCTTGGCCGCATAGCTGATTTAATCTTAATTGTATGCCAGTAGTTACTGAATACTGCAGTCATCAGTCATGTATCTTGACACAGTATCTACTATGGTACAGATAAGTTTGGCGTGGGTCTTGACAGGCGTTAGATAACTTTGTCTTTGTTGTCCTTGTTTTTCAGGCGGGAAAATGCTAAATAACACGCCCACAATTAAACCACACAATGTACTACTCTTCCCTTTCACTGAAAAAACAGTGGCATCTCAACAGCCTCACCCTCAGAACGAAAGAGAAAGATCGAATTATGTATTTTTTCATTCGCCATTGCAAGTAGAAACATCTGTTGTCCACAGAGTCCACAGATCTTTGGAATGAGAGCCGCACTATGAATAGCTCCCTTCTGACAGGAGTGCGGAGATGAATTTCGTGGTTGATGAATGGCAGAGTGCTGAAATAGGCGCGTCTGAGCTGTAAACAGAAAGGGGTGAGGGAAAACGGCCCGTGACGACCGGTCCGATGAGGGGCCATGTGTGGCGGAGGGGGGGGGGGGAAGGAGGCGGGGGGCAGCTGTCCTGCGCTGCCAAGACATCAACACAGACCCTCTGTGTTTGTTTTCATCCTGCGTGAGGTCTGGGGACTGTGGTTTATGTCAGGACTTTGTAGGGATGTAAGACTTTACGAGGGCCCATGTTATTGGTTTGTAGTACAAACTGGTGAGTCAAATGTAGGTAAACGATTTGCCTGTAAGATCCCTGATTTGGAGGTTCCCAGTGATACACTTATAATAATGGTCATCAGCTCTGCTTTTAAAAGACGACCTGGCCTGCCACCCATCTGTGTGTGTGCGTGTGTGTGACAGGCTGAGTGTGTACAGGATGTGTGTGTGTCTGTATATTTACATTTTACGTTGACCGTGAAGTGAATTAAACGTTTTTTGTATGAACAGATTTTTGGGAAATGCAGTGACATTGATTCCCGGTTAGCCGGTCAACATCCTCAGTATCCTCAGTAACGTCCTCATCCTCTGTAGGCTCAAACTCACATGACTGTGTGAAGACAGTTCTGCTGGAAGCATGCATTTTTGTTGAAGAAGTATTTGACAGTTGACAGTATTTGACAGGAGCAGCTTTCCCACAAGTGGGAATTATTTCAGTGAGCTCAGCCAATTCCTTCAAGATTTTGAGAACTGATTGGGTCTGGCGGTCTTTGGCAAGGCTCAACATACATTCTCTCTCTCTCTCTGTTTTTGCGGTGAAAAGTGAAGATAATTAGCAATAAATAATATAAATATATCCTGAGTCACCTATAGAGTTCCCCTGAAGAACACTGACACCAGCCCCAGAGAGGCAGCGGAGATTCCCTAGAAGCCTGGTTTTTCCATTACCCAGAAGCCCTGGGCTCCCACCGCTGTATTTCACCACAGTTTATTGTTGAAAGAGACCTGGTTTGTCCAGAGCTTGGTACACCGCCAGTGGTGCGTTAGCGACGGGCAGTGATAACCACCGCCTCCCAGTCTGGGATCCGCTTCAAGCCCCGGGAGTTATCTGAGATGAGCTAGTCATCAATCTCAAATCTTCCTGAAACATTCCTGTGAATTGCCGTGGTTACTGGCCTCCCCCGCTCGTGACCTCCCTCTTCCCCCCCACCCTGCTTCTGCTTTGTTGATTGGTTGATGGTTCCTAAGGTGAGGAGGGTTGTTTCCAGCAGAGTGTCTGATAATTAATTTCCCTTCGCTTGTAAAACTTCCCGGGCCTGCTCCATCCCGACAGAGCAGAAACGAACTGGTGAGGAAGGCTGATTCATTTTGAATGAGGTGACCCAGGCGCACACTACAGTAAAACACAGTCCAGTGAATCACTGTACGGAAGTGTAGTGTCTATTTGCGTGTCTTTTGTGATAAACAGTGTGACAGTAACTGTTTTGGAATGTGGTCGACCCAGTGTTGATCATGTTTGAGTGCAGGCGGAGTGTGTGTGTGTGTGGTACTCAGCCGTGTGTGAGTCATGGATTCTCTGAACTGTCCAGATGACCGTGTATGAAGGGAATTTCAGTCCGTCAGCTGTGTGGTGAAGGAGCTAGGTATGTGTAGTGCAGACGTGGACATAATCCTCCGCTATGATCTGTTGAAGTAAGCATCAAGATGCATACCCAAAGATGGGTAGGGCCAGTTGTGGAAGTAAATATGTGTCAACCAGTTGTGGACAGTTCCCTTTGCTTCAGTAAGACAGAGGGTGTGTTTTTCACACTCTGTAGTATCATAGACAGCATGTACAAGGACAAATAGATTATGGACAACGTATTTTGAATCGAAATAGAGTCAGTTGGCTCAGCGGTTAAGGTGTTGGGCTCGTGATCAGAAAATTGTAGACGTGATGTTGTGTCCTTGGGCAAATCACTTCACCCTTTTTGCCTTGAGGGGAATGTCCCTGTACTTGCTGTAAGTCGCTCTGGATAAGAGCGTCTGCTAAATGAATAAATGTACATACAGTTAGTACATTTTTCTACCACTCTTTCTGATCTGAAGAGAACGTTACTTTAGAACTGTACATGTTCCGTGAGGATGAATCAAATGAAACATGTCACGTTAACCCGTCTGGATTAAACAGAGGACTATGTTCAGTCTGACACTGTCACTGCCATTTGTAGCTCTCCAAAAGGTTGCAGTGCCACCAATGCTGTTAGTCAGCGCTGAAAAAGCAGGCTTGTTTGTGTGTTTTCGTAAATGTCACCAGAGGCCTCTCACTGTAGTGGGGACAGAGTGGTTAAGGTGGTTTGTGTGAGGGGGGGGGGGGGGGGGGGTTGGGGATGGTAGGGGTTTTTATATGTGTGGTGGATGGCGCAGAGAGGGTGGGGAGGTGTGTCAGGGTGTGTGTATGGTGGTGTGTGTGTGTGGGGGGAGGGCAGAGGGGGTTGCAGTGTGGATGGTGTGTCGGTGGGCGGTGGTGGGGGTTCATCTGGACTACTGACTGCCTTTTATAAAAGCTCTCCTGGGGCAAGGTCGTTTTTCCATCTTTCCTCATTGACCTGGGAAGGTCTACCCCCTAACCCTAACAGCTGGCAACAGGGCAGATCCTGGGTTAACCATAGCAGATATGCATTCACATTTATTCATTTAGCATTTATCCAAAGCGACTTACAGTAAGTATAGGGACATTCTCCCTGAGGCAAATAGGGTGAAGTGTCTTGCCCAAGGACACAACATCATATAGCCACAGCCGGGGCTCAATCTCACAACCTTCCAATCATGAGGCGAACGCCTTAACCATTGAGCCATCTGACCCCCCAGATGTTACTGAGAGGCAGATGATACAGTGGCTGACAACCCTGCTCTCTTCAAATCCAAATCAAGTAACTAACTCGATTTGCTGTGTCACACATTTGCCCACAGATCACATCGATAACCAGCTTAACTCTTGTGTTATCTTTGGGGGCCAGAATGACCCGCCACAATGTTTGACGTATACACATGCACACACCCACAATGAAACATTTAGATTGCATGTGCCGGATTGGACTGTAATTAACCTGCTTTATTTCAGGTGGGGATTTTTTGACCGGTAGGACAGGGGGAGTTGAAGAATGAGAAGTGAAAAGAAAAACTCCCAAGGAAATTCCTGGAACTGTTCCATACTGTTACCGTACTCTGATGTTCTAAAACGCCCACGTTCCTCTGTTTGGTCACCACTGGGCTTCAAGGACTCAGGGAACATGTTTTATACATCCTGCTGCTCCTTCAGTGGCCTAATGAGAGCAAATGTGGTTCCAAACATGCTGCTTCATTGCCCACCGAACAGGGGGTAAACTGTGGGCAAGGAAGGCTAACAGCAAAGGTAGCCTGGAAACATTGCAGTGAAAAGACCAGAACTGAGCGCTCTCTGATAGACTCATAACTCACAAGATTTCCCCCAGGGCTGATACAGTTGGAGCTGGGCTGAGAGCGATGTGTCTGCTCGTGGGTGAGAGCCAGGTTTCTTAGACTTCATTCTACTTTAATTGACGGAATCTCTGCCAAAGGCTTTCTGGTAAACAGATCAAATCAATGGAGCAATTTCCTGTGTTCTGGCCATCGGCTTGATTTCATAACATCTCGGGTGCCTGTGCAGAAAATAACACTGTGGGAAAACAAAAAGGCGCTACAATATGTAATGGCCTGTATAGCTCAGATGTAATTATTGTGATCAAAACGTTCCATCCAAACCACAAGGTCCTAAACAGGCCTCTTTTCAGGTGACGAGATAAATGGTACATCATTACAAAGGGTTTTCTAATGGCACGGATTAACTTCAGGGTCATTTGTCCTCAGAATGTACAGAACACAGAGACCTCCGCCTGGTGTTGAGGAGAAAATCCTGATCATCGCTATCCTGGGGTGCAGCATTCAGTCCTACAAGTAGAAGGTCGACTTGTTCTCTTTCCATTGCCTTTAAAAATAGTGTATTGATTCTAAAATAGGGGTTTATTCAACCAAGTGTTGAGAACAAGGTTGAAACCCCTATAGAATGGCGTTCTTATTAAGGTATAGACATTCAAAAGGCCACCATTGTTCCTGTGATTTATGATATGGGCCAACACTATGCACATAACATATTACACTCATTACTCAACTTCAGGTAGGCCGTACAGTCCAGTCGTCATGAGCATGTCACATCTAGGTAGGACATCGGCTTCATCAATCACCCATACCAGCGATGGTTTGCCGGCTATTTAAGATTCCTACCTGCAGTTGTGAGGAAGGCTATCCGAACACAGCTGGACTCACCTGAGGGAACTGGGATGGAAGACCTTGCGAGCAGATGAATCATTAAAGTTGCTTCACGCTAAAAATACTTGTTCATCTGACATTTCTCCTGGTCAAGATCTTCCACCTCCAGCTCCCCTGTCTGCGAAGTGGGACTGATAGCTCGATTTTAAAAATAATATTCAATGTTCTCTCTGGAGGGATGCAATTTCTACTCAAGCAGTAGTTCTAGAGTCTATTCGCCGCCCCCGCCTCTATTACAATAGTGCAGCTACACTTAGCTAAATGGAAGAGAACGCTTCAGGGAATGATTACACCTAGATATGCAGTTGCTGAGTGAGTCTTCCACAGAAAAAATAACAAAGTTTACTTGTCTTGACTCTCTCCTGTTCAATTCATCTCAGAAGTCATCTCTGAGTTTCTGAAAGTCACCCTCCCACTCCCCCTCTCACATCCCTGTCCCCCTCTCCCCCTCCAGGCCCTCAGGAGATCCTCTACACCAGGGCTCAGCGCGGTGAGGGGACGTCGAGGAGGGAGATGAGGTCATATGTTGTTTCACATGTGACAGGTCCCATTGGTCCGCTCATGCTTTAATTATGACACCACAGCTTGATTTATGGCCTGCTTCCTGTTGCCAGGGGTTATCCTGCAAGTTCCAGGTGACATGTTAATGTGCAGAGCTTTCTCCTCTGCGCCCGCTTAAGGCTCGTCAGAGACGGGATGATTGAGTATGCACACGGATTCCCCGTCTCCAAGACGATGTTTTGAGTTAAACACGAACTTCCTGTAATCACTTAACATAGCATTTCCCTGCTTACCATGAGCGACTAAGCCCCAAAAATAAATAAAAAAGTGTGGCTTTTTTGCGTGTGGTGGAATACCCAAATCTGTGTCTGCGTGAACTGAAGATTCGGCTGGTTCCACATGCTTTGTGTCTGTGCTACGATGGTGGTGCCCCAGGTTAACACCAATCCAGTGAACTCAGGTGGATGAGAGGGAAATACATCATGATGGGGGAGGGGGTTGGTAGACAGATACTACAATCGACCACTCTGACACCTATAGACAGCTAATTGCTCCAAATTACCTCGGGAAGCCAACAGCTAATTACCTTTTAATGAGCAGCTCATCTGTGGCACTGTGAGAGCATCTGAATAACACCTTCATTATTGGTTTCCTGCACTGGATTGACGAGGTGATTATTAGCCCTGCTGTGCACGGTGATGACGACACGATGGCTCCCAGGCTTTTAGCTCATCTGTAGCTAAGCTAACCGGTCACAGTCTGCACTGGGATATTAGACTCACTTCCTCGGTATGAATAATGCCCACACACAACATTGTAAAGCTAGCTTTTCAGCAGGGGAGCTAGGCAGCTAAGTAGCTACCTCATCACTATGGGTGATAAGGTAGCTATGAGATGTGGTTGTTGTGTGTGTCAGAGAAACATGCAGGTTCAAATCCAGCAGGGGTGGGGGGGCAAGAGAGGGAGGAAGCAATATTGACAAGTGACGCAACAACACCAGTTATACCTGTAAACATTCATATATAAATACATTGATTCTTTAGACTCTCTATCTGCCCATGGCATGACTGACATATTCAGGAACAGCATCCTTCCAAGCTGTGCAGACAGGGAGTCCTTTCAGCAGATCATCAAGGTGGGAGGATGTATCTCACACTGACATTGCAGAACACTGATGCCATCGACCCTCAGCCTTCAGAGCAGTTGTGAGAAGATCCCTCTGGGTCAGGGATGGGGTCAGTGTGGGGGTTAGGGGTCATGTGGGGGCAGTGTTCCTTAATTGACCATGTCCCACACTCAATAAGCGATGATGTCACGCTATTTGAGTAGTAGGGGTATGCGGAACAACGCTTCAGAGAAAGGCCGGTGGCCATGGTAACAGTGGAGGGTCTAGACTGGTGAGAGAGGGCCACCGTTGCAATCAGAAGGTTTCGTGGGTGATTATGGGATGGCTCTCCGGGAAACGTTGTCTTATGACCGAGTGGACGCTCATCACAGAAGACATCCAATTAGAACCAGAACTGCAACACCCTCCCCCATTTCCTCCTTCAACCCTAGGAATCTAGTCCCTCATCATGAAGAACCCATTAGCCAATCCTGTCTGTATACCTTTTAAGATGGAAAATGGCTCTGGCTGTCTTCTCAAATGCCTGCAAAACTGAGGGAGAGATGAGGATGTTATGCAAATGGTGGGGGATTATGATGAGCCTGCTTTCACCACCATAAAAGCAGGTCTAAATTACCCCTTGTTGAAAACTTTCTCACTAATGAAGGTAATTTAGTCTTTGGAAGTTGGTTATGTATAGCTTAACTCAGTATCTCTACGTAGGCCCCTTTGTAAAGAATGTAAAACTCATTGTATTTCTATAAAGGATACAATCAGCATATTCGTTCTGTGAATGGTTTTCAAGACCTCCTAAAATAGCTTATGTAGAGAATCACCCTTCACTTGTTCAAGCTGCCCATTAACAATATAAAGCCAATGTTTTCTCTCTCTCTCTCTGCTACACTCCCTCAGCACACCTCTGCTGCCCCATTCTTTGGTCTCTGTCCAACCCTGGGTCCCTGTCCAACCCTGGGTCTCTGTCCAACTCTGGGTCTCTGTCCAGCAATGGGGCCCTCTCCAACCCTTGGTCCCTGTCCAACTCTGGGTCTCTGTCCAACTCTGAGTCTCTGTCCAGCCCTGAGTAGCTGCCCATCTGCTGCAAAGCCCAGTCCTGGGTCTCCGCCCACCCCTGGGTCTCAGCCCATCCCTTGGTCTCAGCCCCTCTGCTGCAAAGCTCTGGCTCACAGACTGTGAGACGGCCTCCTGGCCCTGCCTGTAACCTGATGCCTGTCAGCTTCTGAGGTCGTGACTGTGTCCTCTCCATCTAAGGTTCTGTGTGGCGTCTGTGCTTGGGAATGAGCAGGGCAGGTTAGGGGGGCGTGGGAACAAGGTGAGCGGCAAATACATGTGCTGCTGGTCTCTATCGTGATGCCTTTAAAAAACACCACAGTAATAATCTATGTGGGTTAAAAAACACAAACTCAACTTTAGGGATCAAATGTTGAATTGTTCCTTAGTTGCAGTTATCACAGCATTTTCTCCCCATATTCTGTTTGCCTTTTAGAACCAGCAGGCCAGCAAGAAGAGCAAAGCAGACTGCGCTGAACACCACGTGATGTTCAGAATGTGCTGAACACCAATGTTAAGACCAAATAGGTACGTTGCACTGACTAGAAGCACTTTCATCTCGTTGTACCTGTGACAATGACAATAAAGAGCTATTCTATTCTACCATGCGATGTTCAGATCGTGCTGAACACCATGTGATGTTCAGACTGGTGAACACCATGCAACGTTCAGACTGTGTGGAACACCATGCGATGTTCAGACTGTGGTGAACACCAAAGCCCCACAGAAAGCTAATGACCCAGAACAAAGCCTTCTGGGAATTCTAGTGTTTCAAGTTAAGTCCGTCTGATCATCTAGCTCTGTGGTACTGCTACTATAAAAGACTACTTTGATATGAATTCCCTCCAGAGAAAAAGTCTTTGTTCATATTAAGGAGCAGGCGATAAGTAACCGTAACTAAAAGGTTGAGTGAACAGCTGCAATGTAAAATGTCACCAACATCGGGATTTACACATTATCGTAGATTTGCGTTCTCCATGAATCACGTATGCATGGCTCGTTTTCAAATTATTTCTGGAGATGCTCCACAAATCTGAACCATCCATTTTCATAGCTGCCTCTCTGCCCTGTGTTGGCTGATCAAAGACATTTCCCATCCTGGGGAAGGGGTTTTGCCTTCCAGCGTGTAAAAAAAAAAGCACATCGCATGTGAATTCCGGCCCCAACCATGTTGTGAGGCAGTGATAATCTTAGCCGCACATTGTGCGCACAACTAAATAGTTAACCTGAACTGGGAACTCTCCCTGGCTGAGGAAATCAACAATTTTCATTGTTGGTTTCCGCCTTCAATCATGTCCTACAATTCCATTCTTACATTTACATTACATGTATTCATTTAGCAGACACTTTTATCCAAAGCGACTTACAAGAGAGAGCTTACAAAAGAGCTTCAGTCACTGAGCATAACAACTTGATAGACCCCAACATAGCGGGCATCTAGACTACAAACATTCTTAATACTTGATGAGTACAAGACAAGAAGAAGTGTCCACTCAATGAAATCCACTAAAAGAACAAAATGGTTTTAAATCCATTTGAAGCTATGCTGTGTGGCTATGCTGGTGGGTCATCTAGTCTTCAGTGTCAGCGTGCTCTGCTTTATCCCACCACCATCATCAAACCAGCACATAGCCTCTAGCCTGAAAGGACTCTCCTTCCACTAGTGTGTGTGTGTCTGCGTCTTGTGTGTCTCTGTATTGTGTGTCTTGTGTGTCTGGGTCTCCATAATGCCAATCTACACTACAGTTCCCACCCACTCCCATCCTCAAACAGCCACCAGTCCAGCCTGCTGTGTGGTACACCAGACAATTGTTTATAGATTTTTGTGTGTGTGCGAAGACAGTGCCTTTGGACTCCAGTTTAGCTTCTACAGTGTGATCACACATTCTCAACCAGCATTTCATTCCATCCGACCTTCTACGATGTAACCCCTGTAAACCCATCTACGACCTGTAAACCCATTAGTTGTGAAAACACACATAAACAGGTAATGATAATACCTAATATTATCTAGTCCTGTTCCAGCATGAGGAGGGTGGCTGAGGGGAGTGGTTCAGCACAGCAGAGAGCTACCCTCTGCCACTTGCCACTGAGGCAAGGGTAAATGTCAGCTTCCAATGTCATGCTTCACAGAATACTGCACTGCAGCAAAGTTTTTACATAATTTAAATGAGTGGCTTTACAACACCACAGGTACCAGAGGCTGCAAAGCTCTTCTTCCAAGCCTCTCTCTCCTCGCAGGCCTCTGTGACGAACCTGGCCGTCCACAGAGGACATGTGTGGTGTGTCTCTTTCTGACCTACAGTCAAGTGCTTCTATCCAAGGATTCGGAATAAATCGCAAAGAACGGTAAGGGTGCACGAAAATGTCAGCCTTGCAGCTTCTTCAAGCTCCCAATGTCCAGTGCTGCATAGTGTTTGAACATTAGGTGCAACATCATAGTCCTTCTAGCTTAACCAGTTGCTCCAATATGATGAGAATCTCAGAACCCTGCAGACATTTTACGAAAAACCAAGCCCTTTATTTGTGTATTTAATCTGTTCAGAATCACAGCACATGAAACGCTAAATAAAGTTTATCTTGTGGCTGGAAAATCATGTCTGGAGGATAAACTTAATCTAGGATTTCATAATGCCTTAACGTAGCATGTGTTTAGAATGAGATTCAAAGATTATATGGTGGTTTATATTCTGTATATAAAGATGCTACACAGGAGTTCCATCCCATTTGAGTTGACCTTTAAAAAAAAACAGCAATTTTAGGAAAGGGGGTATTACTTGCCCTGGTTTTTTTCAATACATACTTTGTCCTTGATGCATGTAATTTCAGTTCGCTCAGATTCCCATCTACATGAAAACTGAATGGTTTTTGTCCACGGAATTCCATGTGTGCTGACCTTGTCAGCGTACATAAATGCAGTTTTCTATCGGTGTGGAGGATATATGGGAGGGCTGGTATTCTATTAGTTAAACTCAGTCTGGGACAGCCCTTCTAGTAATGAACCCCTAAATGTATGTGTGTGATGAATACCAAGCCTCTAGCCAAAAGGGTGGAATCGTGATGATTTATTTCCCTCAAAACCTGCCATTAATCCTACATTTCTCTAGGTGTTACATATATCGAATTGACGAGCAGCCAGGCAATGGTGGCTCCTTTACTAGATTCGACCCTCTGTTGTGTTCCCCAGACTCCAGCAGTCATGGCTTGTTTCACACTGAGAGACCAGCAGTGGAGTGTGAACATCCACAACTCTATCCTCAATGAGCCTCATCCATCTAAGTCTCCCAGGGCGCAGAGGAAGCTAGCATGGCTAAATACGGTGGGAGATTTGGTGTGGGATTATCTCCGAAGGAAACAGCTGTCTTCTGAAGACAATTGATCATCCTCTGTTGCTATGTTTTTGCATTCAATCAATTGTTTTCAGAAAACTGAAAGAGCTGATGATTGTCACCCTTTAGCCAGACGTTTGAGCATGCTTACTCCAGCCCACAGGAGTGCAGGTCTGTCAGGTTGTAGGTCGCAAGAAACTAGCCAAAAGGAGCTAAAGCTTCTCCCTGCTGCAACTGAACAGATGATCAACTATCCTGCCCACTGATGAAGTTCCTGGCTTTACAAACCCCTCTCAGCGCTCATTCAGTATGGGGAGGGACCTCGTGCAGAACTGCAATTTTCATAACGTTAAAATTTCATTCAAGGGTAGATTTTTTCCCAGCAGAGAGTGATTGGTTCCCCCAATTATTACAATTTTCAACCGTCTCTCAAGGTGTACCTAAAGATTGTTGGTCTAGGTTGTCAGTGTGGTATGGATAAGGTGGGGTATAAGTAAATAGGTAGAACATTTAAACCACTAATTTAGCCATTCCAGTTTCAGACTCAAATCATCAGCTAATTGATTATATTAAATAGGAAGATATTTCTCTCTCTGATCGTTGTATGACGACAACAAAAGATGGGAAAACGCAGAGGGCATGTTGAACCAGGAAACAACAACAGTGTTTAATAAACATGTTCTGAGGTCAGGCTGTGGTCACCTGGCTAGGAAAGGGGGCTGACAGTTCACGAGGTCATCCTCTGGGCATTGACCAAGGGGTCATCGCATTCACTGATGGGTCTGAGGTATCTTTACCTTAGCTGACCCTACCTTGCTACTACGGGGATGAGGATAGTATCTTTCATCAGGCGAGGTACACAGCTCTGTAAAATGTGTTTTAAATTTCCTATCTCAAAATGTAATGAAATAGCTGGAAATCACAAATCTGTCTTTGTCCAAATAGACCAGGCTGAACTGGAGGAGGGGTGGTCAGTTCAGGTCAGCCTGAAGAAAATGATGTTCCAGCAGGAGGGAGGGAGAGGATCCATCAGTCATGGGGGAGGTGAAGTAGTCAGCAAACGGCTTAGTGACCTTGTATCCTTGGGTTCTGAGGAGTTGGCTTTAATTATGCTCACAGAAACACTTACACACACAAACGCACACAAACACGCCATTGATTTTTCCCTCGTCTTTGAAATGTTCATGCATTTTAAAATATGAAGTGAAAGTCCCTCGCTACGAATAGCTCCAGTAATCCATATGTCAAGATGAATATGCCACAAACTGATGACGGATCCTTTTAAGGCAATCAAAAATGGCAGAATATTTTGAAGGAGTTACTCAAAGGAGTTACGTCAAAGACGATTCACTAGACTTCCAAAGAAAACCATGACTGCATCCCAATACCTATACTATTTAATATGCAAGATATAGTAGTTAACTAGTACACCAAATGTACCATGATGTCCAGCTACATCTGATAACATTTTGCAGTGTGAGTCAACATGCTTTTCTGGTAGAACCCTTGGCACAGAGCAAGTGGCGTCAACCTCGCAAAGGTGCCACCATATCCAACCATATGTGCCCCAGTTCCAGGCGCATGTTATAGGACATCATATGAGTAATGTCTCCGCTGGATACATGCTGCACTCAGCAGTACACACTGTGTAAGGACAGCTGCCATACCTGCTAGAAGTAAAAGCATGCAATTCAGCCCTCAGCTCAAGTCTACAGGTTTACACATTCTAGGCTAGCAGGTTAACATAAAGTCCTGATGTAGAATGGCACTACAACAACACTAATCGTGAATGATATGACCTAACCCAGTTTACCAGGGAAATCCCAGTTCTAGATCTGGGGCTCTGAAGTAAGGTGGTTTCAAGCCGAGAGCCTGCTTTGGACAGGAAGTAAACAACAGTTCACCTCCCTCTTGGCTGTCTCTCAACATACAGTGGTAGTCGTAGTTACCGATTAAGCACAGGAAATTCCCTGTCTCTGTGTAACAGATGGGTTGTTCTCCACCAAACCATTCCACGGTTGCCCATGGAGATACACTGTCATCCTCCACTAAGCCCCCAGGGGCTTCAACGAGGGTTACATATGCTGATCAAATATTGACCGCCTGTCATTCATAGGTGAATTCATTAGTCAGACCGAAAGCACACAGCTGGTCTGAGAGGCAAGACCACCGTCGCACCATTTAAACATGAAGGCGTCGTTACATCTGCTGCTACATCTACATGAGTCTTAACCGTCAAGTAATTCTGTCACACATTCCAGTGAGGCTGACTCACAGCACAGCGAGGAAACACAGCAGTGACCTCATCACACACGCCCAGAGTTTGTTGACATGTCGCTGTTATAAGATGGAGTCCGCCCTATAACACACCCGGGTATGTGATGAGGCCCGCTGGACGTCTCCCTGCTTGAGCGAGAAATCCCTCTCCCACACCTTGAGCGGTTTGTGATGGAGGTCGGAGGGTGTTGGTAGTTTGTTAAATAGGGTTTGTTATCTCTTATTGACTCATATTGTGAGTCTTTGTTAGAAGGGGAACTTGGGGCCATTGCAATCAGGACCTCAACGCCCCACACAATCCAAACCTCTAGAGGACTGAGTCACATGTGTTCGCACCTTTTTCCTCTCTCTCTCTCTCTCTCTCTCTCTCTCACACACACACACACACCCACACACACACAAACACACACAGTCTCTTATCCTTCGTCTAACCTCGTTTTTTAACCTCCGGCACTCCATCCTCCTCTCTTTACCTCTCCTCTTTTCTCCTCCCCTTTCTTCTCTCCTCCCCCCTCCTCTCCCACTCACCACCCCCCCTCTTTGTCTCCAGCCCTACTTCCTAGCTCGCTGCCTCTCTTCATCCTGTCTTCAAAGCCATCTCCCGCATGGCTCCCCTCCCCCACACCCCCTCTGCATGGTTCTCCGAGGAGTGTCTCTGCGTCGGAGCACTCTTCCTTCAAAACCTCATCCCCCACCCCCAACACACACACACACACACTGTGGTCCTATCCTCCAGGGCCGTGAGACAAGCCTGTGGTTGCATCCCCCATCAGTGTTAGAAGACCCTGTAGCCTGCCAGCGGGCCCTCTGCATGCTGCCAGACTGCTGCCAGCCCTGGCAGGAAGCTAACTGCTGTCCAACCTCGCAGCGACAGCCATTAAGCGCCTGCAACCGCATGGGAGTGTAAATGAGAATGTGCACGGGTGTGGAAATAACAACATGGTTGATGCAATTTAATGCCGCCACACGAAGCAGATGTTAGTTACTGTGACTGGTGGTTAATCTGGAGAACTTCTGCATTCTTATTTAAAGCGTCTGGACAACTCAGATTTACTTACCGCCTCAATGACCTCATCACACACCCAGGTCTGTCCACTGGCATGTTAAAAAAACCTTAGAAGAATTTTCAAACGGGATTTTTTTTTAAATCGATTTTAAAATAAAAAACATTAACATTCAAGTCTTCTTTATTGGGACAAAGAAAGGTCAGTCTGTCACAGTAGGAGAACATCTCTAACTGGGAGGACACTACCAATTATAGGTACATCTATCTAGACTGGGGGTGGGGGGTCCCCATGGGGGAGGGGCACAGAGTGGATCTGATCTATTCCGGAATGACCCAGTCCTTTAAATATTGTTTCTAGTCTTTTCTGGAACGGAAAGCAATGGCATGAAACAGTCATGGTGCTGTGGAGAGCATCACAATCTCCAAAAGTGTTTTCAACGTTCCGCAAAAGAAATTCTTCACCTCAGCAGTCAATCAGACACATGCTGTAGCCTATTTTCCGTGTCCCGTGCTTCCAACTATTTGCATATTCGAAAAGTGACAGTTGCGAGCTTCGGCGGGGTGAACGTCATTAGCAGCAGTCAGCACCATTAGCGGAGAGGGGAGGGAGGAGGCCCATGGCGAGGCAGAAAATGAAGTGCTTCCCTCAACGCGAATCAGGAATCTTCCCCCTCATCTGAAACCTCATTATGCATTTACCCGGAGCAGCCGGGGGCAGACCGGGCCGACTCATCAGGACTGTGAGTAAGTGGTGGGGAGTGAGTGTCTGCCACGCCACAGCGCCCAGTTGTCACTGACCTGCTCCTCTCGGCGCGAGGGGCAGCAGATGTTAAATGCTTCCAGTCATCCCTCATATTCGTCACTGCAACACGCGCACGGCTGGCGCACGGAGTTGCGCCGAGGTTGCCAGGTTACGTCGCGCGGGTGCAGCAGAACGCGTCATTGTCATTACCTGACGGCGTTTCTCTATTCTAATCAAGCACCGTCAACTGACGAGCAGCCCGTCTTAATCTGCCTTTCTCCTTCTGCTCGTAATCTTAAACCATTTAGGTATCCTCTATCCTTTAATTCCACAGATAATTGAATTAATCCGCTGGCCAGGAAGTGAACCATTTGGTAAATTGGACATATAAAGGCCAGTCTCTTCATCTCCACAACAGAACTCAACACATCACGTCCACACGTGGCCCTTTATTAACCCTTGCGCGTTCTTTGGGGGCCAGAATGACCCGCCACTATGTTTAAGGCACACCCACACACAATGAGACATTTAGATTATATTATTTACTTATTTCAGGGTTTAAATTGTTTTACCCTTAGGACAGGTGGAGTTGAGGATTGTAGAAAGCACAAGGGTTAAGTAAAAAATTAAAACTTAGTTCTGAAAAATCAAAGAATTGCTGTCAACAGTTAAGTATTTGTATTACACTAAAGACTGCTAGTGCACATCAATTATCATACTAGGTGTTTCTGCTCTCACACTTGTCTCATGTTACATCAGTCACTAATTAACCAGCAGCCTAACAGTCTGTACAGCATTTCACAGGCTGAAAGAGACTGACGAGGTTAAGAATGCATACCGATATTTTAAAGTAGGATTACATTAAACTGAACCATCCATTATCTACACTAGGAGGTGGCCAATCCTGGTCCTCGAGAGCCACAGTCCTGAAGGTTTTAGATGATTCCCTGCTCCAGCACACCTGATTCTAATGATGAGGCTTCCACATAGCTTGATATTGACCCAGTCATTAGAATCAGGTGTGCTGGAGCAAGGAAACATCTAAAACCTTCAGGACTATGGCTTTCGAGGACCCCATCCCCACCCCCCACCCCCGCTTTCCCAAATCCACGGACAGCCCGTTCCTGGGGACAACAGACACACGTAGGGGGCGCTGTCCTCGTGACAATGTTTCTCACCTCCACGAGGGAAAGGGGCGGATCGTCAAATGAGTGAAGGCGGTGATTGGCTCGCAGTTTCGTATATAGTTCGCCGTGCGCATCTTTGTTTATTATCAACGGGGATTCTGCTTGCAGGAGGAGTTCATGTGTGTTAAAGTAAGACCATCAATGGAGCTTCGGCTTTTGGAATGAACATTGTGCGGAGCGTGTTACTGTAAAACCAGTTCACTACGGACATTATAAAGTCAATGAAGGAGACCAGATTCTGTGAACAAGCTTCTTTTTTCCCCCTGAATCAGGATGGATCCCAATCAGAGTGTGAAGTGTAAAATAGTGGTTGTAGGGGACAGCCAGTGCGGAAAGACAGCCTTACTTCATGTGTTCGCGAAAGACTGCTTTCCAGAGGTACGTGGAGAACATGCTGACTTATAGCTTAATAGGTTGGGACTTTTTGCTGAGACAGAAGCATAAATATTTATAGTAAAAATGTATGTTTAAGCACGACCGTTGTTTCTTATTTGCAATGTCATCATTAAAGAAATGACAGCCAACAAGAATTGCGGCAAAACTGTTGTGGTGTATTGATGTGTTTGTTTATGTTCAAAAGAGAACTAATTGTGTTATATGCGTTTTTTTCTTTAGACCTATGTTCCCACAGTGTTTGAAAACTACACGGCCAGTTTTGAAATCGACACCAAGAGAATAGAACTCAGTCTCTGGGACACATCAGGTGAGGTTCTTCCTATTTCACATAAACAGCGTGTTTTAAAAATAAAAGATACAAATCTGAATGACACAAGTGCATGAATCGCGCTCAGTTCAGACATGAGTCCACCACTTTTGAAAGTTTGTGCGGAAACGACGAGTTTGCAGAATTACCGTGAAATTGTAATTTGAGCGGTAATTCGCTGCCCCCACAACTATTCGACCCAAGAAGAAAGCACCCAGAAAGAGAAGGTTGTGACTGCCTCACAGGAATGCGAGTATGGACTGCTTTATGTCACGGATTTATGTATGGAATGTGTGCAGTGTCCACATTTATGCCTCAGAGCAGGTGCGTGTTTAGCACCAAATATAGGATTAATAAAAAGCCCCCTGAAGGACGCTTAAAAGCGATTTCGGACCTCTGCCACATTATTCATAACTTGCCTTGAGGTTGATCCACAGCCCTGCTGCCTGGATCAGAGCTGTAGAGTGTGGGCATGTGGAGAGGTGAGTGGCCTCTGTGACATCTCTCTGTGACCTCCAGTCAATAGTGGAAGCACAGCCAGGTCAAAGTCTTGTTTTTTTTTTTACAGCAGTGTCTGTGAGAGAGCACACTTCTCCTGTCTCCTCACAGCTCGCCCTCACTCTCCCACATGAGGGACGCTGAGTTGTCCTCCATTTTTGAATATGGTACCAGCAGGAAACTGTGGTAGTGGCTTGACGGCATCCATTGTAACCACTCTGCTGAAGGTTTAGAATGGGGATTAAACAGGCGTGTGAATTTCTGTCACCAGTTTGAAGAGAAGTGGAGTACCTTGTACACTGTTAGCTTGCCCAGTGTCACAGTGACCTGGGCATGTTGATCTGGGTCATGTTTGCTCTATGTGGGACCCCCACCCCCTCCTCCTCACCACGTCTCTGAGGCAGCTGAATCCAGGCAGTGGGTTGGGTGGGTGGGAGGACTAGAAGTTAACAGGTTTATCAATCAGCGCCCCCCGCACACCCCACAGCTCGCCATGGCCATTTTTAGTTTTTCTTAGTGTCTTCAGAGCAGGCAATGAGTCCAATCTCTCCTTGCAATGGGTATTACAATCTAGAGGTCAAAGGTCCATCATTAACTCCTTGCTGACAGCTGTCCCTGTGCCTTTGTCTCCTGTACAGTCAATTCCGTCTGAGACGGGGTCACATGCCCAGAAAAAGTGGAGAGGCTTAGCGGCAGGCTGGTGCTCCCAACTATAGGTAGCACATTGTGTTGATGGCGTGCTAACTCTTAACACATGGCTGGAAACTCGGCCAGCAGCAGATGCTCAGGGAATATCACAACATGTTTTCTCAGAGGGTCTTTTAAGGTTGTTTCTCCTCTGCTCCAGACAGCAAGAAAGCTGTCTGAAGTTCTCAAGCTGGGGGATTTGGGTTGGTCCTCTCCTCTGGCTGTGCCTGGGGATCTAATTCTAACCCTCTGTCACTGTCGGGAGAACTAGATCTCCTTTTTAGCTGGGGGATCTGGATTGGGCGAAACTGGAGTTGCATGTCTGGCATGCCACTTCCAAAAGGCTTTTTTTCTTTCTCCCTCCTGACAAAGATCCCATTGTTGGTAATCCTGAGTTTTAGAAGGATGTTTTGTTCTGCTCAGAATACTTATATTATTTTTTTTCCCCATGAAATTAACGTTTTTGGGCCCTTTCCTCTAGAACAAATGTTTAATGGACTCTCATATAACCAAGTATCCTTTTTTTCTTTTTCTAATTCTTTTTTTGTTTTAGTTGTAGAAGGAGTAGCTATTTGCAGCATTGTTTGTCACATTCAGGAATTTGCGTTCAATAGAACTTGTGTATCGGTCAACCAGTGGATGATGATGATGATAATGGAGAGGCTTTTCAGCTCTCTCCTCAGAAAGGTAGATATTATGATGGAGCTTCCCTCACCATTGGTGTCAGGCTCTACAGTCAGTAATGGAAGTTCTCCTACAGTAAGCGATGGCCCTGTCAGTGGGCAGGGACAGTTCCCCCCCCAGAAGCAGGACTCCCCAGTGACCTCTCCTCTCCATGCGGTAAAACACGTCATCCGTCATTGGAGGAGATAAATGTCCGGTCTTACTCTGCTGCTTGGAGGGTGGAAAGATCATTGACGCTCCAGGTTTACAAATGGATGCCACTGGAGCAGACAAGTAATGTTCCCACTTCTGTTTGGTCGAAAAATGGAAACGTCTAGACTTGGTCTTTTGTTTGGAAAGGGCCGTGCTTTAGAGACTCCTCTATTCCCAGGGCGCCGGTGGTAGCGGAAAGTATTGTTTCCCAGATTATTGTGGCTGTTTGTCTGCGGTTAACTTGAATGCAAACGCTCTCAGGAATATTCTTCAGAGTCTGCTGGGACCTCTTTCCTTTGAACCTCTCAAAGGCGGTTCAGTCAGACAGCTGTGGTGTGAGGCAGGGATGGGCTGAGGTGTGCCGCTCAGCTGGTGGTGGTGATGGGCAGGAGTTGCCTCAGGGCGGATTGGAAATCAGGTTAATGATCTGCTAGTCAGCTTGGCCATCGTCTCCCTGTAATTTGAACTACTGGACCCTGTCCCTCTATGTGTGTTGCCTCCTCCTGTTCTCAGTCAGCTAAAGATGTTTTGTCTGTTGCTGGTGAATTTGGTAAGAATCACAGATTCTCATCATCAACAAAAGCCATGCTTGGATTCTCTGGGGCAAACGGGTATAGGTCAGATGAGGGCGAGCCAGCAGGCGTCCCTTTGGTTCAGGGTTCTCCAGCCAAACAGGCGGCGGATCTTTACAGGCTAGTTAACCGTTTACAAGAACAAACAGTGTCCTCTCTGGAGCTGCCAACAGACAGGACAGCGAGCCAGAGCAATGATGGGAATATCAGACATAAACACATTTTCTCAGTGGATCTCAGGTCATGGAAACTCGAGGTTGTGGTGTGACACGTTTTCCACATGTTCTCCCCTCTCAACCATGTTATTCAAGGTTGTCCAGGTTGATGGTACAATTTAAATGTAGACTGGATGTTGCATTAGGGTCATTAGATTAGATTAACCTTTATTTGTCCTCCAGGAGGTGGAAATTGCAGTTCACAACAGCAGCAGGGTAAGGTACAGCACACAGAGTTGCAGGGTAATATACATAATGACAATAACATAACAATGGCAATAGCAATAGGTGGGCACGATAAGGTCAGATATTAAAAAAAATAAGAAAATAAGTAATTAAGTAGTCTGGTTAAGTAGTCCAGTGTACAAAATAAGTAAGTTAAGTCGACATGCAGGCAGTTATTGCACTTGAGATACAGAATTACAGTATTTTGCAAGAAAAAATAAGTTAGGTAGACATATAGACAGTTTGGGAGAATGGAGATGGAGATGCATGGTGGTGCATGCATGGTTTTGTGGCAAATTCATGCGGATGTGAAACATTAATATCACTTTGAACAGCCTTGTATTTCTTACGACAGAAAGCCATCCATTTAGAACATCTTCCAAAACATCCTTACAATAAGGGACGCCAGCTCCTCGTCAGTCCTGCTGAATACCTTCATCATTGGCATTCCTTTTTGATGGGACTCCATACCCCCCTCTTGCCCCGTTTCCTAGAAACAAGCCCCTTGACTTGTCGTCATCAAATACCGTAACTGTCAGCGGAACATCAGGAACAAAAGCCTCCCCCCTGTCCCTGTCCCCCTCCCTCCTCCATCTCTTCTCTGACAGTAATGATTGAATACTCCAGCTTCTCTCTCCCACTCCTCCCAGGGGTCTGTATGTGTTCTGTCAGCTGTTGGGGTGACGACAATGTGGGGGGGGGGGGGGGGGGGGGGGAGGAGGTTTGTTGCTCTCTAAGGATCTCCCGGTAATGTGGATGAAAACAAAATTCCCAGCATTCCTGGCTGTGGCATAGCCTTCCCCATGGCACCCAGATATTCTGTTGTTCTGGATGTCTTGCACACTTGGTGCTCCAGAACTGCAGCCATTTTTACCTTTTACAAGCTTTGGGCCGGGCTTGTCTTTTTCTTAATGAACGATGCCCTTTTATTTGAGAGAACAAAAGCTTTATTATTGTGTACAACATTTCATAAAGATTCAGAGAAACGCAAATGAATGGTTAACAGCAGACATACTCCCAGGCCTCGATTCTTCTAGATTTTAAGGGGTCTTTATAGTGGCTTAAATACCTCAAACTCCCTTAATGAAATGTCTCACTGTTTTACTTCTCTGTGTAAGAATGTCTATAAGCCAGAGAGGAATCTCAGGCAGTTAGAAACATAAATGAATGACAGTTTACATGTTTGATTACATTATGTGGTGTGATGCGTATCCTGCAGGTCTGAAGGAACCGTCATTTTTGTAGAACTGCAACTTCATTTTTCTGTCAATGGAGACAGAAAAGAGGAAATTAAATGTTTTGGTTATGGTTTACCTGAGCTCATGCACACCATCCTGACCTTTGACCTGTATCCCTGTGCCGTATGCAGGTTCTCCATACTACGACAACGTGCGTCCTCTCTCCTACCCGGACTCTGACGCTGTCCTCATCTGTTTTGACATCAGCCGACCAGAGACCCTGGACAGCGTGCTGAAGAAGGTGAGTGACTGAGAGAGATGGGAGCGTTTACTTCCTGGAAGCCCCATCACTCATGCCCCCCCACCTCCCCTCCGGAGGTGTAGCAGGAAGTATGTTCACACAGTCTCCAGACCCTCACTAGAAAGCCCCTCTCTGTGTTACTGGGTCAAGTGGTTTCTGAAAAGCTTCCTCTGAGAATAAAAACAGAATTAGGGTCTAACCAGAGAGGACAGGGTCGTACCACTGTGTGTGTGGTGGGGGGGGGGGGGGGGGGGGGGGGTGATTCCTCAGACTCACGTGAGGCTAAGCAGGATGGTTCTCACGTGGTGACCCTGGCAGGGGGACTTTTGACCCGTGTTGTCATTGAGTACAGGACCAGCTGGGGGTGGTGAGGAGGAGGGAGAGTGAAAGGGGAGGGAGCAGTGCTCTCTAGAAAACAATCACCAGCCTGTCTCTCTCTCCCACTCAAACTTCCCCTCCTTAAAGACCTCAATATCTGGCCCACACACACAGACAGCAAGGATCACATGACATGCTGTACAGAGACTGGCAACATTGAATAATGTACTTCTTAGAGAAAAGAGTAGTAGTAATTAAGTAGTTAAGGATGTTTTCCTGCACTGCTGTCTCTGTAGAGCTCCCCCTCAATGTTTTGGCAGTGTGAGATGAGACTCTCAGCAGGACAGCTGTCATCTAGCCATGCAGCCTTATGTGTTGTCTTTAACTGTATATTCTACCTTGTTCCTCAGGATCCACTGTCCTGTATGTTCTCAATGTGTTCCAGTTCCGAGTCCCCTGATTCAAATGAACGTGGTTATCAGGCTTCTGCTGAACTCTAAAACAACCGTTCATTTGAAGCAGAGATGTTGGAGCAGGGGAACTTCAGAATAAACCACATTGAATGTGGCTTTCCTGGTCTGAAATGTTGCTGTTTCTGTCCTCCAGTGGAGGGGTGAGATCCAGGAGTTCTGCCCCAACACCAAGATGCTGCTGGTGGGCTGCAAGTCAGACCTCCGCACCGACCTCACCACTCTGGTGGAGCTGTCCAATCACAGACAGACACCCGTGTCGTATGATCAGGTGGGTACTTATGATCATGTCTGTTCTGGCCTGTATAAACATAGAAAGTGCTAAAGTATTGCTAGTGATTCAACAGTTTTTGCTTTCAACAGTAGCTTTCTGTGTCAGAAACTTTTGTAATGTGTGTATGTGCACCTGTCAGGGCTCCAACATGGCCAAGCAGCTGAGCGCCCCCTACATCGAGTGTTCCTCCCTGCAGTCTGAGAACAGCGTGAGAGACATCTTCCACGTGGCCACGCTGGCCTGCGTCAACAAGAACAGCAAGAACGTCAAGCGCAGCAAATCCTCCAGGACCACCAAGAGGATCTCGCACATGCCCAACAGGCCCGAGCTAGCGGCCGTAGCCTCGGACCTCCGTAAAGACAAGGCCAAGAGCTGTGCCGTCATGTGATTGGCCAGGACTAGGGAGACCGTCGCTGTTTTATGGACAAATGGGATCCGGGGATGAGGAGGAAGTGACACGGGGCACTAGCTCCCCTCTCTTCTTCTACACACATGCCAAGCATTGAGAGGGGGCGGCCACACTGCTCTGCACTTTAGACCATCTGCTTATCTCTTCGTTTGGTCCTGGACCATGAACAATATTAAACCTTGTTCAACAGTCCTGCAGGAATCATGGACTGTTAGCTAGAGACAATGAAGGAAATGTCTGGAGCTTGCCAATGTCTTCTGGAGGGGGGGGAGGGAAATGGTTTGGGGAATTTCTGAAGCCTAAACTTCACTTGGAGTCAACAAAGCAAACATAACTAGGGCCACACAGGAAGACGAGCAAACTTTGGATTTCTATCAGACTGTTCCTCTGTTTCCCCCCCCCCCCAGAAGTGACATCCTAACCTTTGAGGCCCAGGTTGAGGATCCGGACAGGAAGTTGTTAAAAGCGGGGTCACGTTACGTTCTTGCCCTTTGAAGGAAAAAATAATAATAATACAAAAGAAAAGATGGAGGAATCACCAGGGAGAAAATTGTTCTAGAAAGCTAAAGGTTGTTGTTGCTGCTGCTGTTCATGGACAGTAATCCAAGTCTACAGATGGCCTATGGATCTCTTGCACTGGCCGCAGGGTTTGGCAAGAGGTTTTAATGACAGACTCTCACTGTGGTTGCAAAAGCAAGTCCCCTCCACCCCACCCCCCACCCCCGCCACTCTTTTTGTTACTGCCTTGAAACATTCAAATGGAGATGAAATGCGCAAATCAGTTGATGCTGTTGCACGATGGTGTCAGAAAGCCGTCCTTTAATGTGCTTTGCTCAGCCTGCAGAACGTTCTAGCACAGTTGGAACCTCCCTGTCTTCTGGGCCCTCTTGTTTTCTCATCCCCCCCCCCCCCCCCCCTGTTTTTGTGGCTTATTTTTTTTTATTTATAACCAAAGAATCTGAACAGGGCAGAGATCGCTTGTGGTAGCGCAGCCTATCTTCTCGAGTGTGCTTTGCTTGTGTGAAACAACATGCCTCCCCCTCCTCCCCCCCCACAGGGCTGATCTCTGGCGTGCAGCCCTGACAGCAGTGCCTCCTACCACAGACGGGAAAAGGAGGGTGAAGCAGACCACCCCTCAAACACACACACCGCTGAACCACAGCAACCACCACCCCCCCCCCCCTCCACCAAGCCTCTAGCCTTGCCTCTGGACACCCCCCCCCCTCCCCAGAATAAGCCACTGTAGCTCTCCCACAACACCTCAGACCCACCACATACATCTTCTGTTTCTTGGTCTCCGTGGGCCTTACTGAGGTCTGGGATGCATGTTCTGACCCAACCTGCCGTCTGGAAGGGCCATGGTTCTGTTTACAGCGTTTCACAGTTGAAAGAAAAGGTCATGTGAGATGAAGGGAGATTCATAAGAGAATATCAGGATTTATGTCGGAAGGGGGGGGGGGGGGGGGGTAAATTATCTTGGTTTGGATGACTTCACTCATGGGGAAGACTCACGAGGGGAAGTTTGGGTGTGTATATGTGAGGAAGGGAGTTTACAGACTCAGTAGCTGTCATCCTCATTACTCCATAAAACACATTCTGGCCAGCCCCTCCTACTCATGACGTATCGTTACATATCGTACCGTTACTATCTCAGTTGTTGGTTAGCTTAACCAAACATTTCCAGAACTGGAGACGTCCGGCAGTCTGCTCTCAGAAGGATCCTTGAGCTGTTTTCTGTTAAAAAAAAAATATAATAATGTTAAAGTTGCCAAGGTGTTAGCTGTAGAACATCTATCTTTTTGAATGTTAGTCCATTTGTACGTCTGTATGATTGGTGTTTCCACAGTATTTATTGAAGTTATATATTTTTCTCCCCTTGAAAATAAAGTTGTGTTGTAAAATGTGTTTGTTTTTACTGTTGTTATTTTGCCTGGGGAAAAATCATTGAGGCTTTTGCATGCCTCTTGCATACAAGTGAGCGCCTCATTAAGTTCTGTTATCTTGTCATGCAGTTCTGATATCCCTGCAAGCCAGCATAATCTATCAATCCGCAAGTCTATCTGTCCACATACTGTAGGCTATCATCTGACTGACCTACTGAAGGCAGAATTATAACGGGTAAATAAATAAAATACTTGTTGGGTCAAGCATTACATCTGCCTAATTTGTTGGTCCCAGTGCAGTTCAAACATATCATGTCTTATGATATTTCACTAAAGCACATTGACAGTATCTATGCATCTTTGGCCTCGCCTGACAATCATTTTCACACTCTAAATGCAGCGGTTGTAAGCATTTGACGAAATGTTAATGTGATCGAGCTTCTAGGACCAAGTGCCTTGTGAATTACTATGACTTTTTTGTTAGAACGCTGGACGCGTCGATCTGCTCAACAGATTTGAGCATTTGATAAATTCATGCCCTGCTGATCCAGAGCCCGTGCAAAGAATTTACAGCACAGTCCAACCGCTCTTCATGCAGCCCATTATGCGCTGAAATCACAGTTGGGGGGACATCATGTATTTTTTCATGCATCCCTTCCTCCCTTCACAGCACTGTCATGCTGAAAATGGAGACTGCAACCGGGGCTTCACTAACGGTCGACACCCCCCATGCATTGCAGTTCAGTCATTGTCACATCCAGCACTTCCGTGAGTCAGTCGTCATTAATAAGTCATCGCTAGCTTAATTTAACACATCCGATTTCCCCCCTCCTGGTCTGGCAATAGAGCAACATCTAGTTGCTGCTGGATTCTAAGTTCCAGGTGTCTTAAGTCCTTGCTGTCACCAACAGCTAGGAGAGGAAACTGAGGAATCGTACTCATCTCAGACTAGCTGAGCTGTGGAAGGAACATGGATGGAAGGAACGTGGGTGGATGGAACGTGGGTGGATGGAACGTGGGTGGATGGAACGTGGGTGGATGGAACGTGGGTGGATGGAACGTGGGTGGAAGGAACGTGGGTGGATGGAACGTGGGTGGATGGAACGTGGGTGGATGGAACGTGGGTGGATGGAACGTGGGTGGAAGGAACGTGGGTGGATGGAACGTGGGTGGATGGAACGTGGGTGGATGGAACGTGGGTGGATGGAACGTGGGTGGATGGAACGTGGGTGGAAGGAACGTGGGTGGAAGGAACGTGGGTGGATGGAACGTGGGTGGATGGAACATGGGTGGATGGAACATGGGTGGAAGGAATATGTGTGGAAGGAACATGGTTGAATGGAACATGGGTGGAAGGAACATGGGTGGATGGAACATGGGTGGAAGGAACATGGGTGGATGGAACATGGGTGGATGGAACATGGGTAGAAGGAACATGGGTGGATGGAACATGGGTAGATGGAACATGGGTGGATGGAACATGGGTGCGCACATCTGTCATGGTTTTAAGGCCCAGGAGACCACAGTTGAGTGCCTGCCTCTGTGGCACTTCAGAGAGACTGGTGCATTGAAACGGCTGCTTTTCCCAGGGTACAGCTGGATGAGGTCGGCCAAATTCTATTTTATGAAATACCAGAAGCCAACTGAGAGAGAATATAGGTATGATACTCCACCACAAATACACAAACTCCCATACCCGCACACCAGACATCTTTGAAGGAAATTCCTGTCTGAAGTTGTCTCCCTTCCTCCCAGACCCAAAGAAGCGGGATTGATGTCACAAACCTACAGGGCTGTTTGTGATTATTAATTTCAGTGTCTGGTTGTAGGAAACCCTTTCCCTGCTGGGACTGGACCTGAACACCAGAGGAGAGGAATGGGGCTGGATCTCAACATCTTAACACCAGAGAAGGTGACTGGCGTCCAGGTCTCTAGCACGCGTGCATTTACTCCTGTGGCTCCAGATGTAGATGTTATGATCAGTAAAGACATTGTACATAACAGAAGAACAGTTGTTTTTGCCTAATCTCCTGTTCATTTGTGAAAACCAAGTTTAATGAGGCATTGCACTATTTTGTATACAAGCCCACACAAATACACAGGCAAACACATTAGATGATTCTTCTTTATGCTTTTACTGAGATCAACTGTCACCCCGTACACAAATATATGCAAACTGAATTGAGAGTAGCGAAATTCCCCAAGAGCCAAATGTTTTCATTCTCATCATATTACTACACTCCAGAACTAGCATCTCCTCAGCCGAATATAAGCTCAGAAATCAGACCTGATTATTGAGAGTTTCTGCATTTTATTCGTTTCGTAAACAGTGCTTGGGCACAGTTAAACAGATGTTTGCAGCATTTCATAATGATCTCTGATGAGTTTCCACCAGACCCACATGCTGGGAGGGAGGAGAGGAGGGAGGGGAAGAGGGAGGGGAGGAGGGAGGGGAGGAGGGAGGGAGGGAGGGAGCATAGGAGGAGAGAGAAGCAGGGAAGGGCGGGTCATTTCTCACCATCTCTCCAGTGTCAGAGCTGGATGGAGCAGTGTGGAGTCACGTCAGATAACTGTGTCAGCTCATCTGGACGATCAGCAGTGCCGAGTGAGGTCATCTGCTGTGCAGCTGTGGAGCTGGTATTGACACCACCCCAGGGCCCAGCACAGAGATGAACACTAAAAGATGGAGATATAGATGTTCAAGATCGACCAACAAAACATGATTTATCCGTACAGGGGAAGGATATTGGAGTCTAAAGACAAAGACTACGTGTTTGTCTCGAGAGCCCCAGACTGTGTGTCAGGCTAGCCAGCATCGATACAAACCCCATGAGGTGACTCAGCGATGGGGAGATTTGCTGTTGAGAGACGGGGAAAGAAACCAGAGCCTGTCGCCACACCCTCTTGCTCCTGGTAGTGTTGTTTAGACAAAGCCCAGAGTGACTAAAGGCTTGGAAGCCATTTCCACTGTAGCATACTGACTGAAACCACCAAATCTCCAAATGAAATCAAATACAATTTAGAAAAATAATGCATTCTTTTTGTGGCTAAACTTGGTGGGAAAATGAGATGAGAACCAAAAAGTATTTTGTCAGTGGAAAATAACAGACAATCTTCTGCAAATCTTTTTTCACAACTGCATTAAACCTTCACTCCTGACCTTTCAACTCGTGGTCCAATCCTATTAAATAACCATCATATTTGACCGTGTCATTTGTTATGAACCCTCAGAATGCATGGTTACAGGGACCAGTGGAGATAATTGAAAAGCTGGTCTCCTTCTGCTTGTGTGCTAGAGGGGTCAAGGGTCAGGGAAGGATTGGTCATTATCAGAGGAGAGAGAGTGGTAGAGGAGGAGGGAGGGAGAGAGAGGGCGATGGAGACAGGGAGAGAGTGAAAAATAATGAGTCCGAGAAATGGACAGAGAGATTGTTAATGAGAAAGAGCGACAAGTAAAGAAAGAGAAACGGAGAGAGCGAGCGAGGACGACAGGACCGACGTGTGACTGCCCTTTCCAGATTAACCCCTCCTGACCTCCACGCTGGCCCTCCATCACAGCAGGGGGTGTTGCCATTAAGCCCAGGCGTCACACTGGGGGTCAGCGCCCTTTCTCTTCCCAGAGCGTCCCCACGGACAATCAACCTGACGGGGCGTCTCTCTGAGGACCTGCCGTCTCCACGCTGGATCCCACCATCTCATTGTACGACTGGGTCCTTCCCTATCAGCCCCCCACACCGAGGCCCGTATGAGATGCTTGTCAGTCTTTGACAAACGAAGGGGAGGATGTCGTTGCACCGAAGTGTTGGGAGTTCAGAGGATTCCGACGGAGCGCGTCGTCATTCACCTCCGCACCTTTGCTGTCGCGACAGCCCTCGGTCTGGAGCCCCAAACCGGGTGGCGTGAGGACGACTGGTGTCTGTGTGTGGAACACTCATTACACCTCCCCCCTCCCCCGCCCCAACCTCACCGCCCACCCCGCCCCCTCCATTCTCCCCTGACATACAGTCTCTGATGGAAGCGCGACCCTTGCTTGTGCATGTCAGCTCCTCATCACTAGGGGGAGGACCCCTGGTGGGGGAGGGGTGAGGGTGAGGGGGGCAGGGAGAGGGGGTTTGAAGGAGGAGAGGATGGGGGGTGTGTGTGCAAAGCCCCACTCCAACACATACATATGGATAATGGTAGTCGCCATGACAACGAGTACAACAGCCTCTTTACATTTGCAAGAGAGTGATTGTGAGTGGGGGGTTTTTCTCTTCTTCCACTTCTCATTTTATCTCGGCCCAAATGGGGTTTTTGTTAAGGCGAAGGCGGAGAACGAGGCAGGGAGAAAGAATGCCTTTCTGGGCCTCCTTTTTTGTCTCCTCATTCTCTGTTGTCCCACATTATTTTGTAGCTCTCACAGTCCCAGATAAAACCTTCACTCCCTCTGTTGAGGCTGTGCACGGTTCTCTGGGATGTGTTTCACAGGGAAAAGTTATGGTTGTTTGGGTGGGGAGGTTCCTCAGAGGGGGCTGGAGTCTGGCCACTGAGACTGCCAAGCACCTGGGCTGTCTCGATCCAGGGTCCTGGTGTGAGAAACAGGGAGAGTGTGTGTGTGTGTGGAGCTGCCCTCATCGTCCTCTCAGAAGCAGAGCTGTCTCTCCATATACGTCTCTCTGTCTGGGTACGGCTGTTCGTGGAGGAAGCACTCCTGTCCCGACAAACCAGATTATTTGGTCAGGTGTTGGAAATAAGTCTGGATTCTAGCGATGGAACCTCCTTCCAGTTCCAATGTTTGATCTCGTTGTTATGATCAGTGACTGATGCTCTTTTGTAAAGCTCTTCAGAGCGTTGGATGAAAACGCCTGCTAAGGGAATAAATGTAAATGTAAGGTTTCAAATAAATAATTAAAACACGTAGCATGTTATGCTAACAACAGGTTGTGGAAATATGCAACCTGTACTCCAATAAATGACAGAGGTTTCAGAATATGTCTGTCTTAGAAACGATGACCATATGTGGGAAAATACGAAAAGGGGCTGGAAACTGAGTGATGATGTGACCCATGCAGTCTGGTCATGTGCAGTATTCTACAGGATTGTGGTTAAACTTACATCAGATTTACATGCATTCATTTAGCAGATGCTTTTATCCAAAACATCACACTACTCTGCTTCACCTACTGAGTGACTTACCCACTATCAGTAAAAGACAGGACTTGACATCACTCACCTGGCTTCCATGAACATGTTGGGCGCTCCACAGCCCGAGCCTCCGAACACACCGTTTCCGCCATCCAAAGGTCGAATCAGCCTTTATTAAACCCAGGAAACGAACACATTCAGGTCCTCGTCTTGCTGCATGATGTGTAATGCATGTTGTGTGCCAACTGATATGGAGGATGATAAGAAGCTGGCTGTGATAAGGTATCGCCCGAGCGCCGGCTATAATTACGTCTTAAGCGCCGCTGATAGCATCGCTGCATTAGCATGTGGCAGATGAACCGCACAACTTGAGCTCCGTTGTCAAGGCCTCGGTTGGGATCCACTGGCACCATCCCCATCAATCGTCAGGTTCAGGGTTTAATTCCTGACTTGATGAACCTATTATAACGGGCCGCTTGCATGAGATTTAGCCGGCGACCTTCAAAACGACACAGAAAGTAATTAAGACATCAAATGGGTCGGATTCCTCCGGGGATGGGGAAGATTTCGGGGGGGAGGGAGGGAGGGAGACGAGAGACATGTTGAGTCTTGTTGTGTGCCATATGGGTATTGAAATTAAACCAGCACAAATGCAGGGCAACATCGTCGTAATCGTGCACAGTGATGAGATTATGCTAAAACGAGGGGGTGGGTGTGGGGGGGGCTGCGGGAACATAACGAGCAGCTGATGTTGTAGCTGTCCTCACAGGAAGCCACCCCACAGGCTTTTTGGGAGACGCGGCAGACGGGGAGACCTCTTTGCATACGCGTCAGTCACTTTCATTGTCTTCCCCCCCGACCAGTCCCTCTCTCCCTGAACTGTTCTCACGAACGTATGGGAACCATAAAAGAGGTTCAGTCCTCGAAACGCGTCTGTCATGTTGTCACTTCCCACCATCGGAGGATTCACCTTGAGGCCCTCGGAGGGCGACTGTGTGTGTTTGCTTTGTAATTACCTTCTGGCTAATGAATTGTGGGATGTGTGCGAGCGAGACTAGGAGATGTGCCACTAATTGGTCTCAATGTTAAGCATTCCTTTGGGACACACGACAAGCACAGCATGCGTGATAACGCTGTTTCATTAACATGTCATCACATCATCTACGAACACGATTGCGGTGACAGGCCCATTATTTTTGACTACAACTAATTACAAAAGTGACATGTTTTGGGCATGTAAAAAGTATCATGTTTACATGTTGGGAAATCAAAACATCACTGTCAGGAATGCTTGATGATCTCAGTTTGCTGAGCTGGGAGATTCTTCAGAGCAAAGTGTTGCTGCTTCACAGGCGGGGAATCCAGGCAGGAGTATTCATGTTTCTCTTCCTCTTAGCTCTCAACATATCATTGGCTTTTAGTCTGGCTCTCCTGATGACCTCACGGAGACCTTTATTGTCAGACAGAATAGTCTATTTCCTGCAGTGCTGACCCTTGCTTCCTGTCGTGGCCTGTGAAGGTCAGAGGTCAGCTCTCAGGAGCTGTAGATGGGTGTGGGGTCCCTGAGAGCTACAGAGCAATTCCGGTCAGTCCATAACCACTTCCTGTCAGTCCATGACCACTTCCTGTCAGCCCATGACCACTTCCTGCCAGGTCAGCTCCTCCCTGATAGCATAGTCTGTCAACTATGTCTCCCCGCACCTCCCATCCTCTCCATGTTCCTCTCCCCTCCAGTCCTACCCATGCAAATGCTTCCCCACCTGACTGTACCAGGCAGCTCATAGGCCAACGAGTGGGGAAACCAACCCCTTGAACAGGGATTGTTAGAAACACGGTCGATCTATAATGCTTAGCTGGCTAAACCAGCAGCTTCAGCCACCCGCAAACCAGGCATTGAAAAGGCCATCCTTAAGCCAGACCAACACCTAAATCCTAAAGCTCCCGACTGATGAATGTTTACTTTTTGCATGAAAGGGGGATGGATCCCCTGCTCCTTGCCTCGATTCATCCCTGGGAAATCATCCCTGGGAACGCCTTGGGGGCTGGTGAGTCCCACTGTGTCGGGTAATGTTACTGAACTTAATCCTTCCTCAGAAAGTACACCGCAACCCCCGAAAAAACCCGCTCCCCCAACACCCCCCCCGCTCCCCCAAACCCTGCTCCACCCCCCCCTCCGTCCTTCTCTCATCCAGGCCCTGTCCAGTCTGTCCCCTCAGCTACGTGCGTTTGGGTGTTGAGTAAACAAGAAAATATCCTTCCTGGATGGAGGAAGAGTGAGCCACGCCCATATGTCCTCTGCTTCTAGACCCAGAGACCCACTGGCTTCCATCCGGCTTTATCTCCCTCTCATCCCCTGCAGAGTGTTTCTCTAAACCCCTCCCCTGCTGGGACTGCTCCAGGGAAGCCGCCATTTATTTAGATTTATCTGAGCTGCAAACAGCGCCAGGACCCTGTTAGTCTCCAGGAGATGAGCTGGAATGGGAGCTCGAGGGAGGGGGAGGAAGGGGGGGGGGGTTACCACTATAAAGATTAAACCCCGTAGGTAGGGGGGATAAGGGGCTGGGGAAACTGTGCGGCAGTGTCGATGGCGTTGATTAGGCTGTAGATCCATTATGCTGACTAGAGGGGGTGATATATCTGATGCGGCCCTGTATCTGCCTGGCCCATCATCCCCTGCAGAAGGTCCCCCTCCCTTCTATACCCCCCACCCCCCTAAAGATGCAGGAACAATCAAGTTTCACGGGGGCTATGTGTGTTTTAATAAGCAATTACAGCTCTCCTGCGCTGTGTAAATTGTCAATTTGTCTGCTGTGATTAATAGGACGAGTCTGTTCGCACTGGGTTTTGGTCAGATGCTAGTGCGGCACGGCCACATTCAGAGTCATTATCTGTGACCTTTTTAGGGAAATTGAAAAAAAGCCTCCTGTGACTTTTCGGAAAAGGAACGTTAACCAAATAAAACAAAGATAATGCATAAAAGATGAGGAAATAATCTACCCCATGCAACAAATTACATTGCACAAATGTAAAAACATTTTTTTGCCAAAGTATAACACTGTGTTGTCTAGCAAATGGCAGTTCTGAAAGTTAGGTGGCATTTTTATGAACGGAATCACCTGTGAAAACTGATTTACAGAAACAGCCCCATCCCCGTCCCCCCCGTAAGATACATGCTAATGATTCCATTTGATGAGCTGCACATGCCTGCATTGGCCTGCCTCTCCCTTTAGCACCAGGGCTCTCCATTAGAAACAAAGACAATCAATCACCATCAACTCCTTTATGGGCTGAAACCTCTGACCTTTGACCCCTGGGAAGAGTCATTTATCGCTAGCTGCGGTGACATCCATATTGAGTTTCGTGCTGGTATTCCATCATACGTCCCCCCAGTTCACAGACATCTAAAGAGAGCATTACCCATAATGCAGCAGACAGTTGTGGCGGTGGAGCATCTGTTGGTGTTTTGAAACCACAGACAGATCCCTGGAACACACTACCAGTCCCCCACTGGTTCATGTCTATATCTAACGCTAGCCCAAACGCAGAGTCCAGCCCACCCTTACAGTGGCTCACAAATGTACTTCTAAACCCTCTTTCCTGATATCAGTACGTCTTGTCTAGACAGCCTGGTACTACCGGCAGTAGTAAGTCAGTCAAGGTCATTCTGTTACGAAATTATGAGCAAACCTAAAATAATCTGGTGTGAACTCATAGCCCATTAAATAATGTATCATGACTCTGATGCCAGCCACTTCTCTGCTCTCTCACCACCACTTTCAGTTCAGTTACCTGACAGCACATCACAGCTGAAGACGCTGATGGTCATTTCAAACAGAGAATGTGTTTTCTTTGGTCTGTCAAGCACACGTGCTGCGTGTGCTCTCTCATCGCCTGATGCTATCTTGACAGCTCCCTCTATAGTGTTCTAACAGCACTGTGAAGAGATCCCCTCCCTGAGGAAATCTGTCCTCCATCCTATTCTCTTTACCAGACCCACTACATGCCTCCCAGCCCTGGAGAGATGGAAGACATAGGGAGGCCCCTGCCCCAGGCCAGCGAGTTCCATTACCAGGACTGTGTTTATCAATTCAATCAATGGAGCCATACGATTGAAATGACACATAGCTACAGGGGCTCTCTCCCTCAATGTTGATGTCCACAGAAAGCAAATACAACAAAAACAGGAACTCAAAGCCAGTGAAGCAGCTCTTTCCAAAGCCACAGACACTCTCTTCTCTTTGGCTAGCATGTTTTGTTGGCCATTTTGTTTGTAGCGCTGCCAGCTGTGTGCTGGTATGAGGAACTTCAATCCTAGTCACGCTACTTCAGGTACCAGTCCTTCTTTATTACTGTGCATCTGTGCAACAACCCAAACCTTTTTGTTCCTTTTTACAATCTAAAGTTGGTGGGACAAGTAAAACTTTATGTTTTGTGAGGCAATCTTTTTTTATATATTGATACATTGATCTTAACGTCAGAACCAATTAAATGATCAAATATTTTAGATAACTTTGTTTAAAAGCACCAACCATAAATCCTTTTGACTCGGTATCAAATGATTTGGATTCATCATTAAGATAAAAGCTTTTTATGTGAATTCCATGAGGCAGGTTGTTGAGTTGACACCCAGAGCTCATATTTCAAGCGGTACAGTATTGAGCACTTGATGCTTTTAACAGATGAGGACAGTTGCGAGTGTTAATGATTCAGAGGCAGTGCAGAGGAGGCTGAGGGGTGCGGAGGTGGGCTATCGAGTATCTGAGGAATCCCTCAGAGGTTCTAGAACTATCCCTCCCATCCGCCATCCCTCCCTGATCCTCTCTCTCTCTCTCTCTCTCTCTCTGTGTCCATTCCACAGAGGAGGTAGGAAAAACAGGGAGGAGGAGTAGGAAGGAAATAAGTGTGGAAGGGTATCTCTTCCTGGAACAGGACATACCTTAGAACTCTCTGGAGATTCACCCAAGCACTCGCTTTCCACAGCAGCAGCAAAGACAGACCAGTCTGGCAGATGTTTATGTTAGTAAATGATACAGGATTTGATAACTCTGCTATGTGTAGACGTCTTCTGTCTCGTCATCTCTAGACCAGGCATCAGCTGAGAGGAAGGACTCTCAGGACTCCACTCGCTCGATGCTGTCAGAGGAACAAGACATCTCCAGACCCACTAATCTGGGTTTGACGGACACCGAGTCCTGCAGTAGAGGTTCCACGAAGGTGTCCTCTGAGATGTTCTGTCAGAATACGAACCAGCATCATCAATAACCCAAGTTAATGACTCTTGCCTCTCAGTCTAACGTCGATACAATGTTGCTTTGTGAACTATCCGTGCAGAACTGAGGCTTATTTGAAGAAAGGGATCATATTGTCAGTGTCAAATTATGTTTCAAACAAAGACAGTGTGGTGTTTTTGGAACCTCCCAGCGAGTCACAGGCAGGGTGGAGGCTAAATGAAGATCGTATCTCCCTGCTATCCTGTGTGGGGTCTTATATTAGATTCCTCAAATGACCCCAATTATTAGCACACAGAAGACTAGCAGCCCCCTGCTGAGATGTTAATTGCATGTTTGAGGGAATTGCGGCCGTAGTTGACACCAAGTTTAAGAAATACTCATGAATACGTGTAAAGCAGTGGTGTTATCAGGAAACCTTCAGCCCAAGCACGTTGCTGTACACGCGTGGGTTAATGGAATGCAGTTTTTTTCAAATAAAGCTTGACTTAACTTGAATGAGAGCAATATAGTTTATGAGATTGGCCCCTTCTAACCATAACCTTCCCATCAACCAGAATCTCTCTGCATACAGAAGTGTCTCATTGAGGAACATAGCTGTGGACAGTAGTGATGGGAACTTGGATTCCTTTCATGCACACAAACCTTTTGATTCAGTTCATTTTTAAAAGTTAATTTAAAATTGAATTTCAATGATTTGTTCTGTGATGCCTAAACTATTGCTGATGTGCATTTGTAGAAATTCATGTAAAAAAACTACCTGATCAGTTAGGCCACGCATCATTCAAGGGGTGTAAATTGTATTTGTTAAATTTAATTAGTCTGGGCCTGACAGTGAAGTAGTACAGGACAGGAGAGATGAGCACCCACGTAGCCAGACACAGGCCTAAACTCTGGCATAGGAGGCAATGACTTCACTTGTACGTTGGATCATGCGTGTGTAATGTAAGAACAACCTCGTCTGCAGCACACACCGCACAACACACAGCACAACATCCTGACTAAAACAACAAAACAGGGAATCAATGAACGAATACTGGGAACTAAAATAACAAATTCTTCAGTTCATAAGGTCAGTTCACCCATTCGTTCATGAACAACTTCCAGCAGTATTTGGCAGAAGGCAGAGACTCTGACAAACAAATCCTCTTGGGAAAGGTTTAGTTAATTTTGTTCACTCGAAAGGTTCTCTCAAAAAAGACAAACTGTTTGTGAAAGACCCAGCACAGGTGCTTGGCCTGAGCAGTGGATTGGGATAAAACCAGAAGGAATGCTGAAAGGTAGACTAATGTTCGTACCCGGACCACAAGTCACGAAAACTAAACACGCATTTCCACACGAAGGTAAAATCAGCCCGTTCTGACCTCCACCTTGTTCTGTTTCCTGTATCTGGATCCGAGACAAGGAGAGCAGGGTAGAGTACGGGGTGTAAGGGGGGCTGGAGCCACTGTTTTGGGGAACATTCCCAGAGGGATGTGGGTAATGGAAACAGCAGGTTAGGCTCAATAATAACAACCTTTAAGATGTTTTTGGAACAAATGTCCACCTTTTTACCTTTAGAGAAATTAACCCTGGAAAAATGCGATCGCGGCCATATCTTCCATGAATTTTGGATCCCATTACTTAATTGCTTAGAGGAATTTTCTACAGGAGGTTGTCAACAATGACAAGGAAAATATGTTATGATTTCTAAAGATATATATATATTTATTTATTTATTTATTTATATATATATATTTTTTTATTGTTGTTATTATTGTTGGTGTTGGTGTCATTGTGTGATAATAAAAAAAAAGATTAAGAAAAAAAATAATAAATAATAATAATAATAACAAACTACTGGAAACATCTGAAAAATATCTTTACCTTTCGAGAGAGGACCACTTGAACGGTTCTTACTTGTTGATATCATGACTAGTATGTGCGAAACAGGAAATCATGACAGTCTCAACGGTAAATATTTGAAATGACGGATTGTCTTCACTGAGAGACAGTAGCTTCACTGTGTTTCCAGCGTCGCGTTTGAGCTGGGAGACTTACAATCTTCGGAGGAATCCACTTGCGCTGCCAGAGCACAAGGAAATGATTAGCGACTGGAAGTGGTCTGCCTTTGAAACCCCCCCCATACACATACAGTTTGGAGCGTTTGGAAAAATTCCAAATTCCCCCACAAGCACATTTTCATTGCCAGTTGCGCACATGCCCCAGCCCTGATAATGGAGACGCATGCTGTGATAAGAACCACTGTAGCAGTGAAAGCACCTCACGCTCTACTTTTTTATGGGTCATTAAACGTGTTTCAAGTCCCTCTCTCATCCCCGTGTGTGGCCACAGTCGGTCAGTCAGTCAGGGAAACAACCAAACAGCTTGAAAGGCCCCTTCACACCAGTCAGAGCAGTCAAACCAGCCTGCATTCCAGGCTGGATATACAGTATGTCAAAGCCTGAACGGTCAGACTAAACCAGACATTCCCTCGAAACCTCAAAAAGGGCGTCCGCTAACTGCCAAGGTTTGCAACCGCAGCCGCAAAGCAGTCGTACCGCAGAGGTCTTCTGTCTGCGCAGCAGGCATCAACAGCTGTCATGATATCAGAATATGATCATCTGGGATCAGAGACCTAGCTATCAAATATTTATATATTCTACCGAAGAGACCCAACATTTATCTATGTAGATGGTTATGATAGATGGAGAGAGGGAGGAGATAGGGGGGGATACAGAGAAAAGAAAGAAGATAGAGAAGTATGAGAGAGGAGGGTGGATGTAAGACAGAAGAGGGATAGAGAGCTGTGGGAGGGAGACAGAGAGAGAGAGAGAGAGAGAGAAACAGAGAGAGAGGGAGGGAGGGATAGGTAGCTAGAAACAGACAGACAGGCACACACATACACACACACACGCACACATACATACATACCTCCATAGACATATACACACATACATACAGTAACTCTGTCTGTCTGATGGGTGTACATAAACAGCATTTCTCTGCTGTGCCTGTCTGCTATATTTACACTGTGAGCGGAGGAGCAGGTCAGCTGTGTGGAACGTTCTATATGAGGCTGTTTATTAATACATGTGTTTATGAGCTCTTCATGGCAAGGTTTAACATGGCCTGGCCTGGTTTACGTTTTACTATGTTTAGGAATGACAACATCTGTCTCTCTTCACCAATGTGAACATACAGTGCGTACTGTATACAACCAGTGTAGATTGAATATGGTTTCCAACTGCCCAGTATCTATCTATCTATCTTGTTTTCCTTCTTATTTGTAGTGGGACCTTCTTGTCTTTGAATTCCCATCTGCATGTCAGAAAGTGCCGGAAGCCGAAAGCCACTCATTGTGTCAGTCTCCTCTCCTGCCTCTCTCCTGCATCCTCTACTGCACCCTCCTCCTGATGCCTCTTCTGCCTCCTCTCCTGAATCCTTTCCAGCCCCTTCTCCTGCCCCCCTCCACTCCTGCCCCCTCTCCTGCCCCTTATCCTGCCCCCCCTCCACTACTGCCCCCTTTCCTGCTGCTTCTCCTGGCCCCCCTTCTCCTGCCCCCTCTCCTGCCCCTTCTCCTGCCCCCCTCCTCTCCTGCCTTCTCTCCTGCCCCTTCTCCTGCCCCCCTCCACTCCTGCCCCCTCTCCTGCCCCTTATCCTGCCCCCCCTCCACTCCTGCCCCCTTTCCTGTTGCTTCTCCTGGCCCCCCTTCTCCTGCCCCCTCTCCTGCCCCTTCTCCTGCCCCCCTCCTCTCCTGCCTTCTCTCCTGCCCCTTCTCCTGCCCCCCTCCACTCCTGCCCCCTCTCCTGCTGCTTCTCCTGCCCCCCCTCCACTCCTGCCCCCTCTCCTGCCCCTTCTCCTGCCCCCCTCCACTCCTGCCCCCTCTCCTGCCCCCCCCCTCCACTCCTGCCTCCTCTCCTGCCCCCCCCTCCACTCCTGCCCCCCTCCACTCCTGCCCCCTCTCCTGCCCCCCCCTCCACTCCTGCCCCCTCTCCTGCCCCCCCCCCCTCCACTCCTGCCCCCTCTCCTGCTTCTTATCCTGCTTGGTGAGTCGCTGTTTTAACGGAGACGAACATCTTTAACGAGACAATGATCAGCTAAACCCCAATTGATCCAGATATGTCACAGTCTCTTGTGCTGCTTGACATGTCACTGGAGCTCATGCCAGAAAGTGTCTCTGTGTGTGGTTTTTATGTGTGTGTGTGTGTGTATGGGCACCTTTACAGAGCGTCATCCAACAGGCTCCAGGTTTAAACGCCAGGGTCGCAACCTGCCGGAAATAACAACTTTGAAATGCACGTTGAACATATTGACACATCTCTTCACATCCTTGTGCAACAATGTCCTACTGCAAGGACATGCGTCAAGTGGTCCCAGCACAGTAAGTGTTGTGTTGTAAGTGTTGTGCACCACAACTGTGTTCAGATGTAAGGTAACACCCATGTAACACGCAGTGGGGTAAGCACAGGACTCCTGCTACCCCAGAACTGTCCTCTGAAATTCTTGTTCCAGCCCAATGCATGAGGTCATTCTTTAAATGGTGTGTGTGTGTGCATGGGGGGGGGATCAGCCTTAGTGGGCTGCGTTTCAAACTAGCAGGGGACATCGATAGCTCTGGCTTTTGTTGACCCAGAGAGACGCTGGTACTATTTCTACTGCTGTGGGAAGAGCTGGCGGGTCATGTGATATGGGAGGAAGATAGCGATAACATTGCCGAGGCTTTTTCCTGCACTTTAACTTGAATGTAATTGATCAAATATATAGATTGCCATAGCGAGGTTAAATGGATGTGAGTGTAAAGTGAAGTGATTGGATCCTTCATATGAAGACGTTCCTGCTCTGCAGACCTTTCAGATGACCTGCCTTTTAGAGAAACTGTTCTAGAATGGGGGCCACATGGAACTGGATCGTCCTATCAGGACACAGCGCCCGGCCCTCATTCTAAAAAGTCGCATCTAAATGCAAATGTATTCCGAGGGATTTACAAGAGCTGGTGGCAGCTTTCAGACCAAATGTTAGTACTTGGGAGAGGCTGAAATGGAGATAGATCAGATTACATGTGAGGGGAGGTTGGCATTTCCAAACGATTCTCTTTAATCACTGAAAGTGAAACTGCAGCATTTGGAAATTGTTAATTCTTTTTAGTGGCTGAGCACCGAAATTGAGCGCCATATTGTGGAAAAGCTGTCCGTCATTAGAAAGTCATTAATGAAAACAGTATGTTCTGGGGCGCCGTGGTGCGGTGGACAGTGCGAGGATGCAAACACACACACAACAGGCACAAACAACAGACACATACAGCAGACAGACACACACTACAGACACACACAGCAGACACACACAGCAGACACACACAGCAGTCAGACACACACACACAACAGGCACAAACAACAGACACATACAGCAGACAGACACACACAGCAGACACACACTACAGACAGACACACACAACAGGCACAAACAACAGACACATACAGCAGACAGACACACACAGCAGACACACACTACAGACAGACACACACAACAGGCACACACAGCAGACACACACTACAGACACACACAGCAGACACATACAGCAGACAGACACACACAGCAGACACACACTACAGACAGACACACACAACAGGCACACACAGCAGACACACACTACAGACACACACACAGCAGACATACACAGCAGACAGACACAGCAGTCAGACACACACACACAGCAGACAGACACAGCAGACAGACACAGCTACAGACACACACAGCAGACACACACAGCAGACAGACACACACACACGCACAGCAGACACACACACACACACGCACAGCAGACACACACACACAGCAGACACACACACACAGCAGACACACACACACAGCAGACACACACAGCAGATATTGACTCAGTTTGGATTCGGGCGAGTCTTTATGCTAATCAGAGCACCCATTACCCAGCATGCTCTGTCTGACACCAGGTGTGAGCCACATGCTGTCACAAAGAACTCACCTGACCAACGTACAAAACACAGCTTTCACCAAGACAATACACACACAGCCTTCATAAGAGAAGCCTAAAAGCAACATTCCATCCAGGGCGTTTTGGGTTATGGACCAAGCTCTCATTTTCTTAAACCGTATTTGTGTGCATGATACAAATGAAAACTAATTGCTCCTGGATACAGGCATGCAAATGGCGTCATGAATATGCATGTTGGTCTGTTGGGTGTTTATCCATGTGCGCAAAACCACTCTCTATTTTCCTTGTTAACCCCTTCCTCATCCTCCAAGCAGCTCGTTGGAATTAACAGCAGGATGTGTTTGAAGGCGAAACAGGATGTTAAAACCGTCTGAAAACATTTGCAGTATCAATAGCGATCTCTGTGACAAGCACATTACACTGGATCATACCTCTGGAGAAACGACCCTCTTTAGATGAATCATGCGCTTCTAGTGAACTCTGATGATCTGCAGGTTTCGGCTTATAGGCGGATCCTGGTTCTGATTAGACCCGTACGGACCTGGTTCCGATTAGACCTGTACGGACCTGGTTCTGATGAAACCCCAGGTCGGACCCATGGGAGGTTCCTTCTGGGGAAACAGGATGTAGTTCTGACCCCGCGTCAACCCGTCTGGGTGCGAGAGCGAGACCCGTGTTTGATGTTTGTCGTGGGAAAGTGCAGCATTCCATGATTCTCCCCCCTGACACGTTTACGTTGTGGAGCTCCTGAACAGGTGGCTTGTGTTTGCGACAGAGCCTCGTGTCGACTGCGTCCGGGCGTCTGATTTAGAGGGTGATTACAGAGGGGGAACATGTGTTGGCCTGTGCCCCCCCACGGAGAGCAGAGCTGGCTCCACAGATCACATGACACGGCCTCAGATAGGTGGCTGTGATCAAAGCTGGCCTGGACCACATTTCTGGAGCATGCTGTTGTTTCAGGCATGAGCTATGTCCCCTGTTCTGTGGAAATCCCAGTGAGTTCAACCAGCCTGTGCGACAGATCTCATCCTCGTCTCATCCTCTGGGTTCTCTGGCAGCTGTTTTCATATACAGTAAGACCCAAACAAGTCAATCACTTCAAACAACTCTTCCTACTTAAAAAGAAGGATATCTACTCTTCATTGCCCTGCCTGAACCAGACCAGACCTGTGATATTGTCTGCCATTGATAAAAAACACATTTCCATGAGGATATTTAAGGCCTGGATGGTGTAGCCTGATGCTGTAACGGCAGCTGTATGCATATAAGATCCAAGCGTATGAAATTATTGTTATTATTTTGTCCACAAAACTGTTAACCCCATTACATCTCTCGATCGACTGAAGAGGATGCCTACATTTACACTACCTTGAATATATTCTAGAACATGGACTGTCACGATATTCTAGGACTGCCCCATTGGTCTAGAACAGTGGTTCTCAACCCTGGTCCTCAGAGAAAATTTCCCACAAGGGACATAAAGTAAAGTTAAAGGGACATAAAGTAAAGATTTCTAAATGTTATAGTCTGAAATCAGAACAGTCCAATCACAACAAATTTGATCACAGCGTTGTTTCATATACGGTTATCCATCCGGAACCTTCTTCTCAACCTGTTTCTCAGATATGAAACATTGTGAGAATCTCTGGCGGCTAGACAGTCATCACACAGCGACAGCCATGCTGTGGCTATTAAAGTTTACTAAAGGTTCCAGGTCTGAAGAGCTGGATGTAGATCCCTAATCCCTGTGGCTTCATACTGGCCAATGGCCTTACTCTCTCTCTCTTACACCTCCATTATAGGTGTGTCTCCATAACAACCCCAGAGGAGGTCTCCACGGACACGGCTGCACCTCATTTGCATGGCCTCCATCAGGGAAGACCCCGACTGGGATAACGATGTAAACATCCAAACACCTCATCTCCCCCAGGCCGGTCTGTCCTCTCTGCTTCTCCGTGGCAACGACCAGGAGCGATCAAAAACACACGGACACATGTAAACATGCAGGCATGCTCTCTACGGGAGCAGCAACACAGGCACACACACATGCAGGCAGGCTGGGAAGGGCATTTTTAAGCCTGGTGGATCCACACAGGGTCTGTGGTTTGCCCTTGTTACAGCTCAGGTCATCTCCCCTGTCTGTGTCTTGCTGTGGCTGGGGCGATGTCACTCAGGTCCCCGGGTTTGTCACATTCATTCCGAATCACTTCCCGATCCGGATATAAACGTGTCACCCTCCGCTGGGTGAAACCGTTCCGGGTGTCATTAGCGACACGACCGACCCGGCTGGTGAGCTCGGGTTGGGGGTGGGAGCGGTGGGGGGGAGGGGTGACAGGCCACCCTTCACCCTGGGTAAGCGCCACCTTCTGCCCTTCCAGTCGCTGTGTGACAGATCTGATCCCAGAGCTGCTCTGATTCGTGTTCTGAATATTAACTGGACTGGCAAACAGAACAAACAGCAGGACAGCGCTGCGCCCTGGTCGAGGCAGCGCGCGATACGATTTTACACAGTTTTGGCTTTCATATATAGGCATTAGTATAGCCATATTACTGATATTAAAATCATTCAAAATATTTTTTGTTGCTGAACATTTAAACATAAACAGCTGCTCAGCCAAGAAAAATTTGTTTTAGCCGCATTACCCAATTACGGTGTTCTACCATGAATTTTACCCCTCTGGTACGACCAACCTTTCTTTTTTGAAGTGCGTTAATAAACAGCCTTGAGAGTATTGAACTGGATGGGGTCTGTGTGCAGGTTCCCTAGGGAGACAACAGAGTTTGTGTAAGACCCTGTAAGACTTACAAAGATATGTGATGGTAAAATAGGTTATTGTCGGCGAGCAATCATTGTTCATTAGGATGTGCACGACAAGAGGTAAGGTCTAATATTGACTAAAGCCAGATGACCTTTCTCAGTATTGGACTTTCAACCTTCATGAGGAATGTTTAGGTGGTATTTTGCTCCTGCTTAGTGATGCTGGTTTAGTCCTGCTGTTTCTGTGTGTCACACAGGACATAGAAGGAGAAAACCCTGCCAGGAGAAAAACGGTTCCTGCCATATTTGTTTTGCCCAGCCAAACAGACTTCACCTCTATCTCTCGCAAGGTCGTCCAACTGCCCTCTGGGTAATGGTCTGGACAGCCCTCCTGCTTGGAAAGATTGGAAAATAGATGATAACTTGTTCTCTGAGTGGCTCTGGTCCAGCGTCGGAGTTATGGACCGTGTTTCTCATTGGCTAATTGTTGCAGAGTCCAGCAGAGAGACCAGCAGCAGAGTTAACCTTAGAGATCAGCCCTTGGAGAGAGCTGGGACGTCATTTACTGTAAACAGATGATCTAACCTGCTGTCTGTACCTGCAGGTTGTAAATTCAGCCAATCCCAGTGACTTTAAGTGAGCGGATGCATGAAGGAAAATACATCCGGTAATCATCAATTCATGAATTTAGTTTTGTCATGATGATAACTTTGCACTATGAGAAACCCAAAAGACGAAAAGGAAGAATTAGCAAACAATCTCGACCTTCGAAAGAATCGGTGTCGTTTTGAATATGCTAAGTAATATGTTAAAATATGCTAAAATCGACGCCTGTCACTGCAGCAGAATAATTCCGACGGTGATCAGATGAGCGCTAGCAGCATTATGACTACTTTATCTCCGCAGGACCGGACCTGAACGCCTGATGGAAATGTCATCTGTCTTCAGACGGATGACGACACTGTGCCGGGTTTTGTCACGGTGCTCCCAATTACCTGTCAGTCTTCGTACCGGGGTCTGCCCGGTCTCAGACAGACCCTGCCGCCTCCTTATCTCTGTCCCGGTGACGGCGGTTTAATTGAGGCGGCCCCCTGATCGTTTCGCTCACGTTTCTCGGTTTACCCTCAGCGTGTCTAGACGTGTCACTTGCGTGTCAGGGGACAACAGCACACACGTGGCAATAAGCCGAAACGGATGCGGGAAGTTCAGTTTCTTCCCCTCCATTAGTGAGACATGGATTTGAAAAGACGATAAACATTTTGAATTTAAACTAATGTAGCCTATTAAGAAAACGTTCCAATGTGTCATACATTTGCTGTTTCAGTCCTGTGTAGTCAACACACTCTGTCAATCATCACAGGAGCTGTCTTTATTCCTTGATGTTTCTTTTGTGGCCTGACTGAGCAGAATCCATCAGGGCTAGCCATGAGCACACAAGCCGTCGAAGGAGGGTTATTTCCCCAGATACAAGGTTCAGATCACTCAATCTCTCCAGGAAATAGGGGAGGGGAGTAAACATTGATTTTCACATTAAAACACATTCCGGGATTAAAACAAGATACCTCTACCCACGAAATGATAGATTTCTGATTTGAGCTGACCTCAATCTGGTGAAACCATATCCTCAGCTCTCTGCTTCGCCACTCACAGCAGCATTGTAAGGATCTGACTACAGCCTGGATTACAGTGGGGTGTGGAGTATAGGTTTAAGTGGCTGTTTCCAGGTATATTTAAACGTACATAGGCAGCTGCTTAGGGCCCCTGGATGCATGGGGGCCCCCTAAATGTTAAAAAATAATAGAATTACCTGTTCATATAAATATGTAACCATTTAAACAGTTTGGAGATTTAGTTCAGGTAGTTTCAATATTATTATTGTTAACAATAATAATACATATGTGCATTATTCAGGCAATTAGCTATGGAGAACCTTAGCAAACTATTTCTCACATTTCTTTGGAAAGTGGCTACCAACAATGGCCATGTTCAAACACACAAGGTGTTTGTGTGTACATCTCTTGAGCTAATCTCACAACACACCGTGTTTTAGTCATGTTCGGCCATGCTTCCCGTTGAGATACTGCTGCATTTGGCATCTGTATGCCTTTACACACATACACACGTGCGCAACACACACGAACACGCACACAGAGCAAGACTGAAAGGAGTCAGCTGTTCCTCTTCCGCCAGCGTCGTTCAAAGTGTGACTTTGGTGCTTTGCCACGGATTTTCGCACCAAAACCTTCAGCACACGATTTGAATAATCTCCAGGCCTTCCTGTCAGTGTGAAGTAAATCACATTGACAGCTGTGAATGTGGGCCTGCGAGGGTTGAGCAGGGTGATATTCCAGGCTGACCCAGCGCTCCCGTCCTCAGCTCTCTGCGAGCCGTACAAGACGGGCAAATAACCTTTCGGGATAAACCCCTCCCCTAAAACTGACCCCCTCTTTACTCCACACCGGAGTGTTCCTCTTAAACCCTTCCCCTCTCTTCGACACCCCCCCCCCCACACACACACACACACACACTCACACAAATGTATGCACGCGTGCACACACACACAGACAGTGGAGTGGTGGGGAGGCCTATCGGATTATACTGACGCTCGCTCCTCTCTCTGGTCTCTGTTCACCTCCAGTCACTCTCCATCCACCAGTCTGTTAACACTACACTCTTTCACGAGGATCTAACATGTTGTAACAGTGCCAGGCTAGAGCTGAGGTGAAGTGTCTTTGTGTGACAGGACCTCTGACCTCTTACGCTGATGGGCGTGCCCGCTATCTGCAGACTGAGGTGGGCCTGCCTCTCTGGAAAAGGATGTTATGAAACTGGATGTATCATTTATTACAACATAGTACAAATACAATAAAAATATGTATATAAAATAAAAGACATCTAGAACAGAGATGATGAATGAAAGGGCACAGAGAGAAGCAAAAGCTTATGATAATATCATATATTACAGATCCATTATTCACAACGCACAAACTAGCTCTCACCCGAACAGGCCACAACACACAAACTGAAAAGGCTGTGATGCTGGCGCTGGAGAAGAACGACGCTTCAGATAAGGAAATGTGCCCCAGCTCAGGTAGGGAAGGAGGCCAGCAGACAAACCAACCGACACCGATACAAGGTGCTAGATTAGATCACTCCAGAGGCGGCATATCCTGTGGGATTGTGTTTGTGTGAGTGTGTGTGTGTGTGAGGGTGTGTGTGTGTGTGTTTGTTTATCTCCTCTGTCTGGCAGACATACAGAACAGGATCAGGGCAGGCTGGCCGGTATCATGGTTTATTCATCGTTTTTGTGTGTGTCTGTGTTGTGGTTGCGCTCTTGGCAACAACGCACAGACAGCATTTAGTACGCTCGCTGTAGTTACATCACCCAGGAAGCGAGACATTCAACAGAACACATGAGGGTCGATTGTTTGCGTCTGTTATAGTGTACCTGTGTGTGTGTGCTTGGACGAGTGTGTGCGTGCATCTGTAGGTCATTCTTTTCTCATTCCTTTCTCCCGGCAAATCAAACAAGCAGTAAATTGCATTTCACAAGCAGTGTATGTTTTTACTGTTTGCTATAAAGATAACCTACACCAAGCAGTTTTTGAGCCCCGTCCAGGGCCGGGTTGCTGTGTCCATCCAGGCTGCAGCGAGGGTCCTCTGTGTGTTATCCCAGAGTGGATGGATGTAGTTTCAGGCCCCATGCGGAGCTCCAGACAGCAGCCTTCCAGGCCTGATGACTAGTCTAAATAAACAGTCTTCCTCCGGCAGGGTCCAGGGTCCCCGAGGGGCCTTCAAAAGAGGCTAGGGGCCACTGAGGCCCACGGAGTACATGTGACCTGTAACTAGCCTGTGTGTTTGTGTGTGGTGTGTGAGGTGACTGGCATATTTGTAGGGGGCGTGCGCATTTAATATGTGTGTGCGCGGATGTGCAGTTTATTTGTGTGTGCTCGGTCATGCTGAAACACGGAACAATAGAACCGTAAATACATAACAAGACTGAGAACACCAAGGACTCTTTATCGTGCATAAGAGCCTCATATCTGAACTGGCCGGCCGACAATGAACAACATGTAACTGGAAACCCAGTTCGCTTCCAGCCTGGCCCGGTGTTTTTACAGTAACGTACGCTCATAGCAAGAATGTCAGGGGAGAACAATGCAGTGTTTGCAAATGGAGGACGGCCCCCCCACAGGTATCCTTCGATCCCCATCCCATACACACAAGGTGGTCAAGTTTTCAACACAAACACCCCCTCCGTCAGCGAGTACTGTATGTGGATGTGAATGAAATGTGTTTGAACAGACCTTTGGGCGTCTCTCGTCCACAATGGCTCCTGCCTTATCTCTGTGTTTACCTGTGGTGAACTCTACACCGCCCGCCTGCCTCTCCCACACCTCTGCTGTGTAGGTGGCCTTGTGTTTGGGGAAATGAATGACTTCCTGCGATCGTGGACACTTCTTACCTCCCTGTTCTAACGGGCAGTAGCCTGCAGCACCCATGAGCAATCAAAGCAGGAGTTCTCTTCTCAATTGCTTTTTCATAATAGTCGCCCATAGCTTTCAAAAACTTCCAACCCTTGAATAAAGAATTCATTGCGATGAATATTTAATCCCATCTCATTTGAGACAGCCCTTAAGGCCCAGCAGAGCCAGTGTCCTTTCGAGGTCTCCAGATGCAGTCAGCGGCTCAGATTAGATAGCGTAGACCCCTGTTGGGGACCCAGAGCAGCCCCTAGCTCTTGTGTTGAGGGCTGGAGGTTTTCAGAGCACATGCATGAAGAATGTGCATCCCAGAATAGCGGGGCTAACCCAGTTAGCTAGCCGGGGCTCCATCTGGAAGGCTTGCAGGCCAGGCATCGTCACTGGGTCACTGGCCGGGGGAGGACCGCCCTGGGTGAAATCACATTCCACACTCAGCAGTCTCTCAGCTCACTCAGTGTCTGTCTGTTTCTGTCGCTTGTCTCTCCCCCTTTTCCTCTTTCCCTCTTTTGCAACCCTCCATCTTCAATCTTCCCTCTTTTTTGTTTGTTTTTTTTCTCTGTTCCAATGTCGTTGAAGGAACATATTCTGTATTTATATTTTTCCAGACTCACATGTCACTTCAGTTACTCGAGATACTTTAGACAAACTTGTCTCAACAACAGATGCGCAACCTTGCAGTCTGCGACAAAGATGAGTTATACGCACAGTGCTGCTGCTAGCCATTCGGGTACCCCACGCACAACAACACCCCCCCCCCCCCCCCCCCCCCCTCCCAAACTGACATTCAGAGTCAGTTTTATTGACAACATATCAGCACATATTATATGTTTCGTTTTCGGTTCGGTTTAGTATTCCTTTGTTATTTTGTATTATCTTGGTGCCCCCTTAAACACTTGGCCACGGCGCCCTTGTTAACTCTGTGACTGTGACTTTGCTGCAAGCTTCCACGATCCCTCTGTCTGTCAGCGCACGGCCTTCTTTGCTCACGTGGTGCTTGACGATGGAGGGTTCAGGCAGAGTGCACCCCACCCAAACCAGCGCATCACAGTGGAAGCCTGCAGCTAACACAACGCTCCAGTCACACAAGGAAGAGATGGAGCTAATAGCACCGCTAGCCTGCATTTAGTCATGGTGTCACACAGCCTGCGATTGCACCAGTGCACACAGCAGATAAACCATAGCATAGACCGTCTTTCTGACCACTATATGCTTCCATTTGTGATGGAATATAATTGGCCTGATTTGAAGATTTTTTTATTTAAATAGCACGTTTTATTTTGGGTTTCTCGTTTCTGTCAGGCCAGTGGTAGGGTGTGACTGACACCTCTCTCCTGTTAGGCCCTGAGGCGTCTGGGCGCCCCAGCTGAGCCTCGCCCCTCCCACCGGGATCAGACGAATCGCCAACCGGCCTGAACCGCCCTGGGCTGCAAGCAGAGCCTCCGGAGACCAGGGAACAATGGCAGATCCCTGCTGGAAGAAGAGGACACTGAGATCTTACAACACCTTTGATCTAAAGAACCACCCCCCACACACACACACACCCCTGCTCAGTGAAAACCACTAGGTGCTAATAAAGACTTCACAGACGCCCGTCATATTCTAGCTGTGTTTGAGACATGCATCCCCACTGCGGCGCTATATTGAGCATAGCGGCTGCTTAATGAAGGATAAACGCTCTGGGAAAGGCTTGAGGCGGAGGAAAGGTGTATTGTCTTGGGGTGGGAATGGGATTAGGGACACATTCTTTCAGGACGTGAATAGATTCCTACCATTGTGAATTGAGTCTATACACGCAACCGACTGAATGGGCAAGAGAATTCCATGAAGGAAGTTGTCCATGAACTACTTCAAGGGGTTGCGTAACACATTTCTGTGTTATTGTGCATTTATTCATGCTAGTCCTTTATATATAGACACATGGGAGATCCAGATGTAATTTATTTTAAAAAGTTCGAGTTTGATAATGTTCTTCCTGTGATGTGCTAGTATAACAGTCTCTTGGCAGCCTTCTGCCTGCAGGCTGTGTCTCTAAACACCGTCTAGAACACAGTACTCCGTTTTTTTATATTCAGGTAAATTATTTCCCCCTAAAATCTTCACACCTGACATTCCCTTAAAGGAGGACCCGGAGACAATAACTAAGATCGTTGCGTACACAGGTCTTGAGTACACACTTGTTCTTTTATCAGCGTCTCAGGGCGTATTTAAAAAAGGAGATGTTATTTTCTTAAATACACAGACGTGGAGTGATGGATTCACCGTGTTCTTCGGATTATGGCCTGGAGGAGTGACAAGATGATGGGGGGAGGTGGGTGGTGAGGGATGGGGGGGTAGAGTTGGTGAGTGCAAGGAGGGAGGAGATTGGCCCGGTTGGAGGTGCGTGGGGAGGGGTATTTCAGCTCCTCCCCCTGCCCGGGTCGAGTCCTCAGCCCCGGCTCTGGATCCAGCTCCTGAGGAGGGAGGCTGGGTCATGCGGCAAGTCTCTCCATCCCCAGGCAGACTGATCTGGAGCGCGTCCTAGGCCAGAGGGTCGGAGTGTCCTGAACAGTGCAAACTGAGTAAGGAGAGGGAGATTATCAGTGCAGCTGTGGAGCTGGATGAACAACCTGGGTTTTAGTGGTGTCCCGTATATCTAAACGCTAACTCACACGTACTGACTAATCCCTGAGAGAACCCAGCCAAGTGCATACAGAGGTGAAAGCAAAGAGTGGAAATTCAAGATGTTTCTAAAGTAAAAGTACAAACGTAATTGGAAAAAAGGAAGAAAACCAAACACTATGAGCGTGATATGATACGGTTCGATGCCACGGGTAATGTTTGTAAACAGTGTTGACATCTTCTTTGTCATTTTCCGCCTCATACAGTCATCATGCAGTGTGGAGGAAATCCTGCATTTACTTCTCTCTTCGCCGATCTGGAAGTGAAGGAAGGGGAGAAGGCAGAAATGTGTACCAGCGTGTCCGAAAAGAGGAACGGGTCCATTTTAATGTTTCACAACTCGCTGAAGGCAGAAAACGAACATTTATTTTGGAGACACTTCTCTGCAATGACAACAGCTGTCTGCAATCAGTTGTGCTGCAGCCCCTTCAGTACATTGGTTCAGGGCAGGGATGAAACCATTCCTCTTAACTTGAAATACATTTACATGTATTCATTTAGCAGACGCTTTTATCCAAAGTGACTTTCAAGAGAGAGATTTACAAAAGGTCACTTTTTTCATAGGTCACTGATCATAACAACGAGAAACATTGCACCCCAAACATTGCAGGTAGCCAAAACATGAAGCATACATTGTGAGAAACCAATTAAGTGCCAAAGGGAAGAACCACAAGACCGTTCAGTTAAACAAGTGGCAATTAAACAACATGAGCCTCAAATGTGCAAGAGTGTAGCTGTAGGAAAGCAAGTAAGGTAGGGGACAGGATCAAAGGTTCAGATATCGCTGCATCGGACAGGGGAGATAGAGTCTAGTTATTTAATATGTGGCAATACATGTAGATATAACCAAAACTAAGTATGAAATCATCTGAAACTGTTGCCAGCGAGGGTGAGGTAAGTATTCCTACACACCGAAGGCAAGCAAACACTTTGTGGAGGCGCGGATTATCCCAAACGGGTTATCTTTCACAAGGTGAACATTAATATTTAAAGGTTCAAAGTACTTTCTGTCTGTGGTCCTGTAGACAAACCACTCAAATGTCCCATGAGCCTCAAGTTCCTCTCCTGCTCCGGGGTGAGGTGCAGTGATTGGCCCCTGCCCTCCCTTCCCCTCATCGATGTGATGGCCTCAAAGGGGGAGGGGGTTATTGATGTCAACGCTCACCAGGGGAGGTGGGGTTAATGAACTCATAACGAACCGACCGTTAATGTGTTTCCTGATTGCGAGGGGTTCGGGGAAGCGATGTGCAGATAAGAAGCCAGGCTGGACGGACACCCCTCGCCCACCAAACTATCCACCTCCCCCCCGCCCCCCAACCACACACACTTTCCTACATCCTGGTCACAGAGAGCACATGCTGGTCATCTAGATAGAGCTACACTAAACACTAATGCATGCCGTCAAAGTCCTTGGCCTGGGCCGAGTGCTGGCTCTATTACAAACACTGATAAGAATAATTCTGCCTCTGTGCTTCCTGTTTGGCATTCTCCATGACAACAAGACCGGGCTCAGGGGAGTTCTTTATTCCGTCTAACTGAAGGGAACATGGAGCAGTTTCAAGAAGTGGTTGTAAATCATAGAAGTGGGTGGACTGGTTAAGGCACCAAAGGATTAAGCCAATCCTTATCAGCCCCTTCCACATCCTCTACCTGCCTCTACCACATCCTCTACCTGCCTCTACCGCATCCTCTACCTGCCTCTACCACATCCTCTACCTGCCTCTACCGCATCCTCTACCTGCCTCTACCACATCCTCTACCTGCCTCTACCACATCCTCTACCTGCCTCTACCACATCCTCTACCTGCCTCTACCACATCCTCTACCTGCCCCTTCCACATCCTCTACCTGCCTCTACCACATCCTCTACCTGCCCCTTCCACATCCTCTACCTTCCTCTACCACATCCTCTACCTGCCCCTTCCACATCCTCTACCTTCCTCTACCACATCCTCTACCTGCCCCTTCCACATCCTCTACCTGCCTCTACCACATCCTCTACCTGCCTCTACCTCATTCTTTTCTTTCCTCTACCTCATCCCCTACCTGCCTCTATCACATCCTCTACCTGCCACTACCTCATTATTTTCCTTCCTCTGCCACATCTCCTACCTGCCTCTATCACATCCTCTACCTGCCTCTATCACATCCTCTACCTGCCTCTACCACATTCTTTACCTGTTTCTACCACATTCTTTACCTGTCTCTGCCACATCACCGGGTGACAGTGATCTACAGTGGGCTACAGTGATCTACAGTGGGCTACAGTGGGCTACAGTGATCTACAGTGGGCTACAGTGATCTACAGTGGGCTACAGTGATCTACAGTGGGCTACAGTGATCCACTGGTGGCAGTACAGAGAGCTGAAGGACTTCCTGGTTCCACAGTGTTAGAACGCCTCCATCAAGGTGCGTCTTGATGGATGTAATCTGCTGTTCTCCACGCAGGCCGCATCGCTGCGTTCGGTTCCACATCAGACACGTTCTCACGGCTCCACGCGGGTTCATCAATCAGACCACTGACAGCCCAAACGGAGCCTGCGGTACCCACGAGAACCCCCTGATGCGCGGAACATGGAACACGAAGCGGTTAGACACCTTCCCCAGGACGAGCAGCCGTCTCAGGCCGCCGCTGGACGTGACCATCGCTGCCTTCGTTGAATCGTACTGTTCAAACACACCATCTCCCTCTCTGACACAGTGTCACGGCGGAGCGTGTTACGGGAACGGCGGATTGCATTCCGCTGGGGCTACCATTAAACATTTATGGGCAATAGGAAAATGTCAGCACGATGAAGAAATTCACAGTTGACTGAACCTGTCTATTTACACAGTCTACATATATCACAAGGGGGGGCCATGTTGATTTCCTGGATATAATTGGCAGCCCACCTCTCTGTGAATATCAAGTCAATATGATTGAGTGTGCATGTGCGAGTGTGAGCGTGTGTCTGGGTGTGTTTTAGGATCCGCAGAGCGTTATAGAGGACGTTCTAGCGATAGTTGTGTGCGTACGTGCGGAACTCCATACTAAACATGACTTTATTTGATTGCATCGTTGAAAGGGGTTTATTTTATTTTCTCTCATAACACTGGCGCCCTCAAGGAGATAGGTATGCAGTGACAAAGATTTGCGGGCATGAACATTCCTATTCACGGACCGTATCTAATAGTTACTGTTATGCAGGTGAAAAGCATGACCTAATGCGTGTGTGTGACCTTGATGCTATCGCCATGGTGGCAGAGCAGAGAGCATGGACCAACAGGCCCAGGGGCTTATTATGGGCCTGTCTAAATCAATAACCCTTGTCTAGGTTTAATCCCTGGCTTGATGAACCTATTAACAAGACTGTGTGTTTAAGATTCAGCTGTTAACCTCCCAAAACAGACGTGATGATTTAGCACTCAAGCAGGCAATTTAAACGATCGCCTCGGAGGAAAATCACACAAAGGAAAACATTCATTCGGATATGAGAAGATTCAGGTTTTGTTGTCGTTTACTAGAGGAGAAAAAAACAATAAGAAAACAGAAAAGAGATACTTCAGTAAGGAGATTAGGTTACAATGCTCAGGTCAAGGCAAATATTTGAGGTTAATCTAACCAAGTTTTGAAATTCGTTTCTGTAAGATTTTTGAAACTGTCTAGATATGGTATTTGTAAATTTTATTTCATATTATTTATTTTTTTTAACAAGTATATCGTTACCATGGCAAACAATTAAAAAAGGAAGTAGGATTTCAAAAGGAAATTATATCTGCTGTTTCAAGCTGTTCTCAGACTGCAAGCAGAGCGATTAATCACACACATAGAAAACGGATCCTAACTGGGAAGCAGTTGGGGAAATTAAAAAGACGTTATTGTCAGTCTTCATTTGCGTTTTCATAGGATCGAATCTGGGATAGAACAGTATTATCAGTGAGTGTTTCTGATGAAATATGTGCACAAAGAACCAGAGATTTCAACTGCAAGTCTTTCCTAAAGCCATTATTTTACGGGCTCAGGGGCAAGAAAAGTCTTCTCTGTACTGGGATTTAATACCGAGTAGAGTTGTCTTGTTAAAATATTTTGACTGTGGAACACTCTTTCATTTCTGTAAAATTGAGTCTCAGATTCCTGGGTTGGTTGCGGGTCTGAGAGCTTGCTGCCTTGGAGTGCAGCTCGCTCCGAACTGTGCAAACAAGCTTTCTTATGATCAAGACAGAGTTCTTCATGTGGTGACGAGCGAGAAGCCATGAAAAATGGATGCTGCTCAACAGGGCTCAGACAGGGAGGTGTCTTCTGTCTGATTGCCGTGGAACGTAAACTGGTTTTTAAGATGAACAGAATGAAGGTGGCTTGGAATGTTTCATTGTTGACATGTTGCAAAAGATAATTGGTTAAACGTTCTAACCCACTGTCTTCAAAGTTACACACGGACCCACCCATATCAGCACTATACGTGCAAGCATGTCCAGTCCATACACACACTACTAAATCCAATGTTCAGCGAAAAGTCCCATGAAGAATGTCATGCTGGTAGAAGTGATATTGGAATGAAAACGATGATATATTGTGCCTGTATACTCTGGGCCTGCGCATAAGACTGCAGCACCCCCACCTCACAAGCACACAACACTGCCTAAACCACAGAGTTTTCAGTAAAAAGCTCCATCTTCAAGTTGACACAATGTGACAAGCAATTCAGAAGAACATCAACAGGGGAAAAATGGCCAGTTAAAGTGGCCTTTTCTTCCATGGATCATGTTGATCTGACATATCTGGGTCTCTGCTGTGGAAAGACTTCAGAACTGTCAACCCAGTTAAACTCCAGCGGCAAATCTACAGTAGAAAACCAACCCAAGAAGATCAACTCGGAGACCACCCCCCCACCCCACCCCCACCCCACACCCACCCCACCCACACCCCACCCCACCCAATACTTCAATAATTTTCTTTTTGCATGAAGATTTGTATGCGGAACCATATGAACTGGAGGTTTTGATCCCTTAAAATCCATAAAAAAGGTTAAACTAGTTTCTGATGTTCACCTGATAACCAACACAGACCAAACAACCTTTGTTTCCAGGCAAATAAACTGGACAGACAGAGACATTTCTGCAATCAAGGTGGATATGGATTAGATTGTCTTTTTACCCCACAAGCTCCTTCCCCATTTCCTCTCAGATAATAGGGTCACTCATCTCAGACAAAGAGGTAACCTCTAATTTCAGGGTCGAATCAGATAGAGAGCGCATTATTCTATGTCAACAGACCACAAAGAGAGGGTTTGCTTTAAGCTAACCAAACATGGCAACCTTTGGCATTTAAATGTCTTAGTTCTACCAGGGAACAAAGGCGGTCAATATTTGTGCTTGCGGGTTAGGAAATAAGAGGAGAGGGACGGCGGAGGGGCGGGAACTCACCTGGCTGAGAGAGATGCTGCAGATGAGCCTGACAGGAAGACAGGGCCTCGTTCTGGCCTATCAGAGATCACGACCTGAATATCAGCCACGGACTATAAAACCCGCGCGAACGCACACCGTGAAAAACAAACGCCCCTCTTCTCTGTTCCCACAGTGCCTCAGTGAGTTTAACTGGCGGTCTCGTTCTGCATGAGCACGCCGGACGCTCTACTCTGGGTAAGGTGCTGCATTTACAGGAGATAGAAGTCTGATGCCAGGGGAAGCTTGCTTCATCACACAGCCTCCACCATAGCTTATCTGATGAGACGTCCCTGACCTAACTAATCCATCATCTCAGATAGGAGGAGGTGGTGATGGAGGAGGGTGATAGGGGGTCGGGGGTCGGAGGGAATGTGCCAAATGGGCGATGGGAGTGTTGGGGTTGAGCAGCTGCTGATGAGGAGATAAGTGGGAAGTTAAGAACACATTCCACACATTTCATCGACAGTACAGGGACCAATCACAACGTCCCAAGAGTCGTGTGAGGAAAATGCGGTCTCTTTCACTGCAGTGTTACCTGGTAGTCTAACTCAATAGAACAACATTTAGTCTAACGCTGTAGATTAATTTAGTCCAACAAAGTGGATTAATGTGGTCTAACTCAGTAGAATAACTCAGTCTGACTGAGTGGATGAACTCAGTCTAACTCATTAAATGAACTCAGTAGAACAAAGCATCCGATATTTGACCTAATCATTCAGGGCCTAACTGTATTGGAGAGCAACACAACAACAAATTGACCCAGTTGAGCCACAAACACGTACAGGACGTGTCGGAGCTCCGTGACCTCGGTCTGCAAGACGAGGAGTAATTTGCCAGTCGTGTGTTCCTCCTCCTCCTCTGCTCCCTGAGGCAGTCTGCTGTCATCTCTCTCTGACAGGTCTTGGACTGATTGTCCTCACAGACACACGTCGTGTTCGGTGTGATTTACAGCACCGTGCAAACCAACACGAGCTCAGCGCTCGCACCAGCACTCTGCTGCATTCCGGACGGTTTTATGAGTCTTCTGAACCTGTCTGACACGCTGACAAGGTTGGTGAGATTCCTCCGGAGATTATAGGAGGGTAAAAACAACGTCAAACATGTCAAAATACAATGTGACCAGTCGTAGCTTTGGCGGTTGCGTAACTTAGGCGCTTACAGCACAGGAGACACATTTTGGTCCCGGTTACTCCCCTGAAACGAATCGTTTCCTCCGAGGAAACACGACACGCTGATGTTCGTGCTCCTCGTTGTCGAGAGCAGCCAGATGGATGAATGTCATTGTCACATCAAGCAGAGATTTGTTTGTTTGTTTCTGAGCTGATTGGATTTCCTCAATTCCTCTCCCACTCTGCATGTGTTGAGATCCCTGTTTTTGTGCTGTGTCAGTGTGACACCCCTGAGCGGCAGACGCTCACAGCTACACACGGCAGAGATGACAGCTCCAAGGTCAATGATTCATCCCCTGTAATGAGCAACCCTCACTCACTTTTAGAATTCAGATGCCTGACATCGTGATTTCTTCCTCTCCACACTTCAGGTCTAGAACTGAAAACGGACACTTTGAATCACCTGAAACAGCGTTTAGTATACCTCGATCAGGAGTCAAGACCTCTTTGGAGGTCTTTCAAGTGGTGACCCCAGCAGGACAAGAAGGGAGCCCCTACAGACCTACCCCCACCTGAGGAGGGGGTGGAGAACCAGACCTTCCCCCGCCCCTCCTCCAGGACCAGCAGTTTGGGAAGGTGTCAATCCACTGCAGCCCCCCGACAGGCGGAGAGGCAACAAGATTGTCCTCACACCCACGTTTCGTCGCTGCTATTATGGGATGTGCTGAAAAACGCTCGGAGCTGTTGTTGCCATGGACTGGACGGGTTTCTTCTTAACACTTAATACACTTCAGCAGGATGGTACCCTGACAGACTCCCCCCCCGTCTGGAAACACCACAAGGGAGTTGACTCATACTCTGTGTGTTCTACATTCACACTGATCCTCAGCTCCATCATAGGTTTGCTAGTAGTTTACCAAACATAATTAAGAGGCATATCAGACACATGGTATATACATTGGATGAAAATAAGCTTGTTGCATAACTTTGCTCTGCGTAGACTAGGACACGTAATGTTTGTTTTGGTTTATGCTAATGTGCTGCTACTGACCCGACACACATACACACGTACTGGAGAATCGGGTTTATGCTAATACCCCACAATCACTCATACACACACAGACACACACACTCTTCTTTCCAGATAAATGTGTCTTTAGGCGTCTTTTTTCCTTTTTCTGCCCACGCTGAGCATTTCTCCTTTCAGCCCCCATCGTTTCCACGGGGATCTGTCTTTTGTCAGGACCCATTCACACTTCCCTCCTGGTGGAATCCGAGCACCCAGGCCCCGCCCCTCCCTGGCTCCTTTCTGCTGACTTTGGTCAAATCTTCATGGACGTGCTTTGGCATGAAATATCTGTTCGGTGTGCCCACAGCTTGTCCTGGCAGGCTTTCAGAGCTGGATTGTGAAGTAGGGGATGAAAAAACCAGGAGAATATCGACAACCTTTTTTTTTCCGCGTGTCACAAGTTGAGGTGGATATCCCTTGGAATACAAAAAACACAACTTTGAACTATCGGTTGGTTGTTTCTTGGTCGGCCATATTCCTGAGCAGACCTACTAACCGCCATGTTTAGAATTACTTTAATGAAGCGGATATCTGCAATTAGGCATGTTTTTCAGTCTGATGCTGATTGCGCCAAGGTGAAGGAGGTGCAGTGTGATACTGTAATGAATTCTGCAATGGCGTGTGACATTGCAAGCTGGCAGTTTAGACTCGATCATTACGACGTTTTTATCACATCGAACTCCAGCTGGATGTTCAGGTTTCATATCAGTGATTTTAATTGCGGGCCTGATGGAGAGAGGGGATTGGAGGGATGGACTGGCATTAAGACCGGGATGAATTCCCGACCATTAGACTGTGTAGCAGCAACGCTGTGTTCACGCATCTTTTAACAGCATTCTGCAACGCACCCAAAAACCTTTGTGACAAAGAATATTAACCAATATAAAAGTCATTTAAATTATACATCCAGTTATTTCGGTTTCAAGCATTGGAATGAGGGAACTATTTATGATGCAATGCCTGAATTGTAAGTCTGTGTCATGAATAAAGTTAGGGTAGTTTTAACGAGAAGTAATTGCATTAAGGAATGGATGAAACAAAGCTCTGTGTTCCAGTATGTGGCGTTGAGTTCGACGTAGCCTGACAACTACAACTCCCAGCATGCAGCAGTCCTGTCCCTCACCGTGTCTAAGCCATAGATAAGAGGCAGGACAGACATTGTTTGGGTTAGATGATGACAGAAAGCACCAGGGCATTGCCAAACCCCAAAAAAATGACTTGAGCGTGATTTACCTAGCATAATTCAATGACACACACCACTGATCTCCTCGCTCCCTCTCATCCTGGAAACCGCTGCCCCGACATATACCCTGCTAGCGGAAAGAGATTGTTTGCAAGTCAAAAACCATCCAACAGTCTTTCACTTTTTCATATCTAAAATGTATCCAAACACATAAAACTGTGGCCTTCACAAAAGCAGTCTTTAAGTCAGTGAGAATAGTTGTCTGTGTTTTGTCAGTGTCAGTCACCTCCCAAAGCTGTGATTCTTCTAACTATAGTAATTACCTTCCTGTATACATCACTGTGTTTACCTCTGCATTGTTACTGCATACCTCGTATAAATACCTGCACATGTGAGACGCACACAAACAAACACGCAGACACACACACACACTCAGACACACCCCAGAGCCTGCTTCAGTCTGTTCGTGCCTGCTGGGGCCCCCTGGAGAGCTGGCGAAGAGTCGACAGAGGCAGAGGAGAGGCAGAAGGGACCAGCGACGGAGCAGGGGTCCGGTTCACCCAGAGTGCATCAGGGGGCTAGGAGCCTCCTGCTGTGAACTGACAGAGGAGGGGAGAGAGAGAGAGGGCGGGGGACGGAGGACAGGAGGAGAGAGGGGGGAAACAGGAGGGACGAGGAGAGGATCGTGAAGGAGAACAGGAGGACAGGAGGGATGAGGAGGGATGAGGAGAGGGGGGAGCGACCAGAGGGGACGTGAGCTGTGATAATGAGGATGTTGCGACAGCCCTGACAGGAATGAGAGCGCTGGTCACACATTTGACTAACTCTGGGAGATATTTCATCTTGTCTACCCTACCCACCCCACCCCCACCGCCTACTCCCCCCACCCCCCACCCCCCCACCCCCCACCCCCCCACCCCAACCCCACTCCACAGCAGATAAGTGAAGAAAACAGGCCTTCAGACATTCTTGGTACACAGCGCCATGAGCAAAAACCAACAGTTCTCACAAGAGAGTTGGTTTGGGGAGGAGTAGAAAGCAATTTTTAAATAAACACACCACTGAGACATGAAAGATGGCCTTTTGAATTTATACGCATAAAAACATACATTTCTTTAAGAGTACAACGAAAAGAAATCACAGCTGACGTGAACCATTTGGACTTGTTGACCAATATAACTTCCTATGAATTACACTGACTTCATCAGGATAGGCAACAAACCAATGATTGTGACACGAACTGGGAGCCCACGACATGCAGGGGTGTCTGCTGAACAACACTACTGTCACCCAGGACTACACAGCCTGCACACTCACACACCTCACTACAGCACAGTCTAATACACACACCAGAACAACCTCACAGGCTCCCTTTTAAACGGCTTTGGTTGTTGAAGTCATCCAGTCTGAGTGATTCGTACCTAAGTGAACGAACAGCACTTCAGACAAGGAATTATTTCTCCATAATCCTATTCTGAAGTGCAGATCGTCGAAGTCCTTCCTGTCCTAGCGCTGTTTCCTCTGCATCGTGGGTTTAAATGGACCACTGACACTGTGGTAACAGACATACCAGTTTTCCACAGGGAGATGAAAGCCAGTCCAAATATGTCTCCTTATTTAGTTTGCGCTCGTTTTTACAACTTCTTTTTGGGGGGGGGGGGGGGGGGGGGGGGGGGGGGGGGGGGGGGGGGGGGGGGGGGGGGGGGGGGGGGGGGGCGTTAGGGGGACGGAGTGCGCCCGGGTTCTGACAAGTCTACAGGCTCAGCCTTCCAACTTGCCCGCCTTCACGGTGCAGAAGACTGTCAATACTCTCAACAAAGCACAAAAATAACCCATAGTTCCCAGGTCTCCTCGGATGTAATCCTCCAATGAAACCCTGCGGTCAGGGTCCAATCACGTGTCCTCCTCGGCCAGGCTTCAAGCTGTGGGGGAGGGGCCTCTGTGAGGAAAACCAACGGCCCCCACCCCCCGGGGGACGGATAAAGTGACATCGTGAGCAGCCGATCACATGAGAGTGCAGGTCTTGGCTTTGGTCTTCTGGTAGTCGCTGACGACAGTGGGCAGGTCTACGGGCCCCTGGGAGGAGGAGATCCTCTTGGTGGTCCTGGAGGATTTGCTGCGCTTGACGTTCTTGCTGTTCTTGTTGACGCAGGCCAGCGTGGCCACGTGGAAGATGTCTCTCACGCTGTTCTCAGACTGCAGGGAGGAACACTCGATGTAGGGGGCGCTCAGCTGCTTGGCCATGTTGGAGCCCTGACAGAGGAGCACATACACACGCAAGGAGGTTAGAAGAGATTTGGATGCTAACAGAGGCTAAAGCAGGTCAGTGAGGCAGAGTGAGTCATTTTTGACATGTGACAAAGTTGTTCTGAAAGCAGACATTGTCTATCGAGTGACAATCTCCATTCAACGACGTACCTGGTCGTATGACACCGGTGTCTGCCTGCTGTGGGACTTGGTAAAGAGGTCGGTGCGGAGGTCTGACTTGCAGCCCACCAGCAGCATCTTGGTGTTGGGGCAGAACTCCAGGATCTCACCCCTCCACTGGAGGACAGAGAAACAGGGAGAGGGATTGTTATGAGTCTGATTAGGGTTGTTGGAATGTGTGTGTGTGTCTTTGTATTTGTGTATCTGTGTGTGTGTGGGGGGGGGTGGGGGGGGGGGGAAGGAGATGGGTGGGGACACAAAAGGTCTCTTGGTGGAAGATTAGAGAGAAGAACAGACAAGTGCTTGTTTTTATACAGGATATTACTGCCCAATTATTTCTAACCTCTCTCTTCTCTCTCTCCTCGGTTCTACCACCCACCCCTCTCAACTCTCTCTCTCTCACTCTCTCTCTTTTTCCTCACTTGACCACATCCTCCTCAGCGGTGCCCAGACCAGGGCTTAGTAACAGCGCAGGTCAAGGGTCGACCTCCGTACCGTAGCTCTGTCTGGGTCCCCACGTGAGAGGAGGGTCTGGACCGGTTCCTGCTCAGCCTCACACGGGAGGCTGAAGTGCCCCAGACAACTCCCCACCACCCCCATCCTCTCTCACAGTGGTACGACCCCGTCCTCTCTGGTACGACCCTAATTCTGTTTTTCCTCCCAGAGGAAGCTTTCAGAAACCACTTGACCCAGTAAGACAGAGAGGGGCTTTCTAGTGAGGGTCTGGAGACTGTGTGAACATACTTCCTGCTACACCTCCGGAGGGGAGGGGGGGGGGGGGGGGGGGGCATGAGTGATGGGGGCTTCCAGGAAGTAAACTCTCCCATCTCTCTCAGTCACTCACCTTCTTCAGCACGCTGTCCAGGGTCTCTGGTCGGCTGATGTCAAAACAGATGAGGACAGCGTCAGAGTCCGGGTAGGGAGAGAGGACGCACGTTGTCGTAGTATGGAGAACCTGCATGCGGCACACGGACACAGGTCAGAGGTCAGAGGCTGTCGCTAGTTCAGCGGTGCACATGGGCTTTCCTCACACTCTCTCATCTCAGACAGAAGATGGATGCTGAAATCATGTGACCTCGAGGAAATTCACGAGAAAACATTTCCCTTTTCCCGCTTTACCGATCGTCTAACTCACACAGTCACAATTGAGTCACACACACACTCAGGTCACGCACGCACGAACACAGCTCAGTTACATCGGTTCCCATTCCGACACAAAAAGTATGACTTCATGTGATGCAAATGCTGAGCGGTCCCCAAAGAGAGATGTAATCTGAGCACTGTAGAGCATGCAGAGCAGTTTCCCAGTCTCCCTGCACCCAGCCCCCTGGAAGCCCTGTCACCCAGGCCCCAGGCAGCCCAGTCACCCAGCCCCCTGGAAGCCCAGTCACCCAGGCCCCAGGCAGCCCAGTCACCCAGCCCCCTGGAAGCCCAGTCACCCAGCACCCAGGCCCCAGTCTCCCTGTCACCCAGGCCCCAGTCTCCCAGTCACCCAGGCCCCAGGCAGTCGAGTCACCCAGCACCCAGCCCCCAGTCTCCCTGTCACCCAGGCCCCAGTCTCCCAGTCACCTAACCCCCAGGTAGGGAACCTAAACCAGCAGTGGTGAGGAGACCTGGAGAAACCCTCCCCATTGTTCCCCTGTGAGGAATGTGCTGGGAGATTATGCATGTTCCCAAGGAAGGGTGGTCTGTGGGCTGGTCAACGACAAGTATTTGATTCTTTCCCCTCCTCTCTTCCCTTTCTCCTCTCCTCCCTCCTGTTCCCCCCCCCTCCTCTTCTCCCTCTAGGTGTTTGGAACGCAACCTGTCTGTTGGTCCACTCCTTTCCCTCAGCCCCGACTGCAGGGTAACAGTAGTTTCCGCTTAAAGAGAAAGGACGGTTGTGTCAATTTGCAAAGACACTGGGCCTAAGGCTTTTCTCCATAGGAAACAATGCAGGATAGGGTAGCCAAGCTCAAAGGCTGAATTGTCCACCTACGAGAATATACTCAGAGTGCAAGTGTGCTATTTCATAGCATTACGGAAAGTCATAACAATCAGTCAAAACCCGATCCATTACTTTTGAATGTGACTTTATAACCTCTGAAAGGCTAAGATGTTTTGATAACCAGATGAGACCCAGATGTTCAGGTCTGTACCAACTCTGGTGGCCGTGGTGCCAATGACACCATCTGTCTTTTTTTCATTTTCACTGCCATTTACCTCGGCACTGATTAACCCCAGGTGGGGCTCTCGAAGGGGCCTTCCTGGCTCCTAGGGGGGCTCCAAGGGGGGCCCCGTGCGGAGCGGAGAACGTTCCTGAACACATGGCGAGGTTCGGCTCTCACCCCACCCTCCGTTTTTTCCACGAATACAAATCCACACCAGCAGACGCAAACAGTGATGAAATATTTTCACGACTAGCGAGTCCGATTTCTCATGTTAAACAAACAGAGCAGAGGCCCGTGTTTTCTCAGACCAGCGTCACCATCTTCAGGACGTCTCTACCGCAATGTGTGAGGGATTAGAGTGAGCATACCTCTCAGGAAAGGTTTTTTTTCTTCTTCACAGGAACATTAAAAACAGTGTTTAAAGATGGAGCTAATGAAAAGGAAGAACGTCCACACAGGAAGTGAAGAAACTTCCAGAAACCGATGCCTTTGAGCCGAGTTTTACTGATGACACGGCAGTAAATCAGCTTATATTTAATGAGCACTAATGATGGCACCTCACCAGACAAAGATCTCCTGGCTTCTCAGTAAACGGCTCCTCCGTTGGTGGATTCGGGTGAAATTTTACTTTTGTATTTATTCGGTCTAAAAGACAATTCATCATCACTCCAACTCATAAAGAATGCACTTTTAATGATGTAGGCTCACGTTGAACGATGACTTCATTTAGATTCATTGCTTCTGGAATTTTAATGTTATGCACTTTAAGCGGAGCCCTGATCCCCACAACGTGTTGCTGCGATGCTCCAGCGGAATTGATTATGTTTAGCATGAACATGAGCGTTTTATGAACATTTATGATGCTAATTCTTTAGTCCAAAGCAATTTTTCTACAAAAACTCTTCAGGAAGTACAGCGCAAAATCTGAGTTGAGAAGAGCATACTATCAAAAGTACGAAGCATGTTTGCTAAAGGACAAAGGGACATGTTTTCACCCAGGTTTGGCTCCGTCCCAGCCTGACCTCTGACCTTCTCCACAGAGGGGTCGTTCCTGCCCTCAGCACTGATCTGACCAGACACGGGGACGGGGGGAACTTATAGTGACCTTTTGGCAAACTGGGTCACAGTCCATTTCTCAGGTGCCCCCGCCCCCCCACCCCCTGGCCCCCATCCCCCCACCCCACCCCCCCACCCCCTGGCCCCCCTGCCTGTGCTCTGGAAGTCTGATATTATAGGTTGATGGGGATGTGGTGGCACCATCTGCTGCTGTAGCTTCAGCAAGGTCTGCGCTGTGTCTAAGTATTTCACATTAAGAAGCACGGTTTGATCGCATGGCATTCCTATCATTCCTATCACAGTAAAATAAACCACTTTAGGATTTTTATGAGAGCAGATTATGGGGGTTTAGTATGAGGTGGGGTGACAGACGTTTGGTTCCAAGTGGATTCCGAAGCACAGAGAACTCAGTCGAGCGTGGAAGGGATCACCGGTCATGGGATGGTATCAATGACAGAAACAACACATCTCCGAAAGTCATTCCTAATCACACTGTTATCATAACCTTTCTGTGTTATCACATTAACTTGTTATGACAAGACAAGACTGCCGGTGGAATGCTTTAGATGTGGGCAAGCCTAAATATGTGTGTGTGTATGTATGTGTGTGTGTGTGTGTGTGTGTGTGTGTGGTGAGATTAGCTCTTCCTGAGCTCCAGGTGTAATCACTAAGTCGTGCCCCAGGCCGGACCCATGAGACACCACAATCAGCTGGGGGTCAGAGCCTACATCTGCCCTCCACCCAACACTACAGCCTACATCTGCCCTCCCACCCAACACTACAGCCTATATCTGCCCTCTTACCCCCTCCACCCAAAACTACAGCCTACATCTGCCCTCCACCCAACACTACAGCCTACATCTGCCCTCCACCCCCTCCACCCAAATCTACAGCCTACATCTGCCCTTCGCCTCCCTCCGCCCAACACTATAGCCTACATCTACCCTCCAACCCCCTCCACCCAACACTACAGCCTACATCTGCCCTCCACCTAACACTACAGCCTACATCTGCCCTCCAACCTAAAACTACAGCCTGTAGTGCCTGTAGCCTAAAACTACATCTGCCCTCCACCCAACACTACAGCCTACATCTGCCCTCCACCCCCTTCCACCCAACACTACAGCCTACATCTGCCCTCCACCCCCCTTCACCCAACACTGCAGCCTAAATCTCCCCTTAATCCCTCTCCACCCAACACTAGAGTCTATATCTCCCCTCCACCCCCCTCCCACAACCACAACCCAACAGTCCAGCCAAAGCCCCCCTCCTACATCCCCCCTCCCAGAGGCATCTCCAGGGCTGGGCAGCAGGCAGGCAGCAGGGGGGAGGGTGGCTGGGTGTCAGCTATAGGAGGTAATTACCTCCAGACCTGGCTCTGAGAGCCCTGAGAGATTTTTTAGAAAACAAGTAACGTGAGAACATGGGCCAAGCTTTTACAGAGAACATTTGTATTTGTTGGCGAGTCAAGCAGTCTCTCTCAGTTACGCCCTTATTAATTTTTTACTGCTCAACGACAGATAAATGACGCCAAAAGTAAGTCTTGTGTGAGGAATTATCATTGACCACTAAGGCTTTTGTGTGCGAGTCAGTGTTGGTGTTCCTCGATGCTGCTGCCATCCAGTGTGTCTCGAATGAGGTTTTTCCATAGAACCCATTCAACTCATCGCTTGCATCTCTTGCATTCCAGACAGGCAGCGTCAGTTTCTGGAACTCGGTTGGCCGAAGCCGTGCAGCAAACCTAAGGCGCGCAAGTTTTCTCCTTTTCCAAATGACGTTGCGTTCCTTCAATAGGCTGAAGGCTTTTCTTAATGAAACGCGCCACCGCGTAATCACGCGCACAGACCTGGCGAAGGTTATTATGGTTACCTGAGGTGTCCCAGAGACGCAGCTCAACTCTCTGCATATCGATTTCAAAACTGGCCGTGTAGTTCTCAAACACCGTGGGAATGTAACCCTGCAGACACAAGAGAGCTTTTCGTCAAGCATAAATCATTTTACGCATGTCAAAAAATGTAATAATTCTCACAGTTATTCTCCTAGTAGAGATTCATAATGGTAGACATACCTCCGGGAATGAATCCTTAGCGAACACATTCAATAAAGCGGTTTTCCCACACTTGCTATCCCCGACTACCACAATTTTACATTTAATTCCTGGATTTGAATCCATTCTGGGACAAGGTGCAAACGCTATTATTCCGTGGTTGTTTTATCTGAAATCAGTTCCTTAGATTTCCTTTTCCACGAGTCCCAAACATTGAGTTAACATCCCCGAAAATACGCTTCCAAACGATGGAAATAGATAGATTAGATAGATACAGATAGACCGATAGACCGGCTGCAGATAAGCACTTTCTCCGGAGATCCGATCCGTCGGGATCGCAACTTTAGAAATGAAGAACATGTAATATTTCAATAATTTAAATGTTTCTGATGTAGCTGAGGCAAGACGGTGACATAGTTATCCCTCTCCGCAGTCTCCTTCAGCTATAACGGACTTGGTAGAGGAACAGTTCACGGCAGACTGAATGACCGAGGCAAGTTCTGACTTCTTCAAGATACTTCCCCCCCCCCTCCCCCCCCCCCCCTCCCCCCCCCCCTCCCCCCCCCCCTCCCCCCCCCCCCCCAAGTCAGAGGGCGTTGCACAAGGCGACACTCTCACTGGTAGCAGCATCCTTCAAACCTATCTCTTTTAAGGGGAACACCTGTATTTCATACACGATTATCAATTCCATATGAATATGATCCTAATGCTACAATAAGTAAAATAAATTTATTTTTTGTATATTTTGGAATGGCAGAATTTGTATACGACATTCAATGAGAATTTGAACCTTTGTACCATTTTTCCAGTGGCCAGCGGTGGTTGGGTTGCTATTCAGCCAGGGCGCATCAATGACCTTGGGGTAGGTGAAACAGCTTGAGGTGAGGGGGGGCCGTGCTGCGACGGGAGCCCCTCTCGACCTTTATTCAAAGCTCACATATCGTCTTGGAGCTGAACTCAGCGGCTGGTCTTGAACCGGACCTGAGAGGAATTCTAATGAGCTGTGGGGTTCATCTGTAGGGGATGTTATAGATGACATTTCTCCTTGATATGGCACAGGTCTGATGCTGTACAGCTGTTTCCTACCACAGCACTTCCTCTTTCATTCTGTCCAGTTGGTCTATAAAGGTCATTCTTTTCACCGAAGGAGTTGATGATCGAGTTTGACCTTGTACTGCATAGAATTAAGATGAGCATATTAGATGAAGCCACAGTATATTGACCAGATGGTGCTGTCCTTTTCTCAGGGTAAATAGGGCAGTTTTACGGAATAATTAAGAAACAAGCGGAGTCAGCGAGATACAAGCAAGTTCAACCCTTCCTTTGTCCGGGACAAAGCCATGACTCCAGCATTCACAGTGTGATTACTTTTCTGTCAGCCAACACTATAGCCCTGGCAAAGATTCAGCACTTCTTGATGGCTGTTTCTCACTCCTTGCGTTCTTCGTTTGTTTGTCCGGAGCCGACGCAGCAGTTCTGACACCTAACAAGTTCAGTCAAGAGTGACCTAGAAAGGTGTATCTTTGGGGACATCATTCACAAAGAACTGTGCCGGGGGGGGAAAAAACGATGACACCGTTGTATTGCTGGTACGGTATCGAGTGAAGTGCGAATAAAGGCTCCTCTTTTAGCAGTTGCAATATGCTCTTTCGTGGCGAAATGAACAGATGTATTTGTTGAATCTTTGACCTGCGTTGAAGTCCTTCTTTCATTCTTCAGTTGCTGACATAGCCATGTAAGACGCAGCTGTTCCCCAAGTTCATTGCTCGACAGCTATATTTGGCTCAGACTCTGAGTGCAGTTTCTAATCTGCTTCCTCAGCTGTAAGGATGAAATTTGGGATGAAAGTCTTTCAGGATTCAAAACTAGACTGTTTGGATTTGAATAGCTGGAGCTTCATAGAACCATGGTGTTTTCACCTCAAGTCCACACCGATGAACAGGCCAGTATACCATGAGCTGTTGTCAGTTAGCGACACGTTGACTTATACGACTTGACACGATGACATTGACATGAACGTCTTAAATCACATCTCCCAGGCTTGAGTTATTACTATGGTATCCCACATCTCTTTCCAAACAAAGATTTCGCACTGCAACCACCACCGTGACGCGGGGAAAATGTTCAAACGGTTTAAGAGGACCCCAGACAACCGTTGAATCTTATTTACATTTCACGAGCCAATAACTCCCCTGTATACTCAGCAGACGGGAACCGGGCCTGTTCTGGATCGTTTGAGAAGATCCACGACGTGTCGAATGAGAAGCCTGACCTGGGACTTGCACAGCAGAAACCAGGCTCGGAGATTCAACTTGTTCCCAATTTAGCTTCGTTAACGGTCCAGTTCCAAAATGCGCGGTCATTGAGGCAGAGTATTACAAGTATTATTTATATGGTTCCAGTTGTTCATGCAGGTTGACAGCCCGCTCACGTCTTTGTTCCCTTTGATGGGTTTTGGTTCAGAGCATGTGACTGAGGTAGACGATGCTCACAGCGTAACTGACACATCTGCTTTTGGTACCATTTGGCACCAGAATTCACTCCTGCTTTTAACTCCCACTGACAGGCTTCCTTGTTTGTCAGGCTGTGTACCAGGTCATGAAGCCACAGAGGAATGAAGGAGAAGAACCGGACCTGAGCGTGGGCTTTCTGCCCGGACCCTCCCTCCCCACAGAACACCTTTGTCAGTTAGAATTCTACAGGTGAGGCTGAGCATCCATGGACCCTCACGCCAGCCGGCGATGCAGATATCCCAGAAGGCACTGCTGCGAAACCGGCGAGGGCCTTCCTCTGTGTCTTTGTTCTCTGTTGGTCGTCTGGCTGCCTTGTCCATAATGCCGCGGCTCAACCTCAACAAGACTCCCCCCCCCCCCCCACTCTCCCTCCCTCTCCCATCACTCTCCCAACCCCAACCCTGCCACACCCCCCTGTTTCCCATACCCCGTCCAAGAACAGACAAAGAAGACGCCGTGCCTGCTCCCAGACAAACACAACCCCCCCCCCCCCCCCCAAGACTGATCTCCTCTTTAACCTGCACTGGAGAGACATGCTGAATGGGCCTCATTCATTGTGTCTTAACAGGAATGGCCACCAGGAAGCAGAGCTGGTCTTGCCACAACCAATTACACCCAATCACTGGTCCGGTCGCACAATGGTGTGTTTGCTTTCCCTTGCAAGCGTCATTGAAAAAAGGATAAAGCATTCAGATGGCATAGTGAAGATTTGGCTCTGAACTTGAATCTGTAAGTTTCTGAATTCACAGGCGACTGTCAGCTTTAAATGAAGCATTACAGTAAATTAGTATCTGGCTTGTTTGTTTTCAACACCTTCTTAAAATAGCGCGTTACCAAGCTCACAGTTTGCATGATGGAGCTGTGAACTTGAATCACACTACTGAGCATAAACAAAACAATATTTCTGTTAAAAACTGAAGCACGAAAAGAGAACCTCTGTTTTGGGATTCTGAGTGGAGGTATTTTTTTGTGTAATTCCTGACCGACTGGGAGAGGTTTGAAGAGAAACTGACGAGCTGACAATCCCTCATCACATGATGGGTGAAATGACTTCAGGGCTGGAACCACCTTCCTTCCTCTCCAGGCCCAGGTAGCTAAATCCTTGGAGACAACCTTCAGTTTGTTATCACACATTTTGGTTTCAACATACTTGTGTCAATCAAGTCCTGGTGTTGTACTGTTCTTTGCTGCACAGTATCAGTCTGTTTAAAATACGTTTCTGCACTGAAGTAATTCCTCAGCTCACTTTCAGCCATATCCCAATCAAGCAGAATTTTAAAGACCTAATAATGACCTAATCAGAATAACTGATTGACCACATAAACAATTTGCATTAGAATTTGTTGATTAAAGTTGGCTGTCGTTAATAATGCTGAGATCACCCAATGTTTCGGTTGTTGGAGACAAGAACAACATCTTTCATTTCCCTCTTAATGAAAGACAGAGGGCACAGCTATGGACCCACCTACCCTGTGTTTGGATCCCAGTTCACAGTATGTTTCTCACCAGGGTTAGCCTCTCGACCACTGCTGCGCTACACTGTGTAAACCCTGTCCTGCCAGAGTACTGGATGTTCTGCACCAGTGTTACCCACCTCGCTGGCATGCAAGCTGACGGCTTGCAAGCTCACGGTCCCCCGGGCGAGGCTGTGCTAACACGAAGCCCAGAAAAGGGAGCAAAATGGATGAAAAAGGGGATTTCTGCAGGCGTGGAGCCCACGACCGCCCCCTCCCCCCTCGCCACTCCTGTCAGGACCGATCTCCATCAGTCAGTCAGCCAGGCAGGGGGGGTGGGGGTGGGGAGGGGTGGCCAAGTGGAGCCGGCGCAGAGAGACCTTGCGGGCGTCCCCTCCATCACCTCCCATGGCCCTGAGGATGATGTCACACTGGCAGAGCGTGCGGAGAACAGAGGTGGGGGGGACCCAAGCGCTTCACGTTTAGACGCCAGCCGTTTCCAGAGATTTAACCGTGTTTTTTTGGAATATTGACTTCCTCCAAGGAAAACTTGTTTCTTCTTACACATGCCCTCTTAACGTCACACATAATATTCCCTTTGATGTTGCTACTTTAGGCAATTATCTGGTCTATTTAGGTGAAATTCCCAAATAATCTCTGTATTTCTTGGCTAATAATACTACAAAGCAGTGGTGTTGTCTTTAGAGTCTAGCCGTTAGCATTTATGAGATCCAAGATGTTCCTGCAGGAGTTCAGTGGACTCAGTGCGAATGTGAAGAAATGCTTGCCAGCATAGTTTGTGAGGTAAATATGGTCTAATTCAGACTGACCTGATTTAAAGTGTTTCCTTGGAGTCTAAACTTAAAGTGAACTGGCCTTTTTACTGCTCTGTTGTCCTCAGACAACATATGCTTGAATAAATTTGAAGTAGTTTCAAATTCAACACATTATCTGCTGGTGATACGCATCACTGATAATAACCCACCATGATGTCCACACTTCATACCCTGGACACGTGAAGGGGACATACAAGAACCCTGGGACTGAGAAAGCTTCCTTCGTCCCTAGTGTCCCCTGCCTAAGACGGACAGTTTTCCCTGACTTACTGCATTCCTCCGGTGTCTCTGACCTGAGAGTGACAGCTTCCTGAGGTGTCTGACTGTGTACAGTAGCTCCAGTGTCAGGGCTGACAGGGGGGTGTTGATGTTACATGTCGTCCTCGGTCTCCCTCAGGATCACGCCTGCCTGACCACGCTAACCTGCAGCTCCGCGTAAACAAGCCCTTCCCTGCAACATCGGCAGAGGCTGTGAAAGCCCTTGACGCACGGCTGACATTTAAAACCACAGCGGAAAAAATGAGTGTTTTTTTTCCATCAAATTGTCTCACAACAATGATTTCTCCACCCTCATAGGAGCTGTTAACCTTGTGGGCCTCTGCACGCTAAACACAATACATGTTCACTCACTCTGGCCAAAACAAGGCGCTTATAAATGTTTATCACGCAAAGAGGGCAGAGCCTAGATTTCAGCGTTTGCCAGCAGCATTTCTCAATCTTGCTCGAATGGTTTTCATTTAGTTATTTAAGCAGACACTCTTAACCAGAGCGGATTACAGCAAGTACAGAGACATTCCCCCTTGAAGCAAGTAGAGTGAAATTCCTTGCCCAGGAACACAACATCATGTAGTCACAGCCGGGAATCGAACTCGCAACCTTCCAATCACTAATCCAACACCTCCTTTGCATCCCTGCCAACAGTAGTTTTTTTTTTTTTCATTAAGGAACAAATGACACACAAACAGACACACACAAACAGACACACACAAACAGACACACACACACTCACTATGAAGATGATCTACCGCCGCACCTTGAAGAAAAGGTAAACATGAAACCAGGGTTAATCAAGTTATTACCCAAGATTTGGGGCCTTCAAATCCCTAAGCAGTTGTTACCTTAATGACTTTGCCTTTATGTTTTTCCTTCTGGAAAGTCATGTAAACTGGGTCAGACAGGCTGGTTTCAGCTCTGTTCATCCAGCCTGGGCCGATGACTCAGCCGATTCGAGGACATCTGGAATCGCTTACATTCTCTCATTCCATGGAATCCATTCATTCGTACTCGGTTTGGAAATCGTGGAAAATACTGATAAAATAAATGGAGGATTGAGAAAATGTTGTGCAACCAATGAGTGCATGGGGTTTCCCACACCTGCAAAAACGTCACATAGAAGAAGCGTGCACGAGGATTCCAGTAGACATCTTAATCATCAATGCACAGACTCCATTCTATAAAACCTGAAGGATTTTCTGAAATGAATGGCCTCAAGCCATTTGAATTGAAGCACTGGATGCATTGCAATAAACTTGACCGCAGTTTGTGTTTATTGCGAGATGTGGTTTACTCTTTTGACCCTGTTCTTTAACTCCAAACTAATTTAATGAAACTATTTGAGAAAACGGAGGTGTGAGGAGACAGAATGATCACACTCACACCTCTTCTGCTGCTGTGCTAGCTTTGATCCTGTACGATGGAGACTAAAGATTTATCTCACTATCCTTCCACCTCTCTCTTTCACTTTCTCTGCACTCCCCTTTCACCCTCTCTCTCTCTCTTTCTTTCCGCATATCTTCCCCCTTTCTTCTTCTTTCTCTTAATCCTGTCCTTTGAAATCCCTCTCTCTCTCCCTCTTTCGCTTCCACTTTTCCAGCAGCGTAGATCAACATTGATGTGTGTGTCCGAAGCAGCCCCCTCACACTGCAGGCCCTTAGCGGTGACACGGCGGTTCGGCCCCTGGGATCAATACCGGCTCTGTCACCCTCCATCAGCCTGTCCTCCAGACATCCAGTCCGCCCCTCCAGTCACCCAAGGGGGGAAAACTACAGCCGATCGATGAGATCAGGAATCAAAGGATATAGCTGTTGACGGGTCTTTGGCTCGTCATCGCCAAGGAAACCACCTTTAATCCCCCCCTCACCACCCTTACGCAGCGCTAAAAGAACAGCTTCATCTCTTAAGAACAGCATCAATGAACGATCCTTGACTTCCAGCTGTGTTCAGGCAGACAGGAAGGTGGAGAGGAAAGTGCGGAGGAATTAACGACCTGTTCTTGACCCCCGATGACCCCCGGTGACCACTGGTGACCCCTGTCACGACCCCACGGGGTCGTCTGTCACGTCACTGGAGGTGAGCGTGTCTCTCACTTAACGGTTGTTTCACAACAACGCTCCTCCAGCTTCGCTGTGACTGGTTAGCTTTGTGGAAGGACACCTAAAGCAACATTTAGCAGCTAATCACGATCTGACTGGCAAATCTCAGAAGGTCAAAGGGTAAAATGGCTTAACAGGTTAAGGCATTGGCCTCATTATCGGAAGGTTGTGAGATCGAACCCCGGCTGTGGCTATATGACATTGTGTCCTTGGGCAAGACACTTCACCCTACCATTCTCAGGAAGAATGTCCCTGTACTTACTACAAATCGCTTTGGATGAAAGTGTCTGCTAAATGAATAAATGTAAATGTAAATCTGTCCATATGTCTCACTTGTACTTGAGAGCCTGTAGTTGGTGTTGCACTTATGCAGAACTGTGTGTCAAGATTTTGTTGATACCTGCTAAAGAGTAGGCGAGGGCTACACAGTAGTATACACTACTGTTATCAGCCAGCTACAGCAGCCCAGATACTGTTTCTCTGCATTTCAGCAGTAAGAGTTTTGCACCGTTGTTTTCTTAAGCTGAGACATGGCTGCTTCATGATGAGGATAATAATAATAATAATAATGATAGTTTCATTTATACAGTGCCTTTCTATCAGACAGTCCATTGTTTCTGACTTCTGAAATATGGTCGTACAAAGCCCTTCTTTACGCTGATCGACTGCAGCAGCCAACTTTCTTCATGCAGTCTTTGCACGTCGCTCCGGTTGAAAGCGTCTGTTAAATTAATTAACTGCAACGCGAATGTAACAAAGCCGAGAAGAAATCTGCGGGGGGATTTTCCGAACTGCGTGGCGGCTGCCGACAGCTCATGGAGTTACTGCGTTCACGTGTGGTATGAAGCCCTGCAATGCAAGCACTAAACACGTCGTAATGAAGACTAATCATTTCCTGTCCTCGCAGGAAAAACTCAGCTATGCAGCCTGATATAAATATTTTTCTTCTTGAGACAATATGGGGGCACAGTGCCTTACACTGTGGGTCCTGGGTTGAAATAACACATACTTCTCTTGAAAATGTCAACCCCAAAACCACCTACTCTCAACATGACTGACGAACGATGTAGTGACATTTCGGGGTTAATCTTTGGCTAGAGTTGTCTTTAATACTAATATTTCCTCAGCTGCATCTCTCCAAACATCTTTATCACAAGCCAGCTGATGGGAATCCTCTCATTAGAGAGCTGTCATACTGACACAGACCGGCTCGAACAGACTCATCTCCAGCGATGCTGAGCGGAGGACAAGTGACAGAGGAGGCAGACGTCTGTCGCAGGAACCAGCCACTGCGTCCGTGTAGCCAGATGTTCATTCATCAACCGGAGAACGCGCACCGTTCGTCTTCTCCTCCACCCGCCTCCCTCATTCCTTACGAAATCATTTCTTACGAAAATCATTTCTTACGAAAATCATTTCTTACGAAAATCATTTCTTACGAAAATCATTTCTTACGAAAATCATTTCTTACGAAAATCATTTCTTACGAAAATCATTTCTTACGAAAATCATTCCTTACGAAAATCATTTCTTACGAAAATCATTCCTTACGAAAATCATTCCTTACGAAAATCATTTCTTACGAAAATCATTTCTTACGAAAATCATTCCTTACGAAAATCATTCCTTACGAAAATCATTCCTTACGAAAATCATTCCTTACGAAAATCATTCCTTACGAAAATCATTCCTTACGAGATCATTTCTTACGAAAATCATTCCTTACGAAATCATTTCTTACGAAAATCATTCCTTACGAAATCATTCCTCCTTCATTCCTCCCGAAATGCACCACGGAGCGCCACAGGAAGTCATTCCTACCTGTGGCCATCAAACTTTACAATTCCTCACACCATTAGTATGTAAGCCAACTGTATATTCTGTGACATAGCATAACATCCGGTGATATAATAATGGACATTAGGCAGTAGTCGGACACAACTTTCTGTAACATAACAATGCATATTTGGCAATATTCTGGTACAACTGTAATATAACTAGGTATATTCTGCTAAAAACCTGTAAATCCTGTATATCCTGACATAACACTGTATACTCAGCAAGACCAATACTTGCATAATTTTAATTGAATTGTATAGACTATAACTGTATAGCCTGTAACATGGGCGTCGTTAGCCCTGTTCTAAAATGTTCTTCAGCCCCCCTAAATAATTATTGGGATTATTATCAGGCCGCCGAAGCAATACGATAATTAATAAAAATATTTTATTTCGAAAACTCTCTTGAGCGTCAAAAATTTAACCCGCAAGTTCGAAAAACTAGTAAAAAAACGGATGTCTTTGGGAATCGCTGGCTAGCTAGCATTGGACTACGGTGCAACTACCCCCCCCCCCCCCCCCCCAATAGACCAGTAGACCAATACTTGTATAATTGTAATCAATACATAATTTTTATCCAAGCCTCTGCTCCCCCCCCTCCCCCCCCCCCCTCCCTCCCCTCCCCCCCCTCCCCCCCCCTCCCTGTGTGGAGTTGCCCCCACCCCACCCGCCTATCACTGTGTAAACTTTCTAATCTTTTACCTCACACCCTTACCCTTGTGTGCTTTTGTGAGACTGTGTGCCGTTGATACGAAGGAGTTTCCCTCGGGATAAATAAAGTATTGTGAATCTGAACCACCCTCCCTCCCTCGCCCCCTCCTCTCCTCACCCTCCAACTGTCCTCCCCACCTCCCTTCTTTTCTCTTGGCTAGCCTCCCTCCCTCTCTCTTCACCCACCCCCTCCCCATCTCCTCTCCCCCTTCACGTCTCCTCCTCCCTCTCACCCCCCCCCTCCCGTCTCCCTCTCCCCCCTCCCTTGCTCCTCACTCACCACAGGTCTCTCCTCCACAGAGAGTTGCCAGGAATTACATCCATCGGGCTGGAGATTCCTCTAAAGTGTGATTGGAGCAATGGTACAGATTGCTTCCCCTATATAATAGATGCTTTCCATGCAGCGGAGCGTGTCGCCCAGCGTGGCTGCCCTGTAGTGCTGCAGTGCTCGTCAGCGGTGATGAGTTTGCAGGTGTGGAACCCTGGAACACCTTGGAGGAGGGGAAATGACTGTCTGAAGTGCAAATGAACGTGCATTATTTTTCAAATGCGGTTAGAGAAAAAAGTTCAAAGAGCCTGTGTGGTAATTGTAAGTGCTTTGATTATGTTCCTCATCTCGGGCTCCCTGCTGACTTCTACGCAGTGTAATCGGTACAATCAGAAGAAAGCCGTTCATCCTGAAGATAATGAGAATGGGAGACACCAGTAAGAGAACGTGCACTAGAGGGACAGTCTGGCTGTGGGGTTTGACTGTTGGATGAGGAGGGCTTATGAAGGCACTTTTTTTCTCTGTCATCTAGGGAGCTTCTATTCTCTTGCCCTCTTCTAGCTTCCTCTCTGTATTTCTGTCGCTCTTAGTCTATCTGTCTGTCTGTGTGTCTCTCTTACTCTGTCTGTCTCTGTCTCACTTGGTCTGTCTGTCTGTGTCTCTCTTACTCTGTTTGTCTCTGTCTCACTCGGTCTGTCTGTCTCTATCTCTCTCGTGCACCATGTCTCCTATATTTCTCATCATTGCTCTTTCAAGTTCTCGCTCTCTCTCTTTTGCCCTTGCTTTCTCCTTCTCTTTCCCAAAACGTGTGCCCCCCTGTACATGTTGGTGTTGGGGCTCTGACAACCCTACTAGCCCCCTACAAGGGAGTGTCTCAGTGTCTCAGCCTCAATCTCTGTGTCTCTCAGTGGCGGCACCAGATAGCAGGCCAGCCAAGCAAACCAGGAAGTGTTGGAGTCGCTGATCTTTTCCAGTCTTTCATGTGTTCGGCCAGCTCTGCTGTAACGGCTCCCAGTGGCCCTGCTCTAATGACAGCATGTGGGATCCTCCTGGTTCTTCACAAGCCCACAGAAACTGCCTCAACACTGCAGACTTCGGGAGAAACAGATAGAGTGATGTCATTTCAGATAACCTTCCAGCAGCGTACAGGAACCGTTCTCTTCCTGGTCCTGGTTTCGAAGGCTCACGTTTCTGGAAACAGAATACTTTACTGATACAATCAGAAAAAACTGATTATAGAGTAGCATGTGAATGAAACTAGTTTGTGATTGCTGTTGTCTGTGAAGGGATTGAACACATCACCTTGATCACATTCTGAATACATGAAACTGCTCTGAGAATATCCCTGCAAGGCTAATTATATTACATACTCATGCAATCTATTACAAATGGTGTATTTACACTATTGCTTTACAGGAAGGCAATGTAAAAAAAAGACACACACACACACACACCACACACATCACACACACACCTCTGTTACTCTAACACACACACCTCTGCTACTATGACACACACACACACCTTCTTTGTTTGTGTTTGAAATGCCAGCACCTCCCTTAAGGCACACTCACAAACTCTCTCACACACATACACGCAGTTCTGTGTGTGAGTGTGTGTGTACTTACACACAGAAGTACACACACAGAGAAGCACACACATGTGAGCACACAGACAGTCCATTTGCATGCAGGAAGGCACAACACCATAGACACACATGAGCACACGTTTGTGTGAAGGTGTGCAGGCATGCCTTTGAACCTTGCGTGTGTACGTGGGTGTGTATGTGTGTGAGGGTGTGTGCACGAGGGAGTTGTCATGAAAGTGTATGTGTGTAATGTTGTGATCGCACAGGCATAGGTGTGTGTGAGTGTGCGCGTGCGTGCAAGAAAGCGTGCGTGCAGGCGTGTGTGTGAGCGTGTATGCGTGTGTGTGTGTAGCTTGTGTGTGAACGAGCGTGTGTGTGTGTGTGCGGGCAGCCATGTGTGTGACAGTGTGCGTGCGGGCAGGCGTGAGTGTGCGTGTCAGTGTGTGTGTGTGTCGTAGGCGTGCATGCGTGTGTCTGCAGGCATGTGTGTGAGGGTGCGTGTCCCTGTGTGTGAGAGGGCATCCCTGTGTGTGTGTGTGTGTGTCTGGACCATTGCAGGCTCCAGGGAGCACAGCCTCTCTGCCCTGACCCCCCTGACCCCATCCTCCATTATTCAGCAGCTCCCAGCGAGGAGAGCAAATATCATTACTGCCCCAGACAGCCGCCACACCCGCCTCCGTCTCTACAGCCCCCCTCTGCCTCCACAGCCCCCCTCGGTCTCCACAGTCACCCCCAGCCTCCACGACCTCCACAGTCCCACCAGGCACCATGGTACAAGGACATAGGTTCTTATTCCACACTGCGTGGCTGAAGAAAGACCTCTCTGAATACAAAGCAGATGCAGCCATACTGTGGGCTGTATTGAAATACACGTTAAACAGCCTGCAACAGCCTGTTAAACAGCCTGCAACAGCCTGTTAAACAGCCTGCAACAGCCTGTTAAACAGCCTGCAACAGCCTGTTAAACAGCCCGCAACAGCCTGTTAAACAGCCTGCTCTGGTGACTCCATTCTGGTGTGTGCAGGGTGTCCACATGTGGGTAATCATGAGACAGACAAACAAGGCATTTGCTGGTCTTGGTGGAATGGGACTGTCAACGTTTTTCAGTGTCAGCACTCCCTTGTAGAGGACAAAGTTGCCGCCGGGAACATGTGCCGTTTTTTGGAGGGTGTGTGGGGGGGTAGCAGTGATGAACTGCAGTAACCTTGCTCTCCGGTGCCGGAACAACACGCTCAACGCTTTGTTGCTTCGTGTTAATGTAAAGGCTCATCCACCAACTGGTTAACATGCCTCTATACAGGATAGCCAGTGCCAGTACGCTCACTGACAACACACTCTCTGACTCGCCATCTCTTCCATGCGTCTGGAGGCTGGCTGGAAGTCAAGGAATTTACATATATATTACAGTTTGTTGAGAGACGGGATCCTCCTAGTTCCTCAGGGCCGTCCAGTCAACCCCGTTCCTGGAATTCCTTCGCTAAGTTTGGCTTCATCAGCATCTGGAACAGTTCCAAAGTCTGGAAACGAACCCGCTATTAGTTTTTTTTCTTCCCGCATATGAGTATTATAAATACACAGAAATAAATGATGAATAAACATATAAATCTGGGACATCCTTCCCAGATGTTCATGAGGCTCGGGTCGATCGACTTCAAGGCCAAACCGCTGATGTTTGTTAGTGTTTCTTCTCTCCGGGGTGGAAGGGGGGGGGGGGGGGGGGGACCCAGACGTGACCACTCTGGTCATGTTCATTAAGACACAGACTGCTGAGTGAACACATCTCACGTGTCATTCAGTCTCAAACAACCTCTATTGTTGATGCTCAATGAACAAACAGTTGTGCTTTCTCCGGAGTGGAGCCTGTACATCGTGGGCGGTAAGCGTGTGAACTCTGAAGAGTGTTGAGGGAGTGTGAATCTGCAGTGTATTGCAGGATTTGAACCCTGCAGTGTGCTGGTGTGTAACGCTGTTGTGTTGCTGTGGGAGTGTAACCCTTCCATGAAGCACATCAAACACTGCACCACATATACCAATTATACGCACTGCAGAAGCTGGCTCTCTGTTGACATTTCCCGGGACTTCGGGTAGGCGCAGGAGACTGCTTGTTCTGCAGGCGTCTAGGACAGGTAGACCGGGCTGAGTTCACCGCTGAACTAACAAGAAGAGCTGCCATTAAGAGTTAGACCAGCCAACGAATGATGTCTCTGTTGTACACACGCACATTGTTTTTCAAACAAACTATTCCGCACGCTCCCCCCCCGTGGCCCTCTGACCGACAGCCCACCTGAAAACACCGCCCTCCCTCAGCCCCTCGTACGACCTTAATCAGTTCACCTGTCGTTTCTGCCATGGCGTTTTCCAAAACTTTCCCAGAGAAGCACGTCTCACAGGAGGCGCTGGCGAAGGCCGTGCGCTTCACATTTTCAATAGTCAAAGTTAATTATAAAAATGTGTCAGAGCTCTGCTGGTCTCATGAGCTCCAGATATTTCCATGTCCCGCCTTTCCTTCTATTTGCGGAGGGGAGGAAGGAAGGGGGGTAGGGGTGGAGGAAGAGAAAGAGGAGCAGCCTCGCTGAAATTTGCTTCAGAAGATTGCCGAGCCATCACTAACAGCTAACCATCCCCAGGTTTTTCTCATGAAGTACGAGCTTCATGCAGACCCTATCCATCGCATGCCAGCTCTATACTGACATCAAAAAACCCCATCCAGCACTTATAAAGCAGACAGATAGAGGTTCAAATCCCTCTGGGATACATTCAAGCCTCGGAGTGAGATCCATAAATATGCATGTATGCATGTCAAGTCCAAACCTTGATGGTGGAGGGAAACGCTCTGTTGAGGAGGGAGCGTCCTCAACTCTGAGGTCGCTGAGTGTCCGGGATTTGCTACGTCCTGTGAGGTCACTGGGGGGGGGGGGGGGGGAGGGGGGGAGGGGTGTGTGTGTGCTAGCGTATTAAAACAAGGAGGGAAGGAAGTGAAGCTGGAAGGTTCCAGTGCTTCCAGGGGTGACTACGTGAGACAGGGTCCGTCCTCGCTCGGTAGGATGTCCTCTCCCTCCTTCCCTCCCATGATTAAACGGTAATCTAGCAAGGCTTCCTCGAACAGGAAGAACACCCGCTGACATAAATTAAAAGGTTTCGTAAAAACACGCTGCGGTATCCAAATAGCCTCGTGGTGAAGGAAGAGACTCCTGCGTGTGTGTGAGAGCCGAACAGGCTTACATAAGCAAGGGATGGGTAGCTGGGCAGAATGTTTACAGAGGACCAAGTGTTGATGTCTCTCTGTAGAAGGACCTCTGTGTTTATGTGGCTGAGCTGACCTCCTCGGAAGGCCCTGCTCTATCACCCAGCTCTAACAAGAAATCAATTTCATGTCTGACATTCTTCTGGAGCTGACCTGGAACTGACCCCGCCTTTCTCTCTCTCTCTCTCAATCTCTACTCAGGTAATGTGCTAGTCTTTGTCAGCTCTGGCAGGATGGGAGAGTGGGTTACCAACAAACTCCTGCGTCTCCGCGGTCTCATCGGGCTGCTGGTGTGTGATGTGCTGATCTGCTCCGCTCCCTACTCTAAAAACTCTTAGAACAGGCCACAGAGAAGCTCATAGTGTGTGTGTGTGTGTATTTTACACGTCGGTAATCTCTCTTTGAATGTAGCAGAGGTTTTGGAGGATATCAGAGTTGGGATCTGACCTTAACGGCTGTGGTTCCATCTGTTAATGGTTGTGGCTTTGTGGATCAGCCCGAGGTCAGTTTACTGCATCTCTCGTGGTATTATTACCGCCACAACTCTGCTGTACAATAAGTTGTCTCAGTTCTGCACACGACGCTGGTTAAAGTACGTGTTTTCATTTGGATAAAAAGCTTTGAAAGATACAACCAATATTGATTAAGGCTTTTGGCAACCAAAATATTAGCTAACTCAGTCAGTGTATAAACGCCCTCATTCAAAATGAGTTCTACGAAATCCTCTTATACTTTATCCATGTTGCTATTTCAATGCATAAGTTACATTGCCTGAATAAAAAATGATTTCACTCTGAAAGCTTGGCTTGCCAATTCAGTTTAATGTTCATATCTTACAAAAGCACATTTTAGTCGTACTCGTTAATCTATCTTGGGGAAAAGTCCCAAAAACTGTCAAATGAAATGAATAAATTTAGAAACACACTGTAAATACAGAAACAGCTGAGCTCTTTCAGCCCTGTGTCCTGCAAACATTACCTTCCCCAGGGGTAAGAGATAATGGAGAAATGGGGAAGAGCACTTGGTCTAATTCCACCTGTACAGGGGCCTGTCTTAACTGACCTAAGGCCTGACAGAAGCATCCGTATCAGCCTAGATGGTCTAATGAAACTTAACATGCACCTCTTAGATACTAAGAGGAAGAGGTAGAAGTCACCACATGCTCCAGTATCAATGAAATAATACGATTTCCATCTCGGAGATGGTTGTCTGCTGAGGTGGAAGCGTAACACCGGCTCCTGGTGCATGCTGGGAAGCAACAGAGCCAGACTAGAACGGATCGGTTAACATCGTAGAGAGTGCTGCGTGGAGCGTTGCCCCCCCCCGCTTCCCCCACTCCCCCCCGGCCAATCGCTGCCCACACACAGCCACATGGACAACGGCTGCCAAAAAGCTAGCGAGAGAGCTGTGAAAGGAGCAGCGAGATCTGGTCCTCAGGGCCTCAGCGGCCTTCCCTGAGCGAGGTCCGTGCGCTACATTAGAGGCTGCTTTCTCCTCCTCCCTGGGCCTCGGCGGCCCCTGTTGTGCGCGTCGTCAGTGAGAGGCCCTGAGGCCGTGCCGAGACGACAGCTCTGACCGGTCTTCTGTCGTTGATGGAAGCGATGAAGAGCGTCCTGATAATGGGATTCACGGCCTCGGGGCAAGATGGCGGATGTTCGGTCAGTCACGACAGGCAGTAAGTGGATGTACCAGGGAGAGGTCACCGGCTGCAACACATACAACCTTAGACTAAAGAAGGTGAGCTTCAAAAAGAACAAGAAAGTTCAAGAAGGAAAGAATATTTGCATAATATTCATTAGGTATATAACGATCCAATAATAAATGAGATGCCTTGACCCATCATGGTTCTGTGAGGAAAGTAGGCAGCTTCCTCAAACGCTTAAAGCAACTTGGCATTTACATAAGTCTCATGGAGACAAAAAAAAATAGAATAAAAAAGTTTGTTTCTTAGAATGACATGTCAGACTTTGAGTCGCATGTCGTGTTGCGCTGGACCATCTGCTCGCAATGCGATTCACAGAGAGAAGCTCTCTCTGATTATACCAACATGTTTATCTATTAAATCCAATAATTCAAACATCTGGCACGTCCAACGGTATACTGCAACAGCAGAGCCAGAACATTTGCATTTCATTTGCATAATTGTTTGTAATATTCAGGCAGAGGTACGGCCGATGACAAATGGCTTGTAAACTAATCAGGCTTGCAAAACGATGGTCTGGAAGGGTGCGTTAAATCTTCCCTGATCTTCTTAGAGGCTGGTTTTTGGGGAGAGTAAGTGGTGCATTAGAGAGCGGGAACAGAACCAGTAGGTCACGGTCAGCCAGTAGGCATCCGTGCCCTACATTCAGGAGCGAAGGAGGAGAGAGCCTGGTTTGCTCAAGGTTTAGCCCACGTTGATGGCCATTTGCATATCCTTCTTTTGGAGGTGCTGCCAACACCCCTGGCACTCAGCAAAGTCTATTAAAGACGAAGACAAAGAAGGTTGTTCTGACTGAACGAAGTTAACAGCTTCTGGACGTGGCAGAGACAGAAAGATTGAGTTCCAGGGACATGGAGTGTCAGGGGAGGAGTTGGCATGGGCCACCCGTTGGATGGCCACCAGAGAGGGGGAGGCAGGGTACCAGAGAGGGGGAGAAAAGGAGCATAAGGGGAGGGGGGTTCCCAAAGGGTGGAGGCAGGGTACCAGAGGGAAGGGGGGGCAGGGCACCAGAGGTGGGAGGGAGCCCCTCACCAGAGGAGATGGCATGAAACATCAGAAATGGACAGAATTGACTGCGGAAAACGACTCGTCCATCCTTCAGTTCTGTGGACACACAAGTAGAGGGGTTTTCCCCTCAGCAGCCTGCGCTCTTGTGGTAAAGATCCATCAGACTGTGGCCTCCCTCTGTCTGCTGCCCGCTTCCTGTTTACAAACAGATGAAATTGCAATCATGTTCCCATTTACACCTCGGAGTTTACACAGGGAGGGGAAGCATGCCGTCGAGGAGGCACGTTAGGGAGAATCTGACTGGTTCCTCTATTGTAAAGTGATACTCAAGCGCACAATTAGAGTGTTTCACTTCAGCAGACATGTTTATGCTCTGCTGCTATGAAGTTTGGACGTCTCAGGCGTCTGAGACGGTTACAGTCAAATTAATATCCCTCAAACGGCTGTTCTTCATACAGTCGGAATAACAGACAAAGCATGCATAAGACTCTTGTTTTCCTTCCAAATGTCTAATTCTATTATGGTTGAATCAGCCAACGGAAAGAGCAACTAGTCCTCTGTCTGCACATTCCAAAGAGTGTGTGTTTACATGTCTGCCAGTGGCTTGTGTTTAGCACATTGTGTAACATGTCACAAGCATATTTTGGTGTTGTTCTGGAACATAAACCAGGTCTAACTGGATGTGAAAGATTCTCTAACACCTTTAGCTAGGTCCTGTTATGGACTTGCAACAATGTGGTCTCTTTATGACGTCCATGCGTGTTATTTATACAGATCTGCACTTTGAAGACGCTCCAGGTAAACGCATGACTTATTTCCTCATCAATTAGAAGGGCCAATTTTCTTGTATTTCTTAATCTGGTTTGGCTTTATTCCAAAAGTCCCTTTATCTTAATGCAATGTGAAAATACTTATTTTTATGTTACATAACCCTTGTTTGAACAGTTTAAGTTCACAATTAAATATTCCCAAAATCTTTGTCACAAATACATATTTTTTAATGTGTTTTTCGTGCTTCCAAGAACTGCCTCCAGTGTTCTTTTGGAATTCTGTTTGTTTGTTGGTTCGACGATCGTCTTACCGTTGTCTGACAATCTAATATCAAATGGTTTATTTTTTATGAAAACAATAAGACGACAAAGAAGAGAATGAAAACTCTTTGAAAAGCTCTATAATGAACATATACACTGTTTACACACATAAATATATAATCTTCACCGTCAATAGTTCAAAGAGCAGAATACTTTAACGAATCGTCTGCCCACAAGTAAAACCTCAAAGTCTGACATCCCTGCTCTCTGCCTTCACGTCAACCTTTTCATCTTTGATCAAATACTGTACAGCAAGCCTTGTTCTCTGTGCATTTTGGTTTCCATTCAGGGAAGGTTCTAGAAGGCTCGGTCATGCTTCCATGTTTCATATCAGAAACCAACCGCTTCCAGTTGATGAGGAAAGGTGTCTGATTTCTAGGGAGAATAATTATTAGCCCTGCAGGGACAAACCTCCTATGCCAACAGTATGGCATGACATGTGACTCACTGGTAAACGGTCTGAATACAGCAAGGTCATTTTGTGGTTAAAATGAATTGAGATTTTTTTGGTATTTTTACTTTCAAGCTCACTGGGGGCCAAAATGTTTCGTTGTAGAGTTCAGCAGAGGCTGCATAACAAGCATACGGTCATACAGCCTTTTTTTAAGTGAAGTTAAACTGGCTCATTTAACTCTTGCCTGTACGGCGGGATAAGGTAAAACAGTGCAACACCAAGGATACGATACTGCAGCGCCCTCAGCAGGTCAAACAGGAGAAATTCAAGGTCTCCACCAGAAGAAGGCAGGTCAAACTGAAGGTCAGATCAGTTGTCGATGTAGTCTTGAGTCGGGGAGGATTAAAGATAGGCAGGTCTAAATATGATCCAGCGCAAACAGCTGCCCATTGTGATAAGGTCTCTCTCCAGTTCATCCCCCTGATGATGCAGACTTTTATCAGGGATGGAGTTCCCAGTCTCCTGAAGAAAAAAGGTTTCCTGTTTCCTGCATCAAGAGGCTGGATTTTACATCTAATTACAAATACCGTGGTTAGGTCAGGAATGAAACCCAGACACCCTTTTCTCTAATCTGTCTCGATCCTGCTCATGAGTGCCTCTAAACAAGCTTGATATTCTGGGTATTACTCAGATCTTATCAGCTGTAGAGAGCTTTGCTGGAATTTATCGATCTCATCTGAGGCGACACATGGCCGTACGCGCGCTGGGCCCCAAATAGCTAAATTCACCCTCTACTTGAACGACAAATAAGTCATGTCTAGACGCTCACTCACTCTGAAGGGTCTTTGCCATTAACCACACATCGGTTTTGAGGCTTAATGACACTCTGGTGACCAACGTCAATTTTGTCTCGATTCATTTCATGTCAAAACATGGTTATTATTCCCCTTCACTGGTTTGTTGCTGATAGACGTTCTCACACTCCCTCCCCCAGACACACACACACACCTGTAATGGACGACATATTAATCCATAAGGGGGTTTTCACGGCCGAGTGACTAGGGTGAGATGGCTATTTCCTTGTCACGGCTTGAGGATCTTAAATGAGCCTATCAAAACAATTACGTAAAGAAAGAGGCCAGTTCCAAGCTGCCGAGCCCGTCTGGAAAGACATCATTCAAACACGCGTCTTCGTTTACTTCCAGTGATTTCTTTTTTCATATATTATTCTTCATTTTATCGTGCTAAAATGGATTTCGGATTAACATTTTAGTGATATACAAACATGTTTGCCTATGTATACATCTTAGTATTCATATTAGGATGTTTTAGTTCACAAAAACACAGTGGGCGAAGGTTTTGTTTGCATGCTGTTATCTCTGTTGAAAAGATTAAAAAACGAACTAGTGCATTTCTTTGGGTACATTAAGTGTTCTTTTCTTATTTTGTGTTATCTTCCTAGTAAAGTTGGATTTTTCCAAGCAGTCTAAGAACATCAGACTTCTGCTGTAATTTATTTTACATTTTTGAATCTCATCTCAGTAGTTTCCAATTCATCTGCCAGCAGAGTTCTTATATTTAACATAAAGATGAAACCAGAGTTCCACACAGTCGGTCGCAAGGATTACAAGAGAGCATTCAGCAGTCGGTCTTCAAAGAGAATGCACTTTCTCTCGCTAACTTGCACTCGCTCGCTTCACAGCTTTGGGGAATCACTCCTTTTCCCTTCACAGGCTCTTTCTTAAATCCTGAAAAATACATTACAGCTGGCTCTCTCTCGCTTCCTCTAATGTACAGAGACATACTGGAAGTTCCTCCAGAGTTTTTGCCTCCATAGGGTCCTCGTCTCCCGCTACCAACTCTCACTACGTCCACCCATCCTCTCATCCATGTTCCTTCCTTTCATCTACCTCCCTGCTTCCTGTCGATCTACATCCCTCCATCTGGACAGATTCCCACGACGTTATCATGTGCTCCACACCTCGAAAGTAATCTTTTCTGGGCTGGAGGTACAAGGCACAAGAAGATATTGCTCCCCTGACAACGATGAAAGCGCAGCTCTGTAGGTTTGAGTGGAGCCCAACATGCCTTTGTGTTGGCTTTGCTTGTCCCTGTAAAACAACAGACTGCGAGGCGTCTCCCCGTCAAACAACAGACCGTGAAGCTTGTATCAGAATCCTTGACTCCCATCTCTTAAGGAAAGGCTGGTCTTAATGGCTGCCAGACCAGTTTCACGACACACATCCGATCTCTATCTCTAACGAGATCATGATAGCTGAAGCCTTACAATTGAGCCACACGAGTAACAAGCGAGCAGACGTTCTCCCTCATGTTGACAATCGTCAATAGAGTGCAGGTAGAGCTGGCGAGCATAGCCATTTTTCTGTGGTTCATTTCCCTTTCAGTGCTTCTGACACTCTTGCTCTCATTCTCTCTTACTCTTAGTCTTTTCCCTTTCTCTTTATTTCTCTATAGATTTTCTAGTTTTCTGATAACTGAATCGCACATGGAACCACAATAAAGTATTCTGAATTTGAATCACAATACAATTCACATTTGTAGCCCACTGTGTTCGCAATTTCAAAAACGACTGAACGGTTGGTCTCATGTCCCATGTTGAATAAGAATGATTTACTGGCATCTAGTGGTCAAAGATCGCCTGCACGTTTAAGTTATTTCTCGTTCGCCTTTGTCGTGCTGCTTTGGGAAACACGAACATTTATGTCCCTCGCAACACGACGTAGTTATTGCACATCGCTGTGCATGCGCAGTACTAAAGGTGAAGACAGCTAGGTCAATGTTACAACACAGAATTTAGTCTTTTTGACATTTTGTATCGATTTATGTAGAATTTAATTTAATTTAAGTGTTTATCCTTTGACGCGTATCATATATTATATTGCCAGACTAAGTTAACCAATTCCACTAAAAGGAGGTTGCTTGGTAAGTAGCTAGCTGACTAGCTAAGTTATCTAGTATTTGGTTTACTTAAGCATGATGTGGTTATTATAAGTTATAATATAACTGTTTGGCTACTAAACAAAGATGGAGCATGTTGCATCATGTACTGTCTAACATTGTGTATCGTTTGTTAACTGGTTTGCCAAGACAAACTGAATTATTATAGAACTTCTTAGCTAGCTTGCCTGCCACATGCCAGAGGTTAAATGTGTTGGAGCATATTCACAGTCGGCTAGTTGTGATTCATGTTCTCTTTAATCTTCTTGTTTTCAGGTTTAATATCAGCGGTCCACAACATTGAGAACCGCAGCAGGATGGCCAGTGTAAGTGTTGCTGTGTGTAAGTGATGCTGTGTGTAAGTGATGCTGTGTGTAAGTGATGCTGTGTGTAAGTGTTGCTGTGTGTAAGTGATGCTGTGTGTAAGTGATGCTGTGTGTAAGTGATGCTGTGTGTAAGTGATGCTGTGTGTAATTGTTGCTGTGTGTAAGTGATGCTGTGTGTAATTGTTGCTGTGTGTAAGTGATGCTGTGTGTAAGTGTTGCTGTGTGTAAGTGTTGCTGTGTGTAAGTGATGCTGTGTGTAAGTGATGCTGTGTGTAAGTGATGCTGTGTGTAAGTGATGCTGTGTGTAATTGTTGCTGTGTGTAAGTGATGCTGTGTGTAAGTGTTGCTGTGTGTAAGTGTTGCTGTGTGTAAGTGTTGCTGTGTGTAAGTGTTGCTGTGTGTAAGTGATGCTGTGTGTAAGTGATGCTGTGTGTAAGCGTTGCTGTGTGTAAGCGATGCTGTGTGTAAGTGATGCTGTGTGTAAGTGATGCTGTGTGTAAGTGATGCTGTGTGTAAGTGTTGCTGTGTGTAAGTGATGCTGTGTGTAAGTGTTGCTGTGTGTAAGTGATGCTGTGTGTAAGTGTTGCTGTGTGTAAGTGTTGCTGTGTGTAAGTGATGCTGTGTGTAAGTGTTGCTGTGTGTAAGTGTTTCTGTGTGTAAGTGATGCTGTGTGTAATTGATGCTGTGTGTAAGTGTTGCTGTGTGTAAGTGATGTTGTGTGTAAGTGTTGCTGTGTGTAAGTGATGTTGTGTGTAAGTGTTGCTGTGTGTAAGTGTTTCTGTGTGTTGCTGTGTGTTGCTGTGTGTAAGTGATGCTGTGTGTAAGTGATGATGTGTGTAAGTGTTGCTGTGTGTAAGTGATGCTGTGTGTAAGTGATGCTGTGTGTATGTGATGCTGTGTGTAAGGTTGCATTTCCCCACTTGGTTAAAGTATTGTTGTGAACTGCAATTTCCACCCCTGGAGGACAAATAAAGGTTTATCTAGTCTTATCTAGTCTAGTCTATTCAAGGGAGGGAGCTTGTTTAATGTGAGAAACTGCCATTTAAAACACAGGACTATCTTATACTAATGATGAATGTATGTTTGGAAGGGAGGGAGAGTGTGGGAGAGTTATGTTTCAGTCAGCTGTGAGTTCCAGATGTTGTGGTTGTGTTTCAGTCAGCTGTGAGTTCCAGATGTTGTGGTTGTGTTTCAGTCAGCTGGGAGTTCCTCATGTTGTGGTTGTGTTTCAGTCAGCTGTGAGTTCCAGATGTTGTGGTTGTGTTTCAGTCAGCTGTGAGTTCCTCATGTTGTGGTTGTGTTTCAGTCAGCTGTGAGTTCCTCATGTTGTGGTTGTGTTTCAGTCAGCTGTGAGTTCCTCATGTTGTGGTCTCTCCTGCCTCTGTCCTCAGGTGCTCTGTACCAGAGCCAGGCTGGTATCCTACCTGCCCGGTCTGCATGTGTTGGTGAGACGGATCGCTGGGGCCCGGAGCTTCTCTGGAACGGGCTCTTCTGGCTCGGATGAGCCCTACATAGCCAGCATACCTCCGGACATTGGTAGGCTCCTGGACCGGCTGTCAGCACAGTTTCGGCACTAGGCTAGGGATGTAATCAGGTCAGCGTAGGATATATTCAGCCTAGGGGACGCACTCCCAAAAGCCCTTCCACTCTCTCTGTCTCTGCCTGCTGTATTCTGCTGTCTGGCAAGTACTGTCTTATAATAAGAAAACATCATTTAGCAGGTGCTTTTATCCAAAGTGACTTACATTAAGTACAGGGACGATCCCCCTGAGACAAGTAGGGTGAAGTGACTTGCCCAAGGACACAAAGTCATATAGCCACAGTCGGGGTTCGACAAACTTCCAATCACAAGGCCAACGCCTTAACCCGCTGAGCCATCTGATGCCTCATATAAGCCAGTGGTCCCAAACCCTGGTCTTCAGGGCCCACTGACATGCATGTTTTTAGATGTGTCTCTGCTCCAACACCTGATTCAAATGAACAGGTCATTAGGAAGCTCAGCAGAAGCCAACAAGGTGTGTTGGAGCAGGGAAACATCTAGAACATGCAAGACTGTTGGCCCTGAGGACCAGGGTTGGGGACCACTGTTATAAGCCATCACTCCCCCAGACTAACGAACTGGGTTGTTGTTTTTTGTTGCACTCCAGGGCTCAGGACCGTGTGGCCAGATGAGAACATGGGCCCGTTCGGGCCTCAGGACCAGCGCTTTCAGTTGCCCGGCAACGCGGGTTTCGCCTGCCACCTGGAGGGCACAGTGGAGCAGAAGCCCAGAGCCCAGGTCCACCGGCCGGTCCCAGACGTGCTGTCGACCCCCTCTAACAGCGAGAGGCACGAGTTCATCCTGGCCCAGTTCGTGGGAGAGTTCCACGTGCGTGAGCTGGGGGGAAGGAGTGGGGATCACTGTGTGGGGACAGTAGAGTGGAGTTGTGTGGCCCTGGATGGATGGTTTGAGTGACGCGGTTGTTTTGTTTCAGGGTAAAGAGGCCCCTGTCCCTCCACAGCAGGTTAACAAAGCAGAGCAGTACTTCGACAGCCCCAGTGTGGAGTGTGCCATCCAGACCTGCCCTGAGCTGCTCAAGAAAGGTACGCTGGTTTGGAACCGGCTTGCATCTGTGTCAGATCAATGTCATTTCAGAAAGCTCAGTCTGCCCTTTGTTTGCTCCACAATGTTTCAAATGCTTCTAGGTTATGAGGGCAGAAAAGAGAAAGAAATAGTGCGTGTGACGTCTCTAAATGTTCATTTGAGATTCCATGTCTTGCCACTAGGGGGAGGACATAAACCACAGAGCATTGTTCTCTATGCGTTTTCCAACTGCGGTCACTTTGACCAATCAGAAGTCAATATGGGGGTTGCCACGCCACCTTTCAAACAAAAGAATGTAATCCTTAACATAACAGCTAGGTTATCACATTAGTCTGCATGTGCAAATGAACAATGTCGTTTTATTTATTAGAAAATAGGAACTGAGTCTGATGTCACCTATTCATGTTTTGTGCAAAATAATACAGATACAAAAAAAAATGCTTCCTTGAGATGAGTTAAAACTGTCTTATGCTAAAATACACGCAATTTCAAACAATGCTTTCGTCAAACTGGCAAACACATCTTCAAAACTTTTGCTGGCCTTTCAGCAAAGTTGTGAGTGTCTTTGATTGTATTTGTCTGTAGGTTCTTACCTAGTGGGTATTTACCATTCACATCGTCGTGTGTTATGTAATTGCGTTCGAGGTTATTGCCCTTAAAGATGTCTGGTTACAGATTTAACAATGACTTCGGACATTCCAAAGAACGTGTCTTTATTTTTGGGGGGTCTGTGATTCACTGTCAGCCCCCCTCACCTGCCTCTTAATTCTCTACATGATGCTGGATTTGTGATCTTTCTGACTGATTACATGTTGTGTCTTCAGGAGCCTGATGTTGGCTCCATCTGACCATCTTCCTCCCCTGCTTCCCTCCGATCAGATTTCGAGTCCATGTTTCCCGAGGCCCCTTCCAGGGGCCTGACGGTTGTCACGGTGACGCAGAAGACGAAGAACGATATGACGTCTTGGTGTCAGGAAGTAGATGCAGAGAGGGAGTTGATGCTGGACAACGTGAGTTGGTCAACAAGGAGGACGTTTACTTTTGCCAGATAACACAACAATTGTGCGTTGCCTGATGTATAACTGCAGATAAGCCATAATAATATTAATATGCCGATTTTACTCACGTAATATAACACAAAATGCAACATTTGACAATTGAATCTTCAATTTCCATATGGAATTTATAAATTTATTCAAATGTATTATTAATGGGAATTCATTTGAATGGTTGGAGGGAAGTTTGAATAGGTAAAAATGATTGCACAGATTTTGGTAAGGAGAAAAAAGTTTGGCAGTTTTGGCTTGAATACGTCTGTGTTCATCCCTATTGTATTGAAGCCTGATCTTTCTTACCTTAACCTGATTCACGCTCGATCCACACATGACCCACATGAAGCGATGCAGGGAACGAGTCGGAAAAGTCGACCGTCCTGAAGACGCACGCTGAGGGGTGGAGAGCGTGTGAGAGGGCAGTCCTGTCCGTGACAGCACGCGTTATTCACCGTCTGCTTCACATGCCCCTGGCTGGGCATGGCCCTAATTGTGAAGTGGACCCCCTCCAAGGCGCTCGTTTCCACCTCACGCACCGTGTCAAAGCAGCCGTTCAGATCCTCGCCAGAACGTGTCTCATTCGAGAAGAAGATTAAAGGAGTCGTCTGTCTCGCCAGATGCATGTATTCCATGTTTAGACCCATTGACCCCATTGTCTGGAAGGCAGGGTCACATGCCCACAGCACAGCTAAATAGAGGGCCTGTTAACAAACGCATGAAGCTGCCGTTACTGAAGATGTTGTGCTTCCTATCCAGTTTGTGTGTGGGGCCAGGGAGATCTGCTACGCCCTGAGGACAGAGGGATTCTGGGCCGACTTCATCGATCCTTCCTCCGGCATGGCGGTAAGAACCCACCCCCTGATCCTCTTTGTCACCAGGCTTGTGTGGCACCTCGATGTCAGGGGTGGGCATTTCCGGTCCTCAAGGGCTGCTGTCCTGAAGGTTTTAGATGTTTCCCTGCTCTAACACCTGATTCTAATGAAAGGGTTGTTATCAAGCTCTGTGGAAGCCTGATAATGACCATTCATTAGAATCAGGTGTGCTGGAGCAGGGAAACATCTAAAACCTTAAGCACAGCGGCCCTCGAGGACCAGAATAGCCCACCCCTGATCCATGTTAACCAGTGCTGGTACCCTATCGAGAGTGCAGAACCTTCTGGAAGTGGTACTGAGCTGGCAATGAGGGGGAAACTGGACTTTAACATGCTGACACAGATGAAGCGTAGCGATAAAAGGGGTTCTGTGTCTTTAAGACAAGCAGGCTCGCGTGTGATGTCATGTCTGTGTGTGTGTGCATGTTTGTGAGCAATCAAGTGAGTCAAAGGGGCAAAACCAGACGAGATTAGCCATGGACACGAGAAAGTTTGAACATAAAATAAAAGACTTGTCAGATGGCTCTCGTTTGAATTAAGTTTGGTAGGGTTTCATTATCAAGTACCATGATACTTGACTGGTATCAGAATCAAATTTTTGGCCGCCCACACTCCGCACTATGAACCAAGATGGAACCGGCTAAGTTCATCAAAGCATAATAACATTAAGAAGGCTCCTTTTGAAAGCAATATTCCTTCCTTGACTCCTTGACCACAGTCTTAGAATAAGACTAAAGAATAAACAAGCTTGTTTCCATTTTTTTACAATCCTAAACCCTTGCTAACCTGCTTCACCCTGACTGTAAACATCCATCCAGCTCCCTGACTCTCTCTTGTCTCCCTGCAGTTCTTCGGCTCCTACACCAACAACACGCTGTTCGAGACGGACGAGCGCTACCGCCAGCTGGGCTTCCAGATCGAGGACCTGGGCTGCTGCAAGGTGATCCGCCACGCCCTGTGGGGCACGCACGTGTTCGTGGGCTCCCTGTTCACCGACGCCCCGCCTGGGAGCGCCATCATGAAGAAGCTGCAGGGAAACTGACCCCCCGGCAGAGCGCTGGGCACGTCTCCCGCGGGCTGGACGAACGGTCGGGCTTGGCGTTTTGTTTAGACGTAGCGAATCCCCGGTAGCCTAACACAGCGCTAGCGTTACGGCCGGCAGATTATCCACACTGGTGTTATTTGGAATATTTTAACAGGGGAAATCGACTTTATGATTTTATTTTTTGGTACCGCTTACCGTACCTGTGTAACGTCTTTATTTATTCACGATTTAAATGAACGTTTGAGGGGGCTGATAGAATGTGAAATAGCTTCGGAGGTTTTTGTTCTCAATCCAGCAGCGTGAGCGCAGCGAAACGAGCTGCCGCCACATGGAGGAGTTAACCGACATCTTTCTCTTTAAAAAAACTAAACTATTTTTCCATGTTGCCTTTCAAGAAACAAATTGAAGAGCTGAGAAGGCACCTGTCTGGGGGGGCGGGGAGGGGGGGAGGAGGGGGGGGGGGGTGCTGTTCTGTCACTGTGAGATGGAACGCTTACGGGGATATTCATTCTGTGGTTTGTTGTGGCCGCTTTCTGCAGCGACCCACATCAAATGCAATAAAGCAAATCTCCTAGTCACTGTGTGTCAAAGTCAGTTCTTCATGACCGAGCAGGAGGATTGTGCCCAGACTGTGCCAAGACATCTCATTCCTCTCAGGGAGCTGGTTTCATGGGCTGGCTTCGCATGGTGGTAGCCCATACAGTGGTTGGGGCCCTTCTGAGAGGCCCCTGGCTGGGGAGCCGGTGCTCCTGGGAGCCCTCATTATTCCTTGCTGTCCTGGTCAGGTCACAGCAGATGGGCTCTAATCTGCCTCTTGATGCCTGAGTCACACTGGGTTTGTAATAAAGCCATGGTCTCCCCCCCTCCCCGCCCTCATCACATGACACCAAATGATATGCGTTCATTTGTTTCCATGCCTTGCCCCTGGAGAGAAGCTGCCCCAGTGCCTCTGGGCAGAGCAGGTTGGTGCATCTGTTTTCTTTATTACTCCTTTAGGTATTTACTGGTGTTTCGTACGCCTCCAATCTCTTCCCGGTGTTAAATAAGAACAGAAAACAGCGTCCGGTAACTGTTAATATGGAACTCAAGTGTTATTTAAACAGTGGCTGTAGTGCAGGTTTGATAGTGTTAGGCCATCCATTACCAGTAATAGGATAATGACCGCAGAGCTGTCGGTTCAGAAGGCTGCTGTTCTGAAACGCCATTGTGCTCGAGCTCGTCAGGATTTAACATCATCACACGCTGATGATCTGTCAGAGTTAGTTTTGGTCTTGTTTGACCCACATATGAAGCCCTGAAGAAGACACTCAAGCTTTTGTTTCAATGTTCAGTACCATTATCAGAAGACATTTATTGAGTTAGACTTGACTGTGCGTGAAAGACACTCTTCTTCTGAAACAAAAGCTTCACTAAGCCACACACACAAACACACGCACCCTGACAGCAGGCAGGAGGCTGGGTGTGGAGGCTGGGGTCAGAGCAGGGTCCCTGGGTGTGGAGGCTGGGGTCAGAGCAGGGTCCCTGGGTGTGGAGGCTGGGGTCAGAGCAGGGACCATGGGTGTGGAGGCTGGGGTCAGAGCAGGGATCCTGGGTGTGGGGGCTGGGGTCAGAGCAGGGACCATGGGTGTGGAGGCTGGGGTCAGAGCAGGGATCCTGGGTGTGGATGCTGGGGTCAGAGCAGGGACCCTGGGTGTGAAGGCTGGGGTCAGAGCAGGGACCCTGGGTGTGGAGGCTAGGGTCAGAGCAGGGACCCTGGGTGTGGAGGCTGGGGTCAGAGCAGGGATCCTGGGTGTGGAGGCTGGGGTCAGAGCAGGGTCCCTGGGTGTGGAGGCTGGGGTCAGAGCAGGGACCCTGGGTGTGGAGGCTGGGGTCAGAGCAGGAACCCTGGGTGTAGAGGCTGGGGTCAGAGCAGGGACCCTGGGTGTGGGGGCTGTGTGTGTGGGGTGTTTGTGTGTTGGAGGGATCATCTCCACCGTCATCAATGTTTGGTATCTGAGGTCGTGACACGCTGCCCCCTGAGTGGCAGGACCTGTTATTGGGTTTAATTGTGTCTGGATGAACCCTGTGTTCTTCTGCTGGGCTGCTTCTGGGTCGATTGATTTAACCGTTTGCTTCCCTCCCCCCTCTCTCCCTCTCCCCTCTCAATCTCCCTTTCCCCTCTGTCTTTCTCTCAGGCGATTACCATTCACTGATTATGTATTACCAAAGCAAGTTGTCTTGGTATCCCTTGATAGCTAATATATCGGTGTGGTGGAGAGTGGGGGGCAGATTTACTGCTTTAGCTGTTTTTAAACGGACACGTTTTTTCGACCACCAAACCAAACGAAGGCCATCACCCGGACGCACGTTTTCACCACCTGTGACTCCCACCTGTTTGGGTTCAGTTTGTGAAAACATGCCATGGTTTGGACCTCACACACACACATGTGAACGGGATTACATGGACAACTGCTGAACCCAGCACAGATGTCTGGAACTAAGACCCATCATGAGCTGTTGGGGACCAGAACTAATCAGCACCTCCCAGATCTGTGACTGTTCTGGAGCCAGCAGGATGTTCTAGCTCTAATGGTTCCAGTTCTGATCGTTTTAGAACATCGACCGTTTGAGTGATGATTGTTCTTGAACACCTGACAGTTCTGCCTCTCGAAATTCGAATTGTTCTTGTACTGTTCTAAGACATCGGATTGTTGTTGAAGTTTTGATCGAACAGTCTGTTTGGGTACTCACTGTTCCAGAAGCAACAGAATGTTCTAGTCATACCAAGTATCTGTACTGCAGCACAACCAGGAAGGGTTAAACGTCAGGACGGGCTCTGGGCACTGCTGTTGACAGCTCAGCCTGTGAGCTAGACAGCGATTATCCAGCATCCCAGAACTACCAGACAGCTGCAGAGATAGGAGACGAGCTGTAAGCAAACAAGTTCGTCTGGTTGGACAATATGACATCACACGCCTCAGCCGAGTCCGCAGTTGTTATCCAGCTTCTCAAATCATCACCCGGAGAGCGTGTCTGTCTCACTGTTATCACTACTGTGTTCCCTGTCACTCAAAACTCACAGATGGATCAAGTTTCAACATCTAGGTATTCATATATCTGCCCCAGACCACTTCTAGAAGTAATGGTGTGTGCCAGTGTCATCTTCAAGTGTTTAAGCCTTGTGTGTTGATGGAAGTCCAAGCCTGTCAGCAATTTGTCCAACCTCTCCTTATCTCTCAGAATCAGAGGCAGAGACAATGAGACACGCTCGGACAGCCTCTGTGTTTAACTCTGACTTTCCTGTCTAAAGAATCCCAGGTGATGAGGTCAAGATGTGACAGGAGTTATGGATTGTTACAGTTTCCTCAAGATTCCTCTGGCTACACTGGAGAGATTCAGTATATGGAACAGACTGTTCCAGCGACAGGACAGGAAGAGTGGCCTAGAGAGACGGACAGGCCGGTCAAACTTAGGTTTGATTTCGCAGACAAGACAGAAGTTTGGTATGAGCGAGGAAACACCAAAGCGCGAGACAGATTGAACATGCTTTCAGATTTGGACCAAATGATCATTCATAATTAATCAAGGTTGATATCTAGGTCAGATGGGTTGGTTGTTTGCATAAAATATGAATAATTAACACACCTTATTCCTGAGGACACATACTTCAAGGAATTTCGTAACCTCAAACAAGTCTGGGAGTAAAAAATGAGTGTGTTTATTTTAGATGCAACCGGGACGTCATATCTTTGATCTCAGTGGTTTCTCAGTGTGTTTTGAAGCCTCTTCACTATGTCCGTGAAGAGAGACAAGCATTCTCGTATTCCCAGTCATTGTTCTGGGAACATCTGACCCATTTGCCACATTGGGATGAGTCCGACTGTATGGCACGAGACTGCACCTACAGCAATGTTTGATGCACTTATGATAATTTACAGTATATTATGTTGCTGATTGAACGATGTAGTATTTTAATTGAGATGCAATTGTTGCACTGTAGTTAAGACACAGTTATGATAACTCACAATGCCTGGTAGCTGCCTGGATGCTGTTTGTATAAACACTCGACAGTATGTCGCGAGTGTGACTGTTACTTTGGGCCCCAGACTGATTGTAGCCAGTATAATCCATGAGGGGAAGGACCGCGCTCTGTTCATTCACAGCTTCCACTGGTAATCCTGTTAGACGTTCATGCCAGGAATTTCATTCAATTAAGACTCAGATTAGCGAAGGGATTTGTAATGAACTGCAGAACTTTGTCCTGGCTAGACAAAGGCACACACAGCTTACACTCTGCGCCACAGAGTCAAGGAAGTCCCGGGGAACAGAACCACGTGAGATTGGCTGGGAGGGCGAAGGGGGCGTGTTTGTAGATGGATTCATTCAACAATAACAACAAACTGAAGGGGATCTGATGTTGATCTAAACTGCGTTGTTCTAAAGGTAATTTTTTTCCGTGTTGGTGCGTCTTCCCAGCTTGGCCTTGGCTTCCTGTGGGGTTGCGTGTCCGAGGTGCGTTGATGGTTGTCATCCCCTGTTCAGAGAAAGCAGAAACGTACCACAGAACTGTCCGGATTCTCTTGCTCCCTCTATGAACCTGCCAGGTTCCAACTCCCCAGCAACCTCTCCCACGGCTCTGCTTCCTGGAGTCACTCCAGGACCTGAACCTGTGTCCAGAAATATTTAGGAGATTCTGGCAACCTGCTTCCTCCCGGTGACATCGTCTTCCGTTTGAGAGGCTATCACTCTTACATCACACTCCGATATTATTTCCTCAGTCACACCCAGGCTGCTGACACTGTTACAGAGAAGGCCCCCAGCCACCTAGGTCCCCTTCTCCTCAGCCTCCCAGTCCACAGCCTCCCACCCCCCTTCCCCCCAGCCTCTTACCCCCCAGCCTCCTAGTTTCCCCTTCTCCCCATACTCCTAGCCCCCAGCCTCCTAGTTTCCCCTTTCCCCCAGTCTTCTAGTCCACAGCATCCCAGCTCCCCTTCCCCTCAGCCTCCTAGCCCACAGCCTCCCAGCCCCCCTTCCCCCCAGCCTCCTAGCCCCTAGCCCCCAGCCTCTTAGTTTCCCCTTCCCCTCAGCCTCCTAGCTTCCCCTTCTCCCCAGCCTCCTAGCTTCCCCTTCTCCCCATCCTCCTAACCCCCAGCCTCCTAGTTTCCCCTTCCCCCCAGCCTCATAGCCCCACACCCCCATCCACCAACCTTACTTTCCGCATCTCCATCTCCCCTAGTCCCCTAGCCTCCCGCATGTCCCAGCCCCCCCTGCCTTCAGGGCCCCCAACCACCAACCCCTTATCCCAACACAACACCCCCATCCTGGTTTTTAAGATCCCACGAAATACCTTGATCACTCTTTCCTGTGCGCCCCAAGATTGCTCCCCCACGGAACCATGTAGACAGGTGCATCTCCCCTCAGAGCATTCCTGCTGCTGCTCCTGTGTATCGATATAATTAGGACGTCAGGTTGACTTTGTAATTACCGTGACAACGTGAAGGAGCTCCAGGACTTGTGTGAATGAGGAACCCAGGAGACAGACCTCCTCCCGTCTCCCTGGAGCCTGTCAGTCACCGTGGCGATGCTCCCTCTTGCGTCGTCGCAGCCACAGAGACAAACAGGGAAAAAACGGACTCCCGGGTAAACCACTGATTCACATACACATGCGCCGCAAGCACGTACACAAGCACACACGCATGTACACACACGCAGCACCAGCATACACACACATAGAGCCCTATAATCTTACCTTACTTCTGCCACTGAACCATTTCTAATCCATCTCCAAAAACACACTCGCATTCCAGGGGCCTGGGGAGGCCACACAGCTGACCCAGCTCATCACAGGGGTGCTTGTACGCCCATCCCCTCTGTCCTGTCAGCCGTGAATCACAATAACAGCCAAACCCCTGTCATGGTCATGACCATGCTCTCATCACCACGGCTCACAGGAACACGACACCGCTTCAGGAGTTTCAGCACAGCCTGAAACACTCCAGCATTAAACAGCACAACCTGAAACACTCCAGCATTAAACAGCACAACCTGAAACACTCCAGCATTAAACAGCACAACCTGAAACACTCCAGCATTAAACAGCACAACCTGAAACACTCCAGCATTAAATAGCACAGCCTGAAACACTCCAGCATTAAACAGCACAACCTGAAACACTCCAGCATTAAACAGCACAAACTGAAACACTCCAGCATTAAACAGCACAACCTGAAACACTCCAGCATTAAACAGCACAACCAGAAACACTCCAGCATTAAACAGCACAACCTGAAACACTACAGCATTAAACAGCACAACCTGAAACACTCCAGCATTAAACAGCACAACCTGAAACACTCCAGCATTAAACAGCACAACCTGAAACACTCCAGCATTAAACAGCACAACCTGAAACACTCCAGCATTAAACAGCACAACCTGAAACACTCCAGCATTAAACAGCACAACCAGAAACACTCAGCATTAAATAGCACAGCCTGAAACACTCCAGTGAAACATTTCAGTTTGAAACACCTCAGCTTGAAACACCACAACATTAACTAACCACAGCCTCAAACAACTTGAAACGTCATAACTTGAAACACCTAAAACTTGCAATCTGAAACACTCCTACATAAAACTTCACTGCATAAAATGCAACTTCATAAAAAACTTACTTTTTGAAACACTACACCTTCAAACCCCGCAACACGACACAACATGAAACAGCAGGAAACGTCACCATGCCTTAACTTGGTGCGTTCGTCTCAGTAACAGGAGTTTGACACCCATAAAAGCAGTTTTACGCACACCAAAATACTTTATAGACCAGCAACATACCCCTCTGTGCTGTTACTGTGTTCAATTAGGAGGCAGGTTTTAGAAGGCACCACTCACGCTAAACTCAGGGCAGACGTCATGCGTCTCTGGGCAGCGTAAGCACAACCAGGGGTCACTTCTAAATGAACACCCTGCAGGTCACAGGTTGGGAGGAGAAGGATAATCTTTCCTCTTAGAAGAGGATTAGAAATGACACTTGAAGGTAGAGAGCCTGAGAATGTGGTTGGCATTTTGTGCGACGCTGAGAGGAGCGTAAGAGAGAACGTGAAGAGGGACTTTCACACACACAAACTCTGGGTCGCTGCAAGATTAGGACGCTACCTAAAACCCTGGGCTCCGCTGACAGAACCTCACTGTGAAACCGAATGCCTTCCCACAATACACAAAGTCAGCTTCATTTTCGCGCTGGAGTCCGCGTGACACACGAAAACGGACAAAGGGTTCAGGATATTAACCTTTGACCCCTGGGGTTCTGTCCAACTGGGGTCGCGTTCCCAAATTACACGTCTCGCTGGGAGCTATCCCAGGGCCACCTAATCCCCTTCATAAATCAACAGGACAGGGTCTAGTCCAAACACACTTTACCACAGAAGTGAACCGAGCGCCGTAAATTTGGCTTTTTAACATTGTGTCTCGTTTTAAGCTGCCTCAAAATACCTCCCTTCTCGCTGATAGTCGTTTTTTATGACCAGAGCCTCTAGTCCCTGGTACCCATCTCAGTTTTTTAGACACCAGCACTTTCACCACCCACCATACACACACTCTACAGCCCACCAGTTCTACAGCATCCTGAACGCAGAACTCCCCCCCCCCACATGACCAGTTCACTCCCTCTCCTGGAGGATATTGGGGTGGGTGGGGGGAGATCTTGTCCAGAGGGAAAGTGTCTCACCCCCCACTCCCTAAAACAAGGAGAGGCGGCTCCCTGTTCCTTTCAGACAACACTGTGGAGAGTCTTATCTCCCAGCGCCGCTGCCCCCACTTAGGACACCAGCTCCGCTCTGCTCCCAGGGTTCACCTCCACACGTCACCCCGGCTCGCTCTCGTATTTACGAGCCACGAAAAGGTCAAACGCTGCAAAAACACGGTGGATATACTGGCGCCAGCCTCGCTCGCAGCCCTGAGCTGCTGGACGGAAAACTCTGTGGAAAAAGAGAACTGGAAAACAACGGAACTGAGGAACAGTTGGACCATAAATAACCCAGCTCAACATAGCTGGAGCTTGATTTAACTGGTAAGATCGTCCAATCAACACCTGGAATAGTCAGCTGGCACTATGGACCATAGAAATGTTCCCCTGACTCCAGAACCAGCATCGCTTAGAACCTCCTGGGAGCAAAATCAAAGAAAAGAATCAAACACTTCTAACGCGGTTTCAAGTCTTTAATACGAAGGTATAAAGTAATTGGTGTCTACTGTCGCTACACAACTATATACAGAGGAATAGCATCGCATTTTTACGTCGTCATCACTTCACATTGGCACAACACTGACATGCAGGTATCTCCGTTAAAGGCCTGGAGATCATGCAGAAACTCCACTTCTCACTTCTTCCTCAGTGACAAGGCAACAAGGCAGCAGGTGGAGAAGCCGGTTGGCACATGAGGTTCATGTTCCAGCCCTTTTGCCCCTTGAAACAAACATTGTCATATACCTGTTAGCAGAGCACGGAGAGGGCTCAATGGATTTATGTCGGTTTTGTCGAGTTCCTTCTCTGTCCTCCACTTGGCCTTGTGTGTGTGTGTGGTGTTTGTGTGTGTCGGTGTAAAACAGACACGGAGAGGGAGGGAACAATGGAGAGGGAGAGAGAGGGAAATAGGAAGACATAAGAGGCAGATAGACAGGGGGAGGCAAAGTGAGTTTAGAGGCAAAAACAGGAGACACAAAAAGAGAGGAAGTCAGAGACACAGCGAATCACAGAGACAGACAGAGAAACACAGCGACAGAGAGACAAGGTGACAGAGAGACACAGATAGAGACAGAGCGACAGAGAGAGTGACAGAGACACAAGGTGAGAGAGAGACACAGAGACAGAGCGACAGAGAGAGTGACAGAGAGACAGTTATACAGAGTGAGACAGAGAGATAGAGAGGGGAAGTGACTTGTCTCCTAAAAGTCTCGGGCATCCAGCCTAAACTAATCATAAAGCTCACAGAACAATAACACTGTAATTGCCAACGCTGCATTTTTCTGGCAGACCACACAGCCAGTCCACTGAGGTGAGTGCAGGAAGGCTGTGTCCCACGAACAGAACACAAACAAAAAGGAGAGAAAATATCTTTGAATACACAAATAATTGTGTTCCCGCTAAGTACTGTAACTTATTTCTGCTTTTCAGGGTTAACCCTGGTGGTGCCTTTGGGGTCACTCCGACCCACCATTGTGGTACAAAAGGTGAATCACAGTGACCCAAATGCAGCACAAATTAAACTGGTGTCCTAGACAAATAATTTGAATTTTGTTCCAGCGGAAAAGTTCCCAAAACAAGGTCTTGGGTTGGACCGGGGGAAAAGACCAATCCTTTTGATCCTCTGGAAAAATAGTTAAGCCCAAATTGTATCTATTGTATTGTAATCATTCTTTTTTTAGAGATTCAAGGAAATGAATTTTCCCCCTGACAATTGTCACAGGCCACCTTAAAGGGTTGAATGTGAAAGATTCCAGGATTTTCTTTCAATGTTAATCAAAATAATTTCCACAGAGATGAAAGACCGAGAGATTCTATTCTGTCCAGGTTAAAAATAAATGTATTCTACACATTAATGACATGCTATAACCTACAGGCTGAAACTGGGATACACTTCTCACATTCACTTTCTAAAAACAACCAACAATATAAAAATAAATACTATGTGTATATACATATGTGTCAAAACATGTAACATGGAATATCAACTTAAAATGTGACAATGTGAAAAAAACATGAGCGTTTAGAAGCGTCTTAACCCTCCCAGCCATATTCCTCGACCCAGTTCCATTCTTCAAATATTCCTCATCACTCCAAACTGTCCTGACTTGACAGGTTCCAACTTGCCTCCCAACATATTCAAAGTCTCCAGTTCCCCACTGTGCATCTCGCCCTTCAGACTGAGATGACGTAACCCTGTACAGTCATGTTTACGCCGTTTCATCCCGGTAGCTCTTGAGAAACAGTGGCTGTGTTTCGACAGAGTGCTTCAGACAGTGCTAAGTGCTCTTCTGTTCATACCCTGCATAAGCTGGAAGGAAAAATCCCTTTAAAGTTCAAAGGTAAGACTGTCCGATATACGTCCCCTCACCCGAGACCCAGCCCGGAGATTAAGGCCAAACTGAACCCAACCGTCAACACCACCGGGTCATTTAGCGGCCAGTTCCAACTGCTGTGGGTCTGCGCTTCAGATGTACGTGGAGCTGAGGAAGGTGAGGGCAAGGAGGGCAGAGGTGAGGCCGTAGCTCTGTGAGAGGGTCCCGGAGCGGCTGAGGGGTGAGGTGGTGGTGAACACAGCCTCCGTCTCGTTCCTGGGCAGCGCTAGGTTGCAGATGTTCCCCTCGCAGCAGGCTGTACACACCTGAACAGGAGGACACGGCCAAAAGAAACACAGCTGTCAATCACAGTTCACAGATGAGGCACACTGTGGCCCCTGGCTTAACTACGCTCTAATGTTTAGTTTGTTCTTCCCCTTTTTGCAGTCTTTCTCTTCCTCTGGCGGTCTGTTCTCTGCCTGGTGTTTGTGACAGAGAGAGGAACACTCTGTCACTCTGTTCTAGGTCTTAGTCTCTCCTCTGTCTCTCTCTCTCAGTTCTCTCAGGAAGAAGGTAGTGAGCAGACATGGTGAAGACACCAGCTTTTCACCAGGGATTAGACTGACTAGATGGAGAGAGGCCAGTAAAACTCCTCTCTTTGTCTTATCTAGACTGGCCACTTTTGAGGATGGCAGGATTAGCCAATAGGCCTGCTTAAGTGGTGCTGACTGTGGGAGAGACCCTCAGCATAGACACGAGGAGACCTGGCTCTGACCACACACCCTCCCAGCCAGGCCCGCCACAACAGGCTGCTGTCAAACTGAATCATGATGTTGAGTTCCTGTTACTGTTTTGGTACAAAATCCAAATCCAAATCAAACATCCCTTATATCACACTGTGGCTTATATTTAAATACTCCATTCCCTCTAAACCATGTCATACACTAACAGCCCAGGGTAACAGTCCACCAGTGTAACAGCCCACCAGTGTCACAGTCCACCAGTCACACAGTCCACCAATGTAACAGTCCACTAATTTAACAGTCCACCAGTCACACAGTCCACCAGTGGAACAGTCCACCAGTGTAAAAGTCCACCAGTGTAACAGTCCACCAGTCACACAGTCCACCAGTGTAACAGTCCACCAGTCACACAGTCCACCAGTGTAACAGTCCACCAGTGTAACAGTACACCAGTCACAGTCCACCAGTGAAACAGTCCACCAGTGAAGGAGTCCACCAGTGCAACAGTCCACCAGTGTAACAGTCCACCAATGTAATAGCCCACCAGTGTAACAGTCCACCAATGTAACAGCCCACCAGTGTTACAGTCCACCAGTGTAACAGCCCACCAGTGTTACAGTCCACCAGTTTAACAGTCCACCAGTCGAACAGTCCACCAGTGGAACAGTCCACCAGTCAAACAGTCCACCAGTGTAACAGTCATACAGTCCACCAGTGGAACAGTCCACCAGTGTAACAGTCCACCAGTGTAACAGTCCACCAGTGTAACAGTCCACCAGTCAAACAGTCCACCAGTGGAACCGTCCACCAGTGTAACAGTCCACCAGTGTAACATTCAAACATTCCACCAGTGTAGTGCTCACCCTGTGTCCTTCATGGTCCTCTTCAGAGCAGCCTATGGAGAGACAGTCCTCTAAGGAGACACATCTCTTGGTCACCGACACACTGCTGCCCTCCGTGTCCATCTGGTGACGAGTGTAACAGTATCTGGCTTCTGTGTCACACAAAGAAGACAGACACATCCAGGATTATCATCAAACCAGCCTGTCTGAGTCATTTAGTCATGGCCAGCAATGTACACAACCTAACAAGGTACAGTAGTTTACAATAAGAGTAAAGTCATGAGAGTGTAAATGTACAGGTGAGTCTAAAGTAATGGCAGTGTAAAGTCTCAGAAGAGTGTAAAGTAATGACAGTGTAAAGTCGCAGAAGAGTGTAAAGTAATGACAGTGTAAAGTCTTAGGAGAGTGTAAAGTAATGACAGTGTAACATTAAAGGAGAGTGTAAAGTAATGACAGTGTAACATTAAAGGAGAGTGTAAAGTAATGACAGTGTAAAGTCTCAGAAGAGTGTAAAGTAATGACAGTGTAAGGTCGCAGAAGAGTGTAAAGTAATGACGATGTAAAGTCTCAGGAGAGTGTAAAGTAATGGCAGTGTAACATTAAAGGAGAGTGTAAAGTAATGGCAGTGTAAAGTTACAGGTGAGTCTAAAGTAATGGTAGTGTAAAGTCGCAGAAGAGTGTAAAGTAATGACAGTGTAAAGTCTCAGAAGAGTGTAAAATAATGACAGTGTAAAGTCTCAGAAGAGTGTAAAGTAATGACGGTGTAGAGTCGCAGGAGAGTGTAAAGTAATGACAGTGTAAAGTCTCAGGAGAGTGTAAAGTAATGACAGTGTAAAGTTACAGGTGAGTCTAAAGTAATGGCTTTCTCATGGACGCCATGTTGAGTATTGTTCGGCTGAACTGATCCTCTTTGGGACTGGGACCTCTGAGTGTTTGACATCGGATATGTGAAAATCTCCGGCGCTATGCCCTGAATGTGGCTTCTGTCATGTGGAAAACCAGTAGTAGAACCTTGGCCAAGGATACCGCATTACCTAGCACACATTCCTCCGACTTTTGGTCAAGCCCCCCCCCGCCCATATAAACGATGAGATCGTTATTATTTTTTAGGGCAGTACCGAAGACTTGGTCGGTCATTAAGACCGTGTGATAAATCTGCCCAGAAGTAGTACAAGCAAGCAAAACTTATAAACGAAGGCAAGTATTTATGAGCTAAACATGTCGGTTGGAGGGTGACATATATATTAAATGATCCCCAGCATACGGAGGCCTCCACAGAACAAGCAGAGGAGTCATTTACTATCAGAAACAGAAGGAATGCTTAATCCAAATACAGACGGGTGGGGGGGGGGGGGGGGGGGGGGGGGGGGGGGTGCTGAAATTATACTGAAGGTGGTCATAATCCAGGGTGTTAGTCTGAGGGGTGTAGGCTGGCAGGGTGGTGGTGCTGGGTGAGGAGGGGGGGGGGGGAGTGGGGGGAGGGTCCTGAGGCAGTGGGGGAAGGTCTGCAGGAGGGAGGAGGCCTTACCTTGCGGGCAGTACAGGTCTGGAGCCCAGCGGTTACACTGATAGTTGTCTTGAGCGTCTTCACAGGTGAAACACTTAAACCCACCTGGGTACGGAGTGGCTGTGGAGACACATACACACACATCAACACATACAGAGAGACACACACACACACAATAACAAATTAGGTAATGCTACAGAGGGAGTATGTCCCTGTACTTCCTGTAAGTCGCTCTGGATAGGAGCGTCTGCTAAAATGACTGAATGTACAAAATAAATGCTCATTCCGTGTAATCAGACCATTTTAAAATAATTATTTATACATGTTGTACTTTGTAAGTCAGAGGATCCTGGCCTGAACCCACTTTAGATCAGACAAAGAGTAAGTTATCCTAACAAGAAATGTAAAACGCTGAACATGATAAATACTGCTGTGATCCGCTTGTTGCCCACCCGGGCCTGTTTGAGACACTACAAGCATGCAGACATCACAGGCGCCCCCCCTCTCAACGCACACATCCCCCAGGGGGACAGAGCTGGTCCCTGGAAGCCATCTGCTGGGATCAAACAACCAGGCCTGTTAGTCTTTCCAATTTTGCCCCATCACATTCATCTGATTGTCCCCCACTCGCTCCTCCAAGGAACAGCTGGGACGGCGGAGGTCAAGCTGGCTCCTTTCAGCGCACAGACATCCCAGATCTGGCCCCTCCTCCTCTGGCTCCCAGCATGCCTGGCTACCTCGCTCTTCACCAGGATGTGCCACACGCACAGACACACACACACGGACACGCACTAACCCACAGACTCACATGAGTTTACACAGACAAAAATCTTGTTTGTGTAAAAAAAATAATACTGCCTTCCCCTGCCCAATACACACCAGACACGTGTGCGCACACACACCTCACGCACCATACACACACGGCACACACACGCTTTTCTAAATCCCCAAAGGGACTAGAAGGGTGGCCTCCTGCTCACACGGATCTGTCCCGCGGTCCCCCGGAAAGCCAGCGTGTTGCGGGCCTGATCCTGGGAGTTCTGTCTCCGTGTGATGAAAGAGCCCCAGGTCTTAAGAGCTTTACATCCTGGCTCTATGGGGGTCCTGTTTTGGAGCGCGGGAGGGCTGACCTCTCACATGCCAGCTTCCTGGAGAAAGTTGGCTTGTCTCAGCCTTCTAATCTCGGAGGCTTACCTACAGCACACACACCCCTCCCTCGCCCCGCCCAGGAGCTACACAACTGCTGTGTGCCAGTGAAGGGGGGCTTTCATCAGTTCTGGATGCGTATAAAAATACTTCAGCACACTTCTAGGCTGCCAGGCATCGAGAGAGATAACAGATAAGGACTAAGGACTCTCCAGAACAGGTTGATGTCCAAAGCAGTCATTTCCTGGTTTCATGGAGGCTTCTAGTTGGTACGGGTCCCATGACCACGAGGGCTGAGGTAAAATAGAGTGAATGCTGTGGACAGAATCCCTGTCTGAGGCCAGGGAACATGATCTAATTCACACGGAGGACCAATTAGCAGGGTGTTCACAATCCGGAACATTCCGTTTGAGTTTTGGGGACAGCCAACGGTCAGAGGGCAATCAAATCCCCTTGCAGTCTTTTGGGTCCGGTTAAGGCAGCCAGTGTCCTAGTGGACGACCCTGTCATGATGTATCACCCTGGTCTACGACAGAAACAGAATACTAAGTGTCAAACCAAAGCTCCAATGTTTCCATACTGTACTATCTGTAAGCCACCTGTCAAGAACACTCTCAGCCGTGGTGACAAAGGATGTCCATCAGGCACAGAGGTCAGCTGGGGGGCGGAGGGGTGGGGGCAGAGCCCGGGCTGTTATGTGGATGTGACAGCAGGAGGGCAGAGGGCAGAGCTGGTCATTCTGCTGGGGGAGCAGCGCATGGAGTCACGAGGCTTCATACTTGACTGTCAAGGCTCAGGAGAGGTGGATGGAGACGGTTGCTACGCCAGCTGTGGCTCTGTCTGGCCAGGGATCAGGGGCAGGTGTGAATACACCCCTGGTGATAATCCACCTACTTAGCACACAACCTAAACCCTCGGAAAAGAGATGAAAAACTCCCCTCCGCCCCCAAATCCTCCCGAGGGAGATTGGAGATATCTCCCTCATCGCTGCACAGGATGGTCAGCCATCAAAGCGTGGAGCAGAGCAGTCTACTCCTGTTTGGGGGTAAACAGTGATTATGGAAGACTGTAGGGAAGAGAGGGGCCTCAAACTAATCCGGTCATGTGACAATGATAAGAGAGTGTGAAAGAGAGAGAGAAAGAGGGAGGGAGATAAAGAAGGGAGGGATGAAGGGAGGGCGCCAATGAACTCTATATAGGCAGAGGGGAGACAGCAAGAGACTGAGAGAATGAGGAGAAAGAGCAGGAAGGAGAGAAGGGGTAGAGGGAGAGAGAGAATGTGGGAACCAGGGACATAGAGAGAAGATAGATGGCGACTCTATGGCCTCTCCTTCTTCATGAGGCCCATTAGAGTTGCTTTAATAACAGCCCACAGTCTAATGACAGGCTCTACAGCAGCCTGTGGGACTAGAGACTCACGTTAGTGCTGTGTACAAGCTGTCAGGCAGCTCCTCATGTTGACTACCTCCTAGATGGTCAAGTTCACTAGCTACAAGATGGTCAAGTTCACTACCTCCTAGATAGTCAAGTTCACAAGCTACTAGATAGTCAAATTCACCAACTACTAGAGAGTCAAGTTCATTAGCTACTAGATAGTCAAGTTCACTAGCTACTAGATAGTCAAGTTCACTCACAACTAGATAGTCAAGTTCACTCACTACTAGATAGTCAAGTTCACTAGCTACTAGATAGTCAAGTTCACTAGCTACTAGATAGTCACGTTCAGTAGCTACTAGATAGTCAATTTCACTAGCTACTAGATAGTCAAGTTCAGTAGCTACTAGATAGTCAAGTTCACTAGCTACTAGATAGTCAAGTTCACTAGCTACTAGATAATCAAGTTCACTAGCTACTAGATTGTCAAGTTCACTAGCTACTAGATAGTCAAGTTCACTAGCTAGCCATTGAGTTCAATTCTAGCTGACATGACGTTGTGTCCTTGGGAAAGGCACTTCACCCTACTCGCCTCAGGGGGAATGTCCGTGTACTTGCTGTACAGGGACATTCCCCCAGCTGTACTTGTACTTGTAAATTGTTCTAGATAAGAGCGTCTGCTAAATGACAAAATGTAAATGTAAACTAGGTCATAGGCAGCTATCTATGAACATGAACTTCTAGACAGCTAGCCATGTTTCTTAGCTCTCAGGCTGAAAAAAAACTCCAGTCTGATTGAGGCCAGAGGTGGAGGATTAACAAGTGCCATTTAAAGCCATGGCGTGACCATCTTGTTTACATCCCAGCCCCTGCTGATGATGGTGGTCACATGTTGCAGATGTTCACATGACTATGAGGTACAAGCCTAACTCTGCAGTACTCCCTGAGGTCATGACACGTCTAATAAATCTAATCTAATAACATCATATTTATATAATTTAATACAAACAAATGGACACTTAGATGTCGTGCAAGGCCCCTCCTTTGAGACCAGATTAGTCAGTCTGAAAGTTCTCATGCAGTTGGTGTCTGCTATGCCTGGATTAACACATTGATTCCTTTGTAATTACGTCCGAAACAACATGCTGATCTTGGCATGGAGGGATACGAGGTCAGGATCTTACTTGAGGGATGGAGACAGATGATATCTTGTTCTGTGAAGTCCCTTGATTGGGCTATTTCCAGCCAATCAGTGATGAACGTCAGCAGTAGGACCCAAGCCACTGCTGGCCAGGGTTCCATCGCTGGTCGTGGCTTCACACATGCAGGTCTCTGGTGAGACACATAGGACAGGATACCTGAGGAGGAAACAGAGAAAACCGATGAAATCAGATCTCATTGGAAAGTTTGAAATCTATACAGATCAACTGGTCACTTTCCTTGAGGTTTATTTAGCAGAAAGTGACATATTGTAATTGACATATTGTATCACAAGTAATATCAGTAAGGTCTTAGTGATAATTCCATCTCTGCTGTGACCACATGGTGTTTTGTGGGACTTCCAAGTCCTGAGAGCGACCAGGGGGAAGGCCCAGAGAGAGACCAGGGGGGAAGGCCCAGAGAGAGACCAGGGGGAAGGCCCAGAGAGAGACCAGGGGGGGGAGGCCCAGAGAGAGACCAGGGGAAGGCCCAGAGAGAGACCAGGGGGGAAGGCCCAGAGAGAGACCGGGGGGGGAGGCCCAGAGAGAGACCAGGGGAAGGCCCAGAGAGAGACCAGGGGGGAAGGCCCAGAGAGAGACCAGGGGGGAAGGCCCAGAGAGATACCAGGGGGAAGGCCCAGAGAGAGACCAGGGGGGAAGGCCCAGAGAGAGACCAGGGGGGAAGGCCCAGAGAGAGACCAGGGGGAAGGCCCAGAGAGAGACCAGGGGGGAAGGCCCAGAGAGAGACCAGGGGGGAAGGCCCTTCAGGTCTTCAGACAGGAGACTGAGCAGTATCCCTCATTACTACAATCCTCCTCATGGTTCAGTATTCCTTCATTATATCAATGACGCTCACTGGACCATGTCCGGTTCGCTCTCCTGAACCCGGTCCAGCTCAGTATTTAGGACAGATGACAAAGCACTAATGGGCGTAGGCATGCAGATGTAACAGGAGACGATAATAACCATGGCAATAATTCAGAACATTGGCTAGAGGCTAGATTCACCCAGTCTGATGGATGTCACTCTTTCTAAGTTAAGTAGCAACATGGGAGTTCCCTCCTTTCATGCTGGCTACCAGGCAATGTTTACACTGGCAAAGCAATTTATTACATTAAATTCACCCTTTCAAAAAGGATCTGCATTAAACCGTTTTACACTTGTCACCGCAAGACACAAGCGGAGGAAATGGGTTAATCATAACGCCAGGTTTGGAAGAAGCACCAGGCCTGACTTCCCAGCCTGGGGGCCAGTGTGGCTGGACGTCTGCCATGGGGTTGGTGCACCAACACCCTAACAAAGACATAAGAGATGCCTACCATTCCACACCCAACAATGAGCAGAAGAAGCCGGTGAGACAATACAGGGTCTGCCCTCTAACGTTACCACAAGTTTACCAGATTCTCTCCGTCATCATATCTTATCCTACACGGCACAGTAAGTCCTTCGCTGCGACCTTGAAAGTCTGGGACTGTGAGAATTACATAAGGGTGAGGGAAGAACATGTTGGTTTCTCATTAGACAGGGAGAATGAGGGGTTTTCTCAGTTGTCTTTGGCAGATATGTCTGTTTCAAGGGTTTTGAGATCAAATTCTCCAGAGTGGAACTAATAACATGCACAAAATATGTGAACAAGTTTTACAGAGAAGACAAAATATTCAGTCAGGAATTTTCCTGCAAAAACAGTCACACAAAACTGTCTCCCAGAATCCATGTTGATTCTGTTACTCCACTTAGGGATTCTGGAGACATTCAGACTTCGGTGAGTGACTGGAGCCACATAAGAACAGTCTGCCTTCCCCTTGTGTTCACAGGAGAAAGGTCGAAATCCCTGAGAAGGCCCTCATTCAGGGCCTAGCCTCCCTGACAGAGGAGGGGGGAGCCGGGGCCCCCGTCTCCCGGGCAAAGCTCCCCATCTCCAGACTCAGATGGCGAGCTCGGAGACAAACCTCGTCCATCACCTCCAGGGGAAAGCCCGGATACGCTATGGTTTAATTGCGGCCTCGCCAAACTGCAAAAGAACCGGGGTCCATTTTATCAATGAGCGCTGACAGGGATACAGAGGAAAGTCTGGCCCCAAGACAAGCTGTGGCCCAGCAGCCTCGGAAAAATTGTAGGCGTTTAACCATTTGTCACACACACTTGACTCGAAGCCTTTGTGTTAATTACTCTGGGCCAGTAACATACAGGCGAAAGAACACAAAGAAGTGATTCAAAGGCAAAATTGAAATGGGCTCATCATCATCATCATCGCTGAGGTAAATACGGACAGACATCGAACAAAAACATTCCAGCAAAGTTTCACAGCGTGTTCATATCTGTGGTCCAAAAACTTGACGCCTGTAGTCAAGTCAAACGGCATCAAGGATTTAACAGCAAAGCTCACTGGTGTAATTTTAGGCTTATCTCCCTTGAGTCAGTTGACCCAAACTGAGGGGTGTGAAGTTTGCGACTCGATGCCAAATTAAGGTTTTGCTTGGAAATAACATCTTGCTCAGAAGTTCAAGTCTAGCTTTTGTACACAAGCAGCTTTTGCAGTGAATGACGTCATTAAAGGACCGATGTATGGGGTCATTTAAGGTCTTTGTCTCCCCAGGCAACCACTGCAGATTGAAAGAGTGTAACACTTTAGAACACCCAACTGAATATTGTAAAAACTAATAAACTCACCATAATGCCAATCCTCAGCCAGACTGTGGATTTGAGCTACTTATGACCGCTTACACGGAAAGAGCTTATGGGTAACACAAGCCGAAGCATTTCAAAAGCTGAGTAAATCATCTTTATCTAAGGGTGTGGCAAGAGCCCTGTTTGATTTTCACTGCACCAAAACAAAAAGCATACAGTAGGCCTCCTCTACGGTACTCTACGCTTTATTTGGAGATGGAAGATAAGTGTGTTTATCTACCACACTTGTGATAAGTCCAGTTCACACGAATGCCTTTAAGTAAATATTGTCAATTACTCAAGGGTATCTGAAGCGTCCTGGAATTATGGGAAAATCGAGTGTACAGGACAACCCTTCTGACCCTCCACACACTCTGAGAAAAGATGTTAGGTCACCATACAGAAACAGTCTGGCAACAACACAGGCTGCCCAGAGTCACGTCTCCTACTTCTTCTTCCTGACCCTGCCCACAAAGCACCAGCACAGTCCCTAACCACTGCAGCACTGCATTGAGTTTCCGTGGAGAGATTCTTATCATCTCTGAAAGTCCGCTGTGTATTCAGTCAAAAGAACAGAGAGGGTGGGGTGCATGGCAACGAGTGAGACCCCTGGCCCACTTCCTGTTTCCTGTTACCAGACATATCTGGCAGCACAGAGCCTCAGAACACCTTCTGCAGCAACAACAGAGGGGCAACAGGGGGGACAGTTATGTGCATATGCATGTGTAGCTGGACTGCTGAATTAGACAAAAAAAGGAGTGCCAGTACAAAATGTGCAACCAACCTAATGAGTCTGCCCTTGTTAAGAGTCAAGTTCAAAATGCCAGCATTCCAGACATTGCCAGTTTGAGGTTAATAATTACTTTTTTGTTTTATAGTTTTGACAGATTATTTTTGAATATTTCGAAACACTTTCCCCGGAGCTCAGTGGCACATAGTTAGAGGAGGAGGTGTGTTTGTGTGTGTGTGTGTGTTTAAGGGGGGGGTTGTTGGGGTGTGGGGGGTTGAGGCCCGGCGCTGTAGACGGCCCTAACAACTGACAAGGAAGATCAGATGGGTTCTCCAGATAGATGTGGCTCTACAGCAACCTCTGGCTCCACCTTTTCACGTTGGCGACATCGCCAAGACAACAGCTCCTACACGAAGAGAGAGCTAAAAGACACAAACAGGCTTCCCATTGACATGGAGACGTGGGTTCGGTTTCAAGGCTACAGGTGTCCCAACAGAAGCCCGAAGACATCTTTAGCCCCATCTCTTTGTGAGGGTGGAGGAGGGGCTCCTTGTCAGGAGGAGGGGCTCACACCGATGGCAGGTGCCTCCGATGGTAATGGAGTTCCCCTCCAAAACACTGGAGACGGCAACAGAGGACACTGACACAATAGGAACATGACCTCCAATGACCTCTTGAAGACAGTTGATGTTTCAGCTCTGTGTTTCAGGGTTACACATGGCGGCCGATTGAAAGAGGGTCTGTTTGGTGGTGAGGTACTGAACAAGCAAACTGATCCGAATCTCATCCACAAAAAGCTTTGTGGACGCAGGCATTAACCAGATGAATGAATAACTAAGATATTGTTTATAAACAGATTATGTACATCAGGAAACTTCTCATCTGGTATCAGATACCAAAAGCGTCTGCTAAATGAATAAATGTAAACGGAAAACAGAAAATAAATGTGTATACATTTAAATGTGAATGTGTATATATATGAAAGAATGTGTATATATGAAAGATTTTGAGATGAATTTATTCATTTTCTTTTTGTTACCTGACAAAAGCAGGCAACTTCCTCAGCTTATCCTTTAGCTGACAGGATTGTTTATACTTCTTGGATGTGACAGACATAAACACAGAACTATAAAGAACTACTTCTTTCTTATCATAAGGAAGACAGAATAATGACTAGGTGGTTGTACGGGGCAACTATCCAAAGAGTATGTTAAGATTTCAGTCAGGAAATGGTTGCAGCAAAGCTTCAATCGTCAAGCTTCTCTAAAGCGTTGCCAGGTCCTCTGCCACAAGCAACACCTGTCATCAAAGGCTTATTGCCCGTTAGCGTTCAGGGCAAATGGAAAACGGTGGCCGCTTGTCTGAATCAAAGTCAGAAGCCAAACAATTTGGCACACCAGCGCAGCCAATCAAACCACTGACAGCTCAAGAGAGACAATTTGGAAAGAGTGACAGGTCTCTCTGCTGTCCTGTTTTCGTTGTCTGTTTCTTCTTCTTCATCCCCTTTGCAACAGCTTAGAGTATTTACCTTTTCTGAGGATATCTGCAGGTGAAAAAAAATATATAACTTCATGGCTGGCTCTGAACGTACACAGGAAGTGGAGGGCGTCTGGGAGTGCTCAGGGTTAATGATCCAGGAAGTGGAGATGTAATGAGGTGGAGACGAGCGGAAGGGGGAGGGGGGCTGTCGCTGCATAAGAGCGGTAATGCTTCCTATTTGGTTAGACCCGACCCCCCTCCCCACACACACACAAATGGCTCTTTTGAGCCCTAGCCATGAGGCTGGGGATGTGGATACACCAAACCCCATTTATCATCTCGCCACACTGACTGAGGAAGAGGTCTAATTAACCTCTCCACACCGCACCTTACACGGACCCACTCTCTTCCCCAGGCTATCCTGTGAGTTATAACTCTGTATCCTTCACAGCAGACAGCAACAAACCTCTAGGAACACTAATGGTACAACATGGAGGATCCTCATGATAAATACCATCAGCTCTCAGTTCCCTCCATCCTACTGTTAACTACAGTATATTCAAATGTTCAGGACACCATGTGACTTTGCCAGGTCACTGCCAAGACCTGACCTCCAGACATCCAGGACCAAGGCCTACCATCTCAGGCCTGCTTCTTCCTCGAGGGTCGAAGGTCAACCCTCCTGCAGTACTTCTCTGAAGCCCAGCCAGATGGGTAAAGCTATCTCCAGACTGGCAACACGATATTCAGAGCTAGGCGATGACCTGTGAATAGAGGTTCCTCCCATACGGAGAAGAGAGAGAGAGGAGGGGGATGCAAATTGCCGTCTTGTAACTTTGAGAACTGGTCGAACCAGATTGGGGCGAGAGAGAGGGAGAATGGGAGGGAGGGAGGGGTGAGGTGGTTACACAGGGCTTTTCTTTCCTGAGGGCCTTTCACAGTTGTGCAGAGACAGACTCTCCTAATTCTGCAGCGTTTACGAGACAGAAGTTTGACAGAACCGCGCAGGAATCGGAAATGAAGCGCAGCAGTCGGAGCGAGCTCCTCCCCAGTGCGCCGATTTTGCAAACGAGTTGGTGCCGTCCAAAAAGTCCCTGCAAATCCATACAGAATGCAAACCCATTGTCCCGTAACAAATCCAATTTGAGCGTTCTCAGTCCAACACCAGAGTAGGCTGGTAAAGCTGATTACATAGCTAGGGCTGTCAGCCGTAGCCAAACCTCAAGCCTGCCATGGACCCAACAAGCCTCAAGCCTGCCATGGACCCAACAAGCCTCACGCCTGCCATGGACCCACACCCAAACAGGACAATGTGTCAATGCCACAGCTTGTCCTCTACAGTCACCAACCATATGGTGACTGACGAGGCCTTGGGGGGCCCCTCACGGTCCCCCCGCAAATCTGGGGGCCAGGAAGGGCTCTCTGCGTGTCAGGCTGCCAGATAGAAACCCCTACATGCACACGCACCCCCCCCCCCCACCCCCCCACCCCTAATCCAGCCGTTTTCGTTTGAAGTGTTCCAAGTCAGCTGTATAATTGTTTAATCCCCATTTCGAGCGCTCGGTGCAGACGGAGATCCCGGGGATTAAAAGTAGATTCCACGAGACACTCAGGGCCAGAGAGAGCCCCGGTCAGGGGAGGTGTGACAATAACAAAGGTCCTGGAATACTTGCTGAAGCTGATTCTGAGTCTGGTTCTCTGCCCCGGGTACCTAGCGTGACACGAACGCTTCGCTACCTCAGTCTGCTAACAAGGGACGACGAGAGAGACTGGCCCAGAGAAGGCAAGTTTGACCATGGAACATCAGAAGAAACCTCTCAATATCGTAAAGACATGCCGTACTGAAGCCCCACCCCCTCAAGTCAAATTCAGCCAATCGCAATCAATCAAACTGTCTGTGTTACCAAATGGCAGTGTTGCATGAAATAAAGCATTTAGCTTAAGGCCTTCTGGAAAGTAACTAGGTGCACAAAGTACAACCTGATTAAAAAGGAAACTTTCCCAGTTAAAATGTGATTGGTGCGCTAAAGTAGCTCAACTAATCATGCTTTCAGAAACCCTGCTCTGACTTGGTAAAACAAACACAAGAGGTTTAAATCATTTTAATTGCAGGGTAATTTCCTAAATGTCGGAATAATTCCTTTTATCCCCACTGTCTGTGGTTCTTGAAGAGCTCATACAGGTATGTGTATTTCTTCCTGGCTCAAAACGCATCTTTCTGTGTGGTTTTGCGTCATTAAGTAAATATTCATTTTTTATGTATCACTTGGGGGTTCTGAATACATTGACATGTACTCTTAAAGGTTGTAAATATACTCTGAAAGATCTCTGAATCATTTCCAACAAATCTCTATTCATTCAGAGTCAGTGAATACTGCCAATCCTCTGTGTCATTCCAGCAGGATGATTGAAAAGCCAACAGGTGTGTCAACAATGCACAGAACAGACTCTTGCGCGGAGCTGAACGTAGGTATGTCGTATAGTTCATGTTTGTGTGTTTCCAGCCACACAATGTGGGGTGGCTACTGAACAAACAGCCTTTGCAGGACGCCGAAGGGCTCATTATATTGGAGTTCTCAGAATACCCAATAGGATCTGTTTCACTGTTTCACCTGAAGCTCTCAGAATTCGGAATGAGACCTACTCCATGGTCTAATCCGTCTTTGTCCTGTCCTCCCCTCCAACCCCATCTCTCGCTCTCTCTCTTCATTCCCCCACTGACTGTCCGTCTCTATCTCACCCTCCTTCTCTCTTTCTCCATATCTTTATTTGCCTCTCCTTTCACTCTCCCTCTCTCTCTCGCACCCCTCACCCCCCTTCTCTCTTGCCCCTCTCGCCTCCTCTCTCACCCCCCCTCTCCCTCTCTCTCTCGCCTCTACCCCTCTCTCGCCCCCCCTCTTGCCCCCTCTGTTTCCACTTCCATACTGTCCTTTCTCTCTCTAGTACTTCCTGGTTGTTGTACCAGGAGACAGATTTCCTCGTCCCTTGATGAGTCACTTGTGTTTACTTGAATGACACAAAATCTAATCCAATGCAGGTGTAACAGGCCAAACAAGCCTTCCTTTTTAACACTTGAAGTTTTGGCAGGGGATATTCTCTTTCATTCTCTCTCCCTCTCTCTTTCTCTCTCTCGTTCCCTCTCTCCCTCTCTCTCTCTCTCTCTCTCTCTCTCTCTCTCTCTCTCTCTCTCACTCTTTCTGTCTCTCTCTCTCTCTCACTTTTAATCTCTCTCTCTTTCTCTCTCTCTGCTGCTGCTGGTGCAGGTGGGGGAGGAATGAACAGGGAGACGCCTGTCATCTCCCACACCACACAGTACGGCTGCTAGGGGACTCGGACTCCGCATGAGGGGCAGAGGGTGCACACCAGGCAGGTTCCCTTTGAGCGAGGGGGCCTGAGTTGTGTGGGGGAAGGGGCGGATGGTGGCTTAGTTTGGGGGAGATCATAGCATGGATAATGTACGCTCCACGACAGCTGCAGGGATTTTGGAGGGGCTGCAGGGGTGTATTTGATCCCCTTGAACTGGAGGACCAAGACTGGAGCAGAGGCCAGTCTGAAACTCTAAGGAGCCGGTGTGTTTTAGAAGGCTTGGTGTTGGGGTCCACTTAAGTCTCTCCGAAGGAAACGATGGCACATGGGTAACCAGGGGGCGACCCCGTTCACACCACATGGACATGGGTTCAATAGGCAGGGAGAAAAGATGCCCTACCTCTACCACAGAAACGGCAAAGAGGAAGAGGGTGTTTCAAAAGAGGATTTTTCATCCATATGACAAGTAAGAATGTGATTCTGTTGGACCAGAGCTCAGTTTAAGTCAGCAGTTTTTAGGAAGCACAGCTTGTCGTGACAACAGAACCAGGAAATGTTAGAAGTCAGGGGGCACGTTTAACGGTCCTTTCTTCTCAAATGCCAAAATGTGCCCCGAAAAAAAAGCACTATTAGACACGGTATGAAAAGCTTTTAAAAGTCTGTCCCGCTTCAAAGTTGGACTTGTTTTGAAGAGAATGACCATGTAACATGAGTCAAATCTGACCAATCAATTCACAGTTTGGAAAATAGCTGCAAGCGTTCAATTGAAGGTGGATTTCCAGTCCCAAATCCCCTGAAAGAGAACCATTTGTTATTGGCAATGCAAAGATAATGCATCAAGATATTTGGTGCATGAGAAGCAGAGACAACATCGTGATTATCATCCCAAAACCGGCTTAGGAATTCAATAAACTGAACTTTAAAAAGCAAGATTTGCACTATTAAAGGAAATGAATCCTAATCTTACGGTTCAGCTTGTTATACCCGAGAATTTTCTGAATCAAGCACTGGTACTACTGTAGTACTACTACAACGACTACTGCTACTCCAAGGCATGAATAATTCACACAGAGCCAGCCAATCACAGGAAGGAGCTAAAAGTGCTGAACTTCAAAGCAGATCATGAAACGATAAACCTCAAGAGGTTTGTGCTTCCATGCCCTGGTAAGGCGAGAGAGGGGCGCAGACCTGCATTCTGATATGAGATAAGGTTACCACATTCGCCATCTTCACGTTCCACCTCATCCGAACGCAAAGGGGGGCAGAGGTTGTGAGTCAACCAAATATTTGATGTCTTCGCTTTAATCACAGCTAATCGATGATCTTAAGTAGCAGATCTTGAGGTTGAGGGGGAGTGGGGGGGGGGACCTCAGTTCAAAGTGTTTCCCAAATTAAACACGTTGCCTTGTTCCACGCCGAAGCCTCTCTCTGCGTCTCTGCTTTGATCTGTTTTCGGGCAAACACCATCTCAGACGAGAGGGCCTCCGCACATTTCATTGCCATGCAAATTCACTTTTTTTTTCAATCCAGCGATCTGCCGGTAAAAACACGCCGTATAAAAGGCACTGAAAATCCAAAAGGAATATTTAAAACGGGCTGAATATTTTGGGTGTGCTATTCAGGGTTTCAACAGATTATGGTAATCAAGCACTTAACCTCAATAGTGGAGGGTAAAGAGCGACAGAAGGTTCACCCTAGGATACAAGCTCCACACAGTCACAAAATGGCACAAGACAGCACAGGCCAATCAGATACATCTGTTCTCTGAACCAATGGGAAAGAGGAGACCGGGAGCTCATTCGAATACTAAATCAGAGCTAGCTGCCACACCCACTGTCACCATGGAGAATCTTCCCTGTGTTAGTTTCCCCTGGGCCAAAATCACAGAGGAAGGCCTTCTTCACAAAACAACGTGAAACCTCGTTTAGTAAAAGCCACTCAGACTAACAGGAAGTGACGCATCATTGCACCCTGTGTCTTGGCCATGTATCAGGGGCCGCTGACTTCGACAAACCCAGTGTTGTCATCCCAGTATGGCTTTACAGAGGCACTGACCGAACATAAAGACCTTGTAGGAGTCATCCATGCGCTTAAGCTTGCACAAACTTTAGTGAATTATTCAAAGTGAGCATTAGGAGGATGTCAGACGTAGATGTATACCATGAGGGGGGGCCACATCCTGAACACAGATGTACGAACGCAGTCTACCACCTCCAGGATTAAAGTCACACGGCCAAACGTCAAGGACGTTGTTTGACTGATGTGGCTTTCTAGGTTCACAAAGCCCCATGAGAGACCTGATTAAACTGATGTGTGGGGGACTCCCTCGGTCACCCTGAAGGGACGCCACAGCAGGAAGCCGGGTAACGTACAGCTCTCTCTGTCCTTGTCCACTCATCTCATCTAATCAAATCAAACATCATTGGTAAAAAGCTTTTAAAGGGCCTCACAGATGCCTGCAGATAAGGGTTTGAGAGAAGCTCTTACAGCAGGGAGAGGCGGGGGGGGGGGAGGATGGGTGGGGGCTGCTGCTCTGTTGGCCTGTCCCCCTGACAGGACTCCCCCACCCCCACCTCCCCCCCCCAGGGGGTGCCACCCTCACAAGAGGGTTAAGCACGCTCAGCCTCTGAGGTAATGGAGGAAGATTCTCCCGAACCTCTGTCCCTAACCCGCGCTGGGCCCCGCTAACTCGGGAGACACACCGGTTTCAGCTGGTTCCAAACGCCACGACAGCCCTGGCTGCCCCTGTCGCCAACCCAAGGATGTGACCCACTCGACTGGCTGGCGATGACAAGGTGGATGAGGTGATTTGCGAGGGAGCAGCACTATTGGCCAGCTGAAGATATCCTCAGCCTCCTCATAAAAATGTGAGGTATTTCCGTTTGTTACTTTTAACAGGCTACAGAGTCTGAAAGGGGGTGGGCGGTACACTTTAAAGTTGTCTTTACAGATATATAGCCTCCAATTTTGACCCTTGCATACGAACGTATCCATTTCAAAGGGTCTATCTCTTCTAATGTAAATAATACTCAAGATTAGAAGCTGTGCCTATGAAGATATAGAATAATTTGATTTTACCTTGTTGGGTTGAACATGTTCTGATTTTACACACGTTTACTAGCGGGAAAACTGGGGTCAGCATTCTCAACAAGGGACTCTAGTGTCTGTGCATGTGAGTGTGCATGTGGGTGTGTGTGTGGGGGTGTGCGTATGTTTATGTGTGTACGCCTGGAGAGGAAAGACAGATAGTGAGACCGAGCCGAAGAGAGAGACTATGCTATCGCGGCTCCTGCCCTCTCATTCTTTCCAGGCGCTTTGTCACCGGGGGCGTTCGATAACGTCGGTTCTGTTAGAAGGAGGCATATTCCCAGCAGCCAGCGGGGCCCCTCCTGCACCACAGAGCCGAGAGAACACATTAACAAGGCACATTCATCATGTGTTTACATGGAAGGGGGAAGGAGGAAGCGTCGTTACACAGGGCATCCATCAACACGCCGCAGAAGGGAGGGCTGTACCGGTGGACTGCGGTGCGGTATGAGGGCTCCAGCAACCCTGCATCAGGGCCAGCCTAGCTGCATTATGGAGGTCCTACCCCCACACCTGGCTGGCAGTCAGCCCAAGGATAATGACCCAGATGCCTGCATCCTGGTCGTTAGGCTCGTCTCACATGACAAAAACACACTCACACACACACACACACCGTCACACACTCACCGTCACACACTCTGCAGGTGGCACATCTGTCCGGCCCCGGCCTCTAGGCGAGAGAGAGCCGGAGAGAGTGACTGCTCCTTGGGGGAAAGGGGAAGGTGGCGGGGGGCAGCACTCCAATTCTCAATCAAATTAGAATCCTCATCACATAGATGAATCAAGGTTAACAAACAGTCATCTATCATAAAGAAGAGGCATTTTTTGTGTGAAGTTCTCTCTCTGTCCCTGGCATGCAAATAAAATTGTATCATAGCTCATGTGGTTTATGACTGTGTATCACTTTGGCATCAGTGAAATTCATGCATACAGTGATCTATTGCTTGCACACACACACACACACACACACAGCCTCGTGCATGAACACAATCCTACATACACACCCTAAAAAAACACATACCCTCACACACACACACAGCCTTGTGCATGAACACCATCCCACATACACACCCTAACAAACACATACCCTCACACACACACACTCACTCACACACACAGCCTTGGGCATGAACACCATCCCACATACACACCTTAACAAACACATACCCTCACACACACATACACACACAACCAAGAATGGGGCCTATAAGAGACCCCCTGGTGGTATATTCCACGCGTGGGCACCAAGTTACCAAAGATACAGACACACACACACACGCACACACTCAGCCTTCTGGAAAAATCTTTTCATCCTAAACTCATTTTTCATCCGCCATTGTTATGCTGATGTGCTCAAACAAAAGCGCGGCCCTCGCGTCAATGCGATTATCAATATGAGCCGGGCTACAGATGGACTTCACGCTGAATTAAAGCCTTCCATTCAGATGCTGGGGGGCAGTTCAGAAGTGAGGTCGCTCCTGCTCCGTCTGGGCGCTTGGGTCATTCGCACACACGCAAGGAGCCAGTCCAGGACTTGAAGGCAGACCATTCGAATGTTAAGGAACCTTCGAGGATGCAGACAAGAGGGGAGAGAGGTAATGTGTGTGTCGGCAGTCTCATCAATGACTCAGGCAGTAGAGAAGCGTAGGCTAAGGTTTAAGAGCCAACGGTGAGTGCCATGCTCCTCTCAGACATCAGGACTCAACACATCCCTACCAATAATTAATAGAGTAAACATGAAGGGTGATATTTTGTTTCCGTCACCATTGGTGTTCAAAAACTAAAACCAACCCTTCAGTCTCTGTGACATGGGCGTAAGGTTTTGGGGGGGGGGGGGGTGGGGGGGTGCTAGGTACTTGTCCCCACCAATATTTGAAGATGATAAAATCGTCCCCACCATACTCCTTTGTGCTGCTAAAGGGGAGAGGGAGGAGGGGATGTTCCCACCAAAGCTGAGACCAGACCTACGCCTTGGCTATGTGTTCTGTAGAGATGCACTGTGTGCCTACCAGGAGGTCCAGCGTGTCCAATGAGCAGTGCAGCAAGGGTGGAGGAAGGGTGGAGGAAGGCACAGGGAGGAGAGAGGCTTGCGAAGGCCACGGCGTGCCCACAACATCAGACCAGACTGCACCACGGGGGGTGGGGGTGGGGGGGGTTAAGGCCACCAGTCCTCTGATCCCCAGTGGACATCGATGTGGTCCTGGAAGTGGAGGGAAAGGTTCTCCCAGAACCTCCCCTGCAGCAGGACAGGGAAGCCCAGGATACTGACACTACTGGGGTCTTTTACCCTAGCAACTTCCTGACAGGGCACCAAGACCCCTCCCTAGTTCAGTCTACATAGCAACAAGCACCCCCCTGAACACTACCCCTCCTCTACTTAGACTGGAGCGCCTGCTCCCTTCACCCAAAAACACCATCGCCTCCACGCTACGGTAAATACTGGAGAATACGACACAGGAAAGCACAAAGCCAGTGCGCATTCATGCCCTCACGACAAAAACCTATGTTCTTTCTTTCTGTGTGTCTCTGTCTCACTCTCTCTCTTCCCACCTCACTTTCTCAAAAGAGCATCAGAATCAGTTTTATTGATTCAATCAAACAGAGTATACGGGACCACGAATTTCTTATCTGTTCAGTGGAGATGATTGTGCTTCAGAAACATCCTTCGGATGATGTCTTAACTGTCCTTTGGATAGATGAGAAATGACAACATTTCCTAACATCTAAGAAGTCATTTTGGAATAACAAAATGGTCCTCATACTTCACTGACAGTATAGAGATGGGATAGAGATTTAACTATGTCAAAATAGAAATATTTCAGAATACTTAACATGATTTTAATGTGGTTTCAAAGATCTTATATTTCATGATTCAGCATTAATATCAAGGTCACCGAAATTAAACAGTATACCTTTTCTGATTTAAATTACTGATGCTTTACTAACAGTCAATTTACCTCAATAGGCAGGTATGATAGGCCCACAGATAATAGAAGAAAACGTACAGGAGTATAAATAGCTTTACTGGTGTTTAAATAAAATTTACAGTGAAATGATCTCGGCCAAATAAATCTAATAATGGAAATGGTTTTAAATGTTCTTATATTTCAGCACGTTGTGACGTGATTATTACAAATAAAAATAACCCATACTTAAAAATATTACGGGTGCATCTCTCCATAAAATGCGAGCCTTTAATTCTATTGTTGCCAGGTAATATTTCTTATTCCAGTCATTTGCATCATTATCATGGGACAGACAGGGGGTCAGAGCGGGTCAGAAAAATTATCCTTTTGCGCTGAGACGACAACAGTGCGCAATTGGTTACTTTTATATTCACCTTACAATGAAGGGTGTATTTCCTACTCTTTAGGTTGTCATTTCTCAAAATATAAATAATGCATGTAATTGTTTCGTAGGGGGCTCCGTTTTTCTGTTCTCCACCGCACTGCCACGCACCGACTGGCGGTTATTGATCCCCGTATTGTTGCGGTTGGGGAAGAATAAACGCAAGAATTACTTACGTGGTATCAATTCCTCTTCCTGCCAAACTTCAGCTCTGATCCAAGTTCTTGAATACTCCACGGGTCTCAAACTAACACACACTCCTCCGTTTGTTGGTTTAGGGATTATATTGTCCGTCTGTGTATTATTGGTTCTGGGACTCTTAGAAGGTCTTGGAAATGGAATACATTAGTTGACGGGTGTTCAGGATGAATTACCACTTCTGTCCTATCAGAGGTCGAGGTGGGCGTGTTCAGGATGAATGAGCACTTCTGTCCTATCAGAGGTCGAGGTGGGCGTGTTCAGGATGAATTGGGACGGACTCAATATTGGCACTTCAATATTGGTCACAGGACAATTCGCTTCACTTTCATCGCGACGTCACCGTTGGTGTGTTTCTTAGATGTAGGGGAGACCGGGGATGAAAGTAACACATTTTGTTTGAGCGTCTGTAACTCAGTGGTTGTTTGTGCTGGGTCTCTCAAACTTTGATACATACTACCCATTACTGTTTTATACAAATATAACTCACTTTGACATTTTAAACAATCATTTACATTTACATGTATTCACAGATATGTGAATGTGACACTAACTCACAGATTATGTGAGTTAGTATCAAATACAAAGAGTTCCGTTGTTACAATCTACCCCACAACTAGGGTGAGATGTAACACCAGCTGGGGATGGATGTAACAATGAGAGGTGATTTGCTCAAATAAGATCCACACTATAGAATTTACAGTTATTGTCCTGTGCCAACTGGTATGCAAACTTCCTGACCTAAAAGCAAGTGATCAGTAAGTATGTTATCCCCGTGAATGATATATGACACCTTGGGGCAACAAGTAAGCCACAACAATTATTTTGGATAGCTGTAAATAAATTCTCTACCTCTTAATAATAGGTATAATAATTATGGAGGGAATCTTATACTTTTTTATATAATGCATATCTAATTGTTACCTCTCGAGGGGTTAACCCATAGGACAGATCAGCTGCTTTTGTTAAATACTCTGTCAAGAGTTCCTCCTGTTACAACTATCCCCACAACAACCAGCCATTACATAGCTAACTGTTTAAGGTAGGTGGGTTTGAAGTTAGCATGAATACTGAGCATCAAATTAAACTAGAGAAATGGTTACTTTAGGTTATATAAATTGCAACTTTGCATTTACAATATAATTATCACTAGACAAAAAACAATGTGGATTGAGAAAAATACTTTCTTACTAGAAAATCTGTTTAAAATTCACAGTGTTGCTAACAGAGACATGCCACTTTTCATGTGAGCTTGAAGTGGAAATAGGAGTCTACGATATTGATGACATCACTGTAGCTCTTTTCTAATTGGCCAAACTGACAGTGTTACAACTAACCCCGTGTTACAACACTCCCCGGTCTCCCCTACGTTATAAAGTGCGCTGATGGCTTTCTTAAATGCAATATTACATTGTGATACCGTAGTGTAACGTCCTAATTTGCATATTATGTCTTTACTCGTTCACGTCCTCGCTGTACAACATTCGATAAATAAGACGAGCCGTAATATCTCTACAATATACCACCTCTCCCTATCTTTTGCACAAGCCAAACACTGATTCATTGAGGCCAATCCTAAAAACAATGTATTTTTTTTTACTCTCCAGAGAAGCAATCGGATTGTGTTCGAGGCCTTAATAAATGGATAAATCAAGGAGAGATAAAACGCTCTGCCTAAAGATACACTTCAAAAGAACTTGTGTGATTTGTGCTGTGCGGTTTTTAAGTGTCATAGGAGCGGAACTGCTTATGTGTAAAAGTCGTGTTATTTTGTGGACGCGTTGATGGATAAACGGCTTTGCTGTCCCATATGTACCCTCAAGAGTAGAGCAGGAACTGCGGAAACCATATATCTTGATTTTGGGGGATGAACAGTAATAAACCTTTCAGTTGAAAGTGTGTTATAAGGAGGTACGATTTTTTTTTCTCCTGGATTGGAACACATTGTGTTTAAATAAATGTATGGCATATTTCCAGGACTGTTTTTATTTATCAGTCACTTTGATCAAAAGTCACATACAAACAGTACTTCAAGGTATAACAGTAGTTATGTGATCAGATTCTTTCATGCAGGTTAGAGACCAGCGCTTGGAGCTATAATCATAACAGCTGAGTTAGGTGAGTCTGTGGGTCTATTAACCAAATGTAATTTTACAGTGAAATTACAATATTTGTCGCATGCTGTAATATAAAGTACATTATAATATTCTGTATGTTGCCACCTAAAATTCCCCCTTAAAAGTTTGGGGAACAACAGAATTAAATAACCATCATATGATAGTCTGAAGGTGATCTAAGTGTTTTTTTGGGGGGAGTAATGGTCCATTTTGTCATAAAGTCTTGCATGCTGTTCATGATTATCCTCCCAATCCACCTGTCTGTTTCTGATTCTGTCCCTCATCACAAGTCCAGTCAGACAGATCATTGGTTTCATGTACAGATTTCAAGCATGACTGAATTCCACTTGAAGTTAAGATCTTAAAAAACAGCCATTTCCCATAATTACAGCCTCGAAGAGAAGGATCGGGTCTCTCCTAATGGAGGAGTGGGGATGTCACAAGGACAGACTGGAGATAAGGAGCGTTTCACTCCAGGATGAAAGAGAGACAGGAAGGGAGAGAGAGAGGGAAGCAGAGAGCTGGATGGAGCCCAGAAGAGGTGGAGGAGGTGGAACAGGTATGGGCTGAAGTTCAATGGAAAGCGACAGCTGAAGAAGGAATTTTATCACAAAAGTGCCGTATTTCATGGAGTTTAGCCACACGTGTTTTTGCACGCATATGTGTGTGTACAGTGTGTGTCTTTTTGTAATTAATCCAAAAACATTGGCACGCACTGCTAATTAAAATATAAAAACGTTTGAAAATATTCCAAATATATTGAGTCAACAACATAACATATTTGAATATAGCTTCATGACGCTGGAAGGGAAATAAAATGAACGACTTGTACAGCATCAGTTGTTGAGTCCCTGTGTGGATGAGGTGCTGTTTGCAGAGCATGCTGGGATACGGTGCCCATGGTCTTTATCAGGGTCCTTGCTGTCCATCAGGAGAGACAATAGGGATAGTGAGGAGGACACAACCAAAGACAGAGACCCATTCATATAAAAACATCCAGACTGCAGACATGCCGACGGGGTCCAAGGGTCCAGGATCCCACCCTACCCCTTCACTTAGCTTCACTGGACCTTAGCGCAGCGTCTAGATGTTCAAGGATAAACATGATGTTATTCCTCAAAAGCTGGTACACCGAGCTGGTGTCTTTCCCATCCTCCCACTGTGAGATCAGACAGATGACAGAGAGGAAGGCAAGATGCATGCCCTTCAGTGCACATGCCTTCTGGTGTTCTGGATAAGGAGAAAAGGATTGCTGCTGCCAACTGTGTTTAGATTTCTATATTTATTATTAGGGTGTGTTTGCCCTTGGCGATAGCACAACCTTTGGTAATCTCACAAACTTTCCACCCTTAAAACTTCATAAATATGTGGACTACATAGACAATGTCAAAATGTTCATCTTGCTTTTGATTTAGTTGCTTGTGTTTTTATTTACGTTGAGTTGCTCGGTATAAGATTCCCAAACATTTGTCTGCCAAAAAGACACGTTTTTATTATTTTATTTTCATTTCTACCTAAAAGGGTACTTTTTGCTACGTACCTATAAATCTAGGACATTTTTGGTTAGATATAATTCAGAAGAGGAATGGGTGTGTGTGATAGGGAGGAGTGTGTGGGTGTGTGTCTGTGTGAGAGAGTGACGGAAAAGAGGAAGGCAGTTGTTAGCTTGGTCCACAATAAAACCTGGATTAAGCTTTTTGCATGCTATGCTAGGTTGAAATGGTTCAAACTATCGTTTGTACAACTTGCCCGTTTTGATTTAGCTTTTCATCTATGAGGCTGCTACAGCCGATCACCATTTCTTTTTCCAGGGGAAATGATAAGAAAACTTTAATTCTACTGTAAATGAGCAGCAACAAATGCATGCTTTACATATGTTATAATTATGATTAATAAGTACGCATTTTGTATAAAAAAATATACAGAATTATCAGTTGTACAATTTATGTTAAAAAAAGCATGCATCTCCAAGTAAGGCAAGCACACCTGTAACATCTCTAGTTTATTTAAGAGTTGCTTTGATAAAAAGTTACATACAAACCGTACTTCAAGGTATAACAGTAGTTATGTGATCAGATTCTTCCATTCAGGTTAGAGACCGGCCCTTGGAGCTATAATCATAGCAGCTGAGTTGGGTGAGTCTCGGTCAGTTTATGATTGATTTCCACACCATTCTAAGAGTTCAGTACAGGGCTCAGCCCTGCGGTGTGTTCAGAGTGTGTATGCGTGTGTGTGTGTGTGTTCAGTGCATGTGCGTGTGGATGTGTTGAAAGCCCATGTTTGTGTTTAGTCCGTACCTCGGTACTGCAGAGAGGCCTGTGGGCGAGGGACGCCACAGCCAACTCCTTTAGTTTTCCCTGTCAACACGTCTAGAGGCCAAGCACGTCCCAGGGAAAAGGGATGGCTTGTTTGCTACACAGAAAAGGACCTACCCAAGCTGGGCTGACTCCAACATCAATCAAACCTTACTCTGTCTTAAAAACATGCAAACCCATTATCTTCCTTCAGGGGTTTTGCACTTTCACAGCATATGGACCAGCACACTTCAACGTGCCATAGAAATACCAGTATTGATAAAGCACTTCGAAAGAAGCTGTCAGCAGACAAGAGTGTATTCAAGACTCTTGGACCGGAAGAAAAAAAACAGGGTTAATACATCCGGAACGTCTCAGAAGTCCAAACCAGATGTAAAGATCTGAGGAGCTTCACACACGTCTCCCTTTCCCGTCTGTGAATGGTACGAGCCACCTGTCTTGTGACCTGGATCAGAGGCAGGGTCACGCCACCCTCTGGTCCCTCCGGGGGAGGGGTTTAGTCTACGGTCTGGACCCTGTGACCCAGCCGTGGACATCAAAGGACATGATGGGTGGCAAGATGTGAGAGAAGGGCAAACTAAGAGTTCTGATATTTGAAATGGGTGTTTGTTAGACATAAGATGTCTGACGCAGAAATGTCTAACTTTATTCAGTGTATTTTTGTTTGCTTAAAGCGCTTTGGGTTATAGAAAATCACATTATAAATAAAATTTATTATTATTATTAAAGTTACACAAAGTCTCAAGGTTTATAATAACTGTAACAAGGACCTCAACAACATTTCTTTGCAGGATTTGCGACTTGTTCAACTGTGATGATGGCTTCTAATCTCAGCGGTAAGAGACTGAGGGGTTAATGAACATGGAGGCCTGCCTTTCTACGCTTCCATTCTTGGTCTCTCACGGATCAGAGAGACACTGCAAGGAATTCATCTGTCAGCAATATCTCTGTGAAAGGTGCCAGTCGGATTTTGAGTTGTGGCTCACGCCTTCTGAAAAGAGATGGACGGCCAGAAGCATCTGTAGTTCAGTTTGCACGAATGCTGATGGCAACTCATCATCCTTCGCCTCACCCCTCCTGCCTCTCCTTTTGCAATCCTCCTCCACGTCAGCTTTTACTTAAAAACCTCAACACATCAGGCACCAGAGGGCCTGACTGTCCCTGGAGAGTGAGAGTGTTCCACATGCAGACTTACAGAGGAACCGAAGCACAACCGGAGGGATGGGAATTATCCACTTCCTTTGAAGTGAGATAGACGCTTACTCAGATCTCCGTGATCTATGACTGAGCAGCTACTGTCAGTGATCTTCGCACCCAAAGCGATCCATTTACCCCCTGTTATCATTCCTCCATGATCCCCCCATCCCATCCCATCCCCCCCTTCACCCTGCACCCCTCCAGCTCTGAAGGCAGCCCCTGTGAAAGTTCTCTCTGGGTAAACAGGAGTTGTTTGATCCCAGCAGGATCTCCAGGGCTCCAGCGAAGAGAGGGCTAAGGGATGCGCCAAACAGATCACAGGAGTTCCACAAGCAGTGTTTTCCCTGACTCCCCAGGGGTGATCCACCCGCAGCAGCACCCCCAGGGAAAGGGCCTGACCTACCATCGCCACCCCACACATGAAGGGCTGTCTGGGGGGTAGGGTGAAGGGCTGTGACCCTCTGGCTGGACCTTCCAAGAGCAGAGGCAAACATTTGAGGTGGCTGGACGACATAGCCAGACGTTGTGTGTTGACACTTGGCAGGGAGTGTCTTCACACTGGGGAGAGGACCAGTAGAACCTGATCAAGCACTCAGCTTCCTCACAGCGCCCCACTCAGACACAGGACCAATGACAATCAAGCATTCTTTTCTACACGCTGTATTCCACAGAGATGAGCAATCATCCCTGGAACAGTGTCTCATGTACAAGTACAAACACACACAACATACGCACACAAGCACTTTTGAACCACCTTTAGCTTCAGTGATGCCCTCAGCTTGGTGTATCTCACCGAGGCTTTTACCTTAAATATTAGACCTTTTTCCTGGAAAAGAGCAGCGAGTGAAGGGAGCTGAATCCTTTAACCTGGTGATCCCCCCTCTACACACACCCCATCTATCTTTGATGAGGGGGCTGGGGGGTTAGAAAGGTGTGGGGCTTGGGAGAGAGGGGGTGGGGGACACCCACCATCCCCATAAATAATGTAGCTTGAGGATCCTAGGGAAGAACATTAGCGACTTGGCCCAGTTTCACAGATGACTGGCTGATGGAGGCTTCTCTCTAGAGACATGACTGGTGCATGAGTCAGTATCGAACCAGGACCATCTAGAATCATGTAGAACTTCAGCAGCCTTATAGAGCGATACTCTACTATGTTTTAATAAGTATGAGTCAGGTTATGTATATTTCCCTGGGACTAAAATAAGATGGGAAATTCTTCTAAATATCACTAATAACGATATTACCAGACCAGATTTTCAAACCCCATCTTTTCTGTGTCTTTAAATCAGACATTGAACTCATTGACAGTCACTTACATCCCCACTTGAATCACCTGTTCCTGGGAGTCCAGCCCTCCTCCTCTCCCGGGGCCCAGATCCCCACTGCAGAACTAAGTGTCAGAATCTCTGTCAGCCAATTAGCACAGTGAACTCTGCCCTCGCATTCGGAATGTTAATCCCCCATTGCCCGTCGCTGTGTCAACACACCAAAACAGCAGAGCGGGTTGAGTAACCGACGCCGGCGGCCCTACAGCTGTGAAGTGAGAGAAGAGCAGTTTTGTAGAACACAAGGGATAGAAGAAGCTTGGTTTTCCGAACGAAGGCCTCACCATGAGAGGGGGGGGGGGTGGGGGGGGGGGTTCAGGACGGTCGACCGAGCATTGACTGGCAGGCTTGACCTCGCCTGGTTGGCCACCAGACTGTGACATCACAGGAGCTCTCTGGCTAACTTGATTATGGCGACCCTTCCCTGAGGGTAAGGGGGGTCCATCAGTTGTTGCAAGGACTTCAATGCCTTTTAATAATACTCTGTGGCGCCGATGACAATCAGATAGAATTCTAATGGATAAGAGCTGAATACCAAACGCATTCCATGTTCAACCCACTTAACATCAGAAGAGCTAACACTGGGCGTCAGGAACGGTTCGTTTAATAATTCATATTTTTCCATTTGATAAGACCATAATGGATTATCTTGATATTCCGCTGGGCTTTGTCCATCTTCTGTCGTACTTTTTAAATGCACTATTTTTACGTGACTTCGGATGAGACCATAAAAGCTGTGGAGCCATGTGCATGGTCCATACAGATGAAGCTGAAATTAATCCTGTATTTGTTACAACAGACCGTCAACGTGAAACTCTGAGTAATATTTCCTAGCATCCTGAGGAAAGCTGCACGTGTTTCAAGGCGTCAGTCTGTGTAGTTAAAGAAACTGACCAGGTTGGCCATTCTGGATGAGTCCTGACAGGAAGCGGTCAGAGAACAAAGTTGTTTGCTCTGCCAGTCGGTCTCCATGGGGTCAGAGACCTGTGCTGTCTGTGTGTGCGCGTGTGTATGTAAGTGTAGGTGTGTGTGTGGATTCAATTGTGTGTGTAAGTGTGTATGTAAGTGTAGGTGTGTGTGGGTATGCAATTGTGTGTGTATGTAAGTGTGTGTGTAGTGTGTGTGTATGTAAGTGTATGTGTATGTAAGCGTGTGTGTGTAAGTGTGTGTGTGTATGTGTGTATGTACCATTTGTCAGTACTGACAGGCTCCAGTTCCACGCCTAATAAAGCCAGAACAAAGACAGCAGCAGCCAGGGGAAACATACACACACACACACACACACACACACGCACACACACACAGGACCAGTGGGGCCTCTCTGCGTCAACAAAACACACACACAGACATGCACACTTTCACTGGCCCCAAGGAACAATGGATTCCCCCTCCCCCACACAAATATACACACCCACCCAAGCACACACTCACCAAACCACAGCCAAACACTCGAGCGCACATACAAACATCGCAGCACGTTCTGCTGTTCCAGTTCTGCAGTTCTAGTTGACATCCTTGGAGCTTTTGTTTATCAGGTGTGAGGACTGAGGCAGAATCCCAGACAGAACAGGAAGGAGTACCTTCCCTCGGGGTCGTCTCGGAATATGAGTGTCTGTTTTGACAGTTCCTTCAACACCTCCGCTCTGTAGACACGCAAGGGGCTGGTGTGAGTGAGGGGCCGGGCTGCTGTACTCTCACTGCATGGGGGCGTCAGGGGAGCAGCCAGGTCTAATCTGCCACAATCCAGGATATGATCTATCACGCAACGCCCTCCCTGCCAGCAGATCCCCAAAACAAATGAGAAGAAAAATTACCTCTTTCTCCCTCGTCGTTTAGTAGGCTGCCTAGTCAGAATGTACACGCGCACGCATGCTTTCTCAACCCCATCCAAGGGTACTTTTGGAGATCGATGAAGAGTTGCTTTCAGGTGGAAATGAAACGTAAAGGCAGGATCTCCTGTTCGGTTTCCATAGTTTGATTTCCTCTTTCAAAGCCAGTGTCTTAAAAACAGACTGGTGTAGTTGCCTCACTATACTGTGAAGAGGAGGAAACAAACCTGATTTTATGGTCATTTATAGAGGTATTACTCCAAAATAAACCCCGATGTTGTGGTGTTCATAAATTACATTATGGATATATGCTGTAGGTGTAGGGACACCTGCCAGTTCGATTCCCGGCTAAGGCAACATGACGTTGTGTCCTTGGGCAAGACACTTCACCCTACTTATATAAATGTAATGTACAACTAGATATGAGTGGAGATGGAATTCAGTAGTCTATGTTAACGTTTCTCATGTAATGGGAGGATTATTATTATAATATTCATAATGGCAAACGCGCATTCACATGCTGTTTTGTTGTGATATTAGGTCATCTCTAACGATACATTAGATCCACTAACACCACTGTATCCAATACAAGGCAACAATGTGGGCATGTTGCAGTTAAGAGTCCTGAGATGTTGGGTTTGCTCTGTGTGAAACCTCTTGACGTGACCTCACAGTACAGAGCTGGTTGTTGCTGGGTCTGAATGGAAATCCAGAATACCACACTGTAATGTCATTTAGACAGCAGTCATGTACATTTACATTTATTCATTTAGCAGACGCTTTTATCCAAAGCGACTTACAGTAAGTACAGGGACATTCTCCCTGAGGCAAGTAGGGTGAAGTGCCTTGTCCAAGGACACAACGTCATATAGCCACAGCCGGGGATCGATCTCACAACCTTACGATCATGAGGCCAACGCCTTAACAGTTGAGCTATCTGATGCCCCACGTAAGGACAAATGACAACTTTTCCAAAAACAAGTCATCGCAATACTCATAAAACCCAATGCTGTTTTTCACGATTGAAGCCATCTAAATGTGTCTCGTTAATTTTTCACTGACATCCACATAGAGTCCAAACTTCTCCAACTGAATATACTGTATTCAAGTACAAACATTTCATAAGTGCCAACATGGATTTGTCAGACATTACATGAAGAGACGGCACTGACAACGTAAGCGCAAATCGATGGACTCTCCTGTAGAGCTAGTCTGTGTTCTCTGTCTAATGTCTGGTGCCTGTGCTTAGCTCTTGCTGTGATGAATGATACCAAAACCAGCTGGGCGAACATCACAACCTTTCGGATCCTCCATGCGTTCACAAGTGCTGTGGTGGATCTTGAGGAGGTGAGGGACTGGACAGTCACATCTGTGCTACCAAGGGCCAGTCTAGAAGCGAAACACCTTCATCATCATTATCATCAAGTTTCTATTGGCTGAGCTACATGACCTCATCAGGAGGTGCCACGCGAGGGCATATTCAAACTGTCTCTGAACCTCCAGAGTTCATTCAGAGTCCGTTCCGGAGTCTATCCCAGCATTCACAGTGAGTTTGCCTCAGTTTGAATAAGTCCAGAGAGCATGTCCTGGCTGTGGTCTAGCTGGATGGAGCCCAGGCTGTAGCACGCCTGAAGTACATCAGTATCCCCTTGGTGAGCACTCCTGGGTGATGACCTCACCAACTGCTACGTCTGACCAACTGTCACAGGCGACGTCCTTCACCAGTATCGGGGAAGCTCATTGGTCTTGCGCTGTCGGTCCCACCTTCTGAGACCTCCTCTGATTGGCTGCTGTGTCACAGTAGGAGCAGCGCGGCCAGCCCCAGGCTGAGGAGGGTCAGTCTGCCTCGCAGCCTCTCATTGGCCGAGGAGAAGCTGTGGGCGTGTCGCTTGGCAAACACAGCGTTGGTGTGATTGGTGGGGACCTCCACGTTACAGACCATCCCCTCACAGCAGGAAACACACTCCTGGAGGAGGAGAGGGAGCAGGAGAGGGGGTGAGGAGGGAGAAGAGGAAAAGGAGAGGAGGAATGGAAAAAGAGGAGGACACAAAACATAAGATTTCCAGTGTCCAGTATTGAGATAAGAGCCACATAGGATCCATCCAATCTCATCCAAATCATGACAGTGTGTCTGGCAGGGAGCTCACAGTGTGTCCTGTGTCTCTGTGGTGTCTGCAGCCGGACGCGTGGCAGTCCTGGTGGGTCGCGCAGCGTTTGGTCACAGACCTGGTCCTGCCCTGACCACTGAAGTGATGCACCGTCATGCAGAACTGGGTGTCTGGAGGGAGGAGAGAGCATTCAAAACAAGCGATTCTTAGGACGAACAAAGGTAGCCATAGGAAAGACATATTCAGCGGTTTTGTGTATTTATAAGTGTGTACTTGTGAGTGTGGGTATGCATATGTGTGTGCAAGACTGTGTGTGTCTGCTTGTGCGTGCAAATGCATCTGTGTGTGTGTGCTTGTATGTGTGTTTCATTGTGTGTCTACACAAGCATCTGCCTATATGTGTGTCTGTGTGTGCATGCGGATGTGTGTGTGTGCTCACTCTGTGGACACCACTTGTCCTCCGCCCAGCGATTGCAGTTGTAGTTGTCCTGCGCTCTCTCACAGGTGAAACACTTGAAGCTTTTAGGAAACGGAGTGGCTGGAACAAAATGGTCACAACTGGTCAAGACACAGAATAACATCCATTCAAAAGTTCACTGGCTTGTTTGAATAACAGCAGGGTTTGGTCATTACAGCTGCCCGGGTCAATGTTGAGAGCCAAACCTTCGACTGGAGGTCTGACGTTGTAGAAATTGATGTGGTCGGCTTCCGTCAGGCCACAGCCGACCAATAGCAGGACCAGGAGCTGAAGGGGCGGGGCCAGGGGGAACGCCATCTTCACTGCCGTTCTGTGACTGCACCTGCAAGGCAGACAGGGGGAGGTGGTGACTAACTGTGCCCCTCACAGCTCTCGTATGGAAAACTGTCAAGCAGAGCATGCATGTGGGGCAGAGCTGGGGCAGGGATGGGGCAGAGCTTGGGCAGGGATGGGGCAGAGCTGGGGAAGGGATGGGGCAGAGCTGGGGCAGGGATGGGGCTGGGATGGGGCAGAGCTGGGGCAGAGCTGGGGCAGAGCTGGGGCAGAGCTGGGATGGGGCAGAGCTGGAGCAGGGATGGGGCAGAGCTGGGATGGGGCAGAGCTGGGAGTGGGGGGAGTTGGGAGTGGAGGAGATGCTGAAGACACTTGCAGGGACTGAATAGCTCTACAGCCTCCTTGAGGAGAGGGGGAGGGCAGTGGGGGGGGGGGGGTAATAAACCTGCTGATTCCCCTCACTCAGGTTCCGAGCGCCTGCTTCTAACCTCTGACCCCTGGCCCAGGTAACCTCAGGGTCAGGTGACCATAGGGTCAGGTGGACGGGGGCAGCCACAGGAAAGTGAGTGGGGTGGAGGGATCAGGACAGGCTTGAGCAAGTTTTACTGGGGTCTACAGGAGTCAACCGAGGGTTTCTGAGAAGGGGTTTGGCCTGTGAAGAAAGTGGTTATTGGAGAAACCACTGGAGGATAAGGGTCCACAGGGAGCAGAGTGAGCGGGGCTGGGGGGAGGGACGCATGTGAACACATCTGAAACCATGAGAACAGTCACTGTTAATGCTGCTTCTAGCTTATATTAATGCTTCATTTAGCAGACGCTTTTATCCAAAGCGACTTACAATGAGTGAATGCAGTATAAATATGATGCTACAGTGCAGTCCCTGTACAGAACCAGACCAGTACCAACTGATACAGACCATAAAAAATAATGTCTGTGGGGTTGAAAGTTATTTAACAGTAATACAAAATAAACCGTAAAAAAAAGACACATTAGATAAACTCCACAGTTAAGGCCCAGGATAATACTGCACAAAACTATTTAATGCAGGTAACATACAGGTATAGACACAGGTAACCTGCCTAGTACCTACAATGAATAGCACGAACCAGTTACTAGGAGTAGTGTCTGTATTTGAATAAATACAGCAGCTCTAATATACGGAGACAAGTGACGGTGCCAAATACTGTGAGATGTACCTGATATTAAACAACTACAAGTTAGTAGACTGTTTGCAGTAATGAGCTGCATACCTAAAGGATGTCACTGGTATATGATGAGGGTTGTAAACCTGCATGTTAGTGTTTTCTCTGGTAAACAGACACACAGAGACAGGCTGTTTGAAGCCTGGTCTGGTTCTCATGGATGGTTTCTAAAAAAGATTCAACCAGAGCAGGACTTCATCACTTGTAGTGCTGGTCATTAAATGGCTATTCCAACATAATAAGTACCTAACAAGTTCTATGGGACCCAAAGGCCAGTTGAACCACACCTTCCAAGAGGCGACTCGGTCAAAGTCACCAACCAGCCTTAACAAGTCCTGTTCCGTGTCGGCACTGAGTCAACAGTCACCTGTTCCCGTCTCAGGGCCCAGAAATCACACTCAGACGTTGACCTCCAACAGAATCAATGTCTGTAAACAAACATGCCCTCGCTTATCTCCTCGCTCTGAACCAACAGCAGCTCAGCCTAGCAGAGGCCCCGCCATCCATCACGCTGGAGAGGTCGCACTCCTGAGGCCCGTGCCGGAGGGGCGAAACTGAGCTTTTGAACAAATAAACATTCGACACCCCGGTGACACCTCAGGGGAGGGAGACTTTACGGCTCGCAGGGAAGAAACTGCTCTTGGTGTGACTGGCTAATTTTAGGTCGTCGAACTGTTCTCAGGAGTGGTTCCCCCTTGAGGGACTTGAACAACCTGACTTGAACATGAAGAAGTATGAAGGAGACACACCTTCGACCATGTGAGTTATCACAGTAGTAATCTAAAATGAATTGTAAAACTGCCTTAGACTGTTCATCGTCGTCATCCGTCTTGTATTCAGGAAACTTCCTAATTTTGTACTTACTGGAAAGGGGTTCAACAAAGAAGATCCCGAACCAGGTTAAATTTACAGTAGTCTCGTTGTTATTGCTCATATTCACAAGGCCTCACACAAGGCCTTTCGCCTGCTATTGTCATTCTGAGGGACTTAAAGGAGTCTGGTGTTGACTTTGTCACTTCCTCTGTGTAGAGTGACACCTCAGTAACCAACACACACAATAACCCCCCGTTCCTCACACACACACACATATCCACTGCTCCCTCCCCCACACAGGCAGTTTCGCTGGAATAAAGCATTGAGACCCAGGTATGTGAGCAGGTTACTCTGACAGCTGAGGACTGGTGGTCAAAACTCTGCCGCAAAGTAGTAAATACGGTGAGCAGTAACTACAAAGACCTGAGATTCATGTCACACATGACCAAGATGTGGTGATGACCTCACAGAAACACCACTACTATAGTGTGTATGGATAAATACATAAAAACACATACAAATGTGCCAATAACACTCTTCAAAGTATATTTAACAACTCCAAGTCAACATACACAGTGGTCACCATATACAAACACATATATGTACTGTATATCAATACAAAGCAGCAAGTATGTGTGGGACTTACCTAACCGACACAACAAAGTGAGGTCTTATCCATGTGTTCCCAGACCACAGAGGTCAGACTGAGTGAGATAGATGGTCCTCTAGTTGAATAGAAGCTAGGAGTCATTTCCTGATGGCCGCCTCCCTACCAACCCAGAGTCCCGCAGGGGTCAATGACCCCCAACTTCCTGACTCTGCAGCAATGTGATTGGATGACAGGTGGGGCAACCATGGGAACAGTCGTGGCTAACAGACTGGTGTCAACACTTCTGCCAGCCCACCTCATTAGCATTCACACACACACCCACACACGAACACACACACACACTTTATCTAGGGGGAGGGGGAGATGTCAGCAGATACTGAGAGAGCTCCTTATTTCAGAGAGGTTGTCTGGGAGGTAAACCCAGATTAAACATGGCCCTCAGAGACAGATTACCAGCCTATCATATCATGTGACTCAAGGCATTTCCTTCCTTGACACAGTGCAGCCAGGTGGGAGCATGGGAAAGGGTTATAGGTTAGCTCTGGCTGGGAAAAAAGGTTGTAAGCACTATTCTCTACCTGGGAACAGGTTAGCACTAGCCACTTGCTGGGAACAAGTTACTGGCTAGCAATTTGTTGGGAACCGGTTAACAGTATTAGCCAGTAATTAGATGGGAAAAGGTTACAGGTGTTAGAAGCTAGTTGGGAAAGGTATTACGGGCTAGTGTTAGCCACTAGCTTGGGTTGAAACCTCACTATCTAGTATCTACACTATTGATTCTGGTCACTTAGACAGGTCACATAAGGAAACCACAGACTAATCGGTGTTGACTAGAGTGAGACGTAATCAGTCACCAAATATTTCAGCAATTAGCCTGCACACACCCTCTCACCAAACACAGTAGAAGAGGCTCAGAGCCGTGCTTGAAAACGTGTTTGTTTCAAACGAACTCTTTCCCAAGCCTTCTTTTTCAACAGAAACACAACCACAGCAGTCCAGGCTAATGGCACTTTTCCTCTTCGCATCAGCAGGGTTTTCCTCTCGCAGGTCTCTGAGATCAGAGAGAAGCAGTGGTTCCCATGATGAGGAAGGAAGGCAGAGAGAGAGAGAGAGACAGAGGGGTAGAAAGGGAGAGAGAGACAAAGAGACAGACTGAGGGAGAGAGAGAGAGAGGGAGAGAGAGAGAAAGAGAGAGAGAGAGAGAGAGAGAGAGAGAGAGAGAGAGAGAGAGAGAGAGAGAGAGAGAGAGAGAGAGAGAGAGAGACGAGAGCTCAGTGTCTCAGCAGGGGGCTAGTCATTTTGTGGAAGGGTTTAAACCACTTCCTGCCCTGCAGTTCCGGACAAAGCTCGCCTGACTCTGTAAAACACATTCCAGTCGTGGTGCACCTGATGTTTTACCAAGCACCTGGCTCTGATAACTACTCCTCAGCGTGGTGTGTGTGCGTATTAGTATATGTGTAGGTGTGTGCCTGCATGTGTGTTTGAGTGTTTGTGACTGCCTGCATCTGTGTGTGCATGCATGCATGTATGAGTGTGAGAGTATGTGTGTGTGTGTGTGTGTGGTTGGGTTTTGGAGCAGACAGAGAATTCCTCAGCTTTTAATTTAAGCCCTCATCTCTGCTTCCTGCTCCACTGAGTCCAGTAGCAGATTTCCCCAGAGCATTCAAACAGCCATGGCTCTGTACACCCAGCTATGTTTAGCAATGCTAGCTGCGAGAGATCCAATTCTCTTGATGTGAAAGGCATTTACATTTAGTCATTTATCAGACGCTCTTACACTGAGCGACTTACAGCAAGTACAGGTACATTCCCCCTGAGGCAAATAGGGTGAAGTTCCTTGCCAAATAACACAACGTCATGTTGACACAGCCAGGGTTCAAACCGGGGACCTTCTGAGTACTAGCCCAACACTCTAACCGACTGCACCACATGACTCATGACCCATGCACATGCATGTCTGTGTGATAAGCCGAGCTTCTGACCAAGACAAGACGCTCTGAAAGAAAGACAAGGTGGTCCGTTTATGCATTGTATATCCGTGAGATATGACCATTAAATTAAAGTGGCATAAATCACAGAAGATGAATGCTAACAGTGACAGCACATGTATGTCATTTTAAGTGGTTGTCTGTGTGGGGGCATAGAGGAGAGGTTGTAATCTGACGAGGAAGTGCCTTCAACTTTCCGATAGTTAGTGGTGAGCTAACGACTAGCATTCACTGCAGCTCACCCCCCCTGTTCCCCAAGGCTGGCAGGGGAGATATCATTCCTACACAGCCAAGCTGGAATGGGACATGTCAGTGAAGTTTACAACATCTTCTGAGGACCTTTGAACAAACCATGCTGGGAGGCATAATTCTAAACCAACAAGAAAATTCCCCGTGTCAAGACAAGAATTACTCAAATACCCTTGCTTCATGGAAGACAACCCCCTTTTAACATTTTTACAATTATTCGGATAAAAAGATCTGTCCTCCACAAACTGACTTGAATTTCCACGTCATGAACAGGAACCACATCAAACGCTTCTCCACTGTGTAAAACTGTTGGGTGGCAAACTGCTTTTGGTGCAGTTCTCATCCCACAGTTGCCTCTCCCTCAGGCAGAACCGGTAGGGTTCCATATCTGTCAAACAGATCAACTTCTCTGTCAGTTTTTCTGTCATTTCTCTTTGTGGTCCAAGGCTGGCTTTTGGCGATAGGTGAAACAGGTGAGCTTTATCGTTTTTTTTTTAAATCAGTGTATCATATTCAATGGGGAAAAAAATTCTGATAAACTCAAACAAAAACGGACATAGTCTGTTCGTTTTGATCTCTAAACGCAGAATAATTGTTATCTTATCACCGTTTTCTATCAGTGTCTCCTACTGACAGGAAGCTATCTAGGGCAGGATCATCTGAATTAGTTTACGGCGGCTGTATCAGTTAAGGAGAGATTTAACAAGAGGTGATGCAATCTCCTCGCCTGCTCACAACAGCTACCGAAGACTAAGAGCGAAAGAGAGAGAGACAGATAGGCAGAGAGATAGAGACAGGGAGAGAGCAAAAGGGGGTGAGACAGGAAAAAAAGAGACACTATTTCACTTGTGACAGCGTTTCACCTTGATGTTGCAACTATTGTCTGTATGCGATTACACTGTAGCAGCTTTAGATGCCTCGGGCAATCAAAATGACAGATTTACTACTTTGTTTTTGGTGTTGATGGTGGAGAGTCCTTCGCTACCCCAGGTGAAAGGAGAGAGGCGGAGAGAGAGACAGGATGAGAGGGCGTGGCCTTGTCACAAGCAGTGCCATAGAAGTGACCGAACCCGTCTGTGCATGGTGTCAGGGTTTCCGGTGACAGCGATCAAGGAGGCCTTCAGGCGGTTTGCGACCGTGATACACAATGCTGGGGTCTATTTCTGACCTCAGATCACCGAGGAGGAGGAGAAAGGCCTGAGTCATGGATTTAGGAGGGTGGTGGGTGGCGGAGATGGTGGCTTTGTGCTCTGGGGAACAGAAAATGTCTTCAAATCCAAACCTCAGTACCAAACTGCTGATTCAGCCTCGGTTTGACCTTTCTGTTCTGTTAACGACACTGGTCTCTATTGTCTCTTTTCCCTGCCAATATAACTTGACTTTGTTGTTAAAAATGAAAGGACACGAGAGAAATCAGAACACTTTATTAGCCATGGGGGATGGGTGCACTTTACTGCTAGAGCATTTGACTGCACATTAAGGGGTCAAATCCCTCCTGTAATTTTCTATGGATAAAACTGCTAAACAAACACGCCCGGCTGTTGATAGTTATCTTCACCGAGCCATTCCCACAATGCACGGGGAGACACCTGCTAACACCACACCAGACCAGGTGAGCCAGGGCGAGGAGGGTGGGGGATGGTGGGGGGGGGGGATGAGTCTACCTCACCCGCTGGGCAGAGCTCGTCCCTCAGGGCCGCCAGCGTAGAGGGGTCGTACACGCTTGGCAAGGCACTGGCAGGGACAGCTCACAGAGAGACCCAGATAGGGTTCCTGTTTGTGTAGAACACAGCTGGTTACGGACCGAAGATGACTCAGAGAGATGGCCTCGGAGAACCTCATCTCCAATAAACTTCCCCCAGGAGACCGTAACTTCAAACGAGAGCTTAGAGGGAAAAGATCCCCTTTCCCATTCCACAAATACGTTATCCCGCCTCTGCTGCAGTGGAAAGCACTTGTGCTAATTAACACCAGCCTCCTGTTTGTTCCATATATTGAGAGCGAGTACAAACATGCTAACCAGGTAGCGGTGCACACAGGCAGGAGCAAGAAAAGACAACAAAGAACATCAGTATGCAAACAAATCCGTTACCTGAGATGTCCTGATGCACGCTCTTGTCTTCACCTGCCAAAAATCTGCAAGAAATACATTTAAAAAGGTGGTAAGTTTAGAAAAGTATTCCAATCCTTCACTGCTCCAAAAACAAACTGGTAAGTCGTCACTGTATGTTGTCAACAAAACAAACAGTTTAGTGTTTGCTGTGTATCCCCAAACTTGATCCTTGGTTACCTAAGTGTATCTCTGACCCTTCAGCCTTCATCTGTCCATCTCCTCTCCCACGCATGGAAAAGCATCCACCCCAGGAAGTGACAGAGGGGGGCTGTCCACTCGTAAAGCTCTGGGGACAGGCTGTATAAACCCTGGGGGCCTTTTCTGGGTTTTATGGCTGTGTTGAAAGAGTAGGTCATTGGACCGCCTTAGACAATGCCTCTGGGCCAGAACACAGCAATGAGGGCTGTAAAGCACTTCGACCCTCCAGGAACGCCACTGATGATCAACAGCAGAGCTCTGAAGAGCCGTAACCGCCCTGCTGTGGTAGGCAGGGCCGGCCCTGGACTCAGACATACACTGTGACGTCCTTGCGTGTCTAGACAAGAGCTCACGTCTTCTAGATTGTTGAGTGGCTCCTAACAAATTGCATGTGAGGAAAGAACCGCTATGACACATTTTAGTCATTAAGTCATTGTTTAACTTCAGTACTGCATTGGATTTGTCAAGTGATTACAGTCACTGTATGTAGCTGGTATTGCATTCAATTTACATTACATTTACATTTATTCATTTAGCAGACACTTTTATCCAAACCGACTTACAAGAGAGAGCTTTACAAAAGAGCACTGGTCACTAAGCATAGCATCATGATAGACCCCAAACATCATAGCTGGCTTATAGATTATGAAACATACATCGTGAGAACCAATAAATGCCAAGGAAGGAGCTATAAGAGCTTTTAGCCGAACAAATTACAAATTTAAAGTGAGTCTCCGATGGACAGTAGTCTACCTATGAGATGCGACCAATAAAGCAACGCAAACAATAAAGCAACAACACTAGCGAGTTTCCGCACGGGGAATATTTTCAGAAAACCTCTCTCAGAGCTATAAAGTCTCTCTCAGAGTAAGATCATGTAGTTGTGAGTATTCTAACCCCAGAAGCAGACTGTCTGTGCTGTGTGTAAGCTGGTGCTGTGTAAGTGCTGTGTGAGCACTGACACCAGGTTAAACTGGGCTGAGTCCTGTCTGGTCTGTCAGTAATGACAGGCGAGCATGTGGGACTTTAGTAAACAAAGCCAACCAAGGGTGACTAAGGAGAACCTCTAAGAATAGCTGGGAGCAACCCTCACCTTGAACAGCGCTCAGAAATCTGTGGAATGTCTTTGGTCACTTTGTGAGTTGGGACATTACCTATCACCTGTCTTTGTTAGCCTAGTGCCGCTCACAATGTCCTCCATCTTACTTTCTCAGGAGACTTTGATGGTGGTGAGTAAACACAGGATCCTATAGGGGGGCTGTTTTAATAGGTTTTCACTGCACAGTAAAGAGAATATGACGGCTAACCACAGTTTCAGTAACCTGTCTCAAAGCACTGTTACACAACCTACCGACTGAATTGCCATGAATCTGGTTCATTCATTCATTATCTACCGCTAGCGGTGACACTTATTCCCGTTAGGGGTCACAGGTGACAGGAGCCTATCCCAGTTACTTTTGGGCCTTAGGCAGGGTACACCCTGGACTGGGACCAGCTAATCACAGGGCTATCACGCGGATAGTGAAAGACAACAGAGACAACCATTCGCTCACAGTCATACACCGGCAAGTTTACAAAATGACCAATTAACCTACCACATGAAGTCTTTGGACAGGGGGAGGAAGCTAGAGGGCCCGGAGAGAACCCAGGGCAACATGGGGAGGACATGCACACTCCACCCAGAGAGATCAAGCCCAAAATTCGGACTCACAATCTCCTTGTTGGGAGGCGAGAGCACTAACCGCACTGCCACTGTGCACCTCATGAATATTGTACTACAGGTAATGAACATTGTGCTACTGTTAGTGAACACTGCATTACTCAATAGAATCTGCCATTCTACTACTTTACCGTTGAACTTTATTTGACCGATCTAAACAAATAATGTCTACAGTGACTACAAAGATATACTGTTAGGAGATCTGAAAGTGTGCTGCAGCACCTCCACTTCCCAAGGTCTCTTGATCAAGGATGATTTCATCCCGGAAACGACATTGATTTACTGCGACAACCCAAATGACATCACTTGAATGAAGAAACCGGGGAAATACCTCCCTGCTTCACGCCAAAGTCCGTTCATTTAACCCTGGAAAATGGCCCAGCGGTATGCAGGAAACACCCCTTTCTGTGCACACACCCCGAGGGTAACAACGTGGTGGTACGGCGTAAAAACCCACACTTAAAGTTGAATTGTGCTCCCTTTGGGCCAGCGCCAGTTATGATGTATTCAGGTCATTAAGTTAGCGTAACGTGTGGTTGTTATCTGATCCAGTCCCATTGAGCTTCAGACACTGTCCCAGGCTTCCAGAGAGTTCCACCCCCCTCGGATACGTGGGTCTTCATATGGCTGAATTTGGCCTGAAGATTTATTCTTCACAGAGAGAGCGGAAGTGAGTAGCTTGTGAGTGATTCATTGCTGTTGCATCATGAACCCATGATGTCACGGACGACAAATATAGCAGATTTTTTGGGGCATTTCAATTCATAGAAAGTAACCATTTAGTTTCCCTCCACTGCATGACAATTTGCTTCAATGGACAAAGACGTGCACCATCAGAAGGTTGGTGTGCCTTCATGTGTGAAGGATATGCTTATTGCAAGGGTCATGTGAGAAGGATGGCTTTATTTCCAAAGGTGAACCGAGAAAAGAATTAAATTTCAGATGGTGGAACAAAAGGGCGATCAACCAATCACATCCCTCTCAGGTTTCATCTCCTTCTTAGCGCAGGTCAGTGACCTTGCCTTTTCCACAGTTAACATTTTATCTCGAGAAGCTCAACTCAGCAACTGCCACTCCTTGCAGACAATACGTAGAACAAGTACTAAAAGTCTATTCCAAATCCTCCAAAACACTAATCATCATGAAAGTGAATACAAACCGCCCTTTTACACGCATAACAAACCTTTCAAGGCTTGTGAAATCAAGCTAAAAGTGTACGCATTTCAAAGGATGAACTCCTGCAGCGATTTAACAATGGCCAGCTTGGCACACACTTGTGTAATAGCAGACAAAAGCCACAAACTTTCCACAACCACAACCTGCTCTCTACCATCCATCCATCCATCCATGCTCTACCAAATTAGCATTGCGCCCAGGCCTCCTCTTCTCTCTGCGTTCAGGTCACTACCCTCCCTCCCCCCAGAGGACTCTCCCACCTGGGTTAATACCCACTCATTACACCGGGGCAGGAGACCAGGGCCAGTTCAATTGACCGTCTGATTACGACCGCCGGCTTCCCCTTACAGGTCCTGCCCTGCTCTCCTGGTTCCAGCCCGCTAGGCCAGGAGGATGGGCCTGGCCCACACAAGGCCCGTCTTTGTGCACCTCGCTGTGCTCGGAAATTGAAAACGTTTCTCTCTAAGGCCGCAGACAGGGGTTGAGCAAGGCCCCAAGAAGAAGAAGAAAATGAAACCTGTCTTCTCAAGTGTCAGTTAGAGGAGCTGTGCAGGTAAAACTAGGAAGCACGGCCCAGATAGCTGTGCCATTTCAGGAGGGCTGATTTTGAGAATGTTCCATTTGATCTTTTAAAGGAGCGGATTGGTATCAATGTTGAAAAAATGAAGTTATATTTTACATGTAGTCATTTAGCAGACACTCTTATCCAGAGCGACTTACAGCAAGTACAGGGACATTCCCCCCTAAGGCAAATAGGGTGGCCTTTCCCAAGGACACAACGTCATGTAGACACAGCCAGGAATCAAACTGATGACCTTCTGATCACTAGCCCGTCTCCCTAACCAACTGCACCAAATTACTCCCCACGTGGTCGGTAAATAACATGGTTGGTTGCGTAAAAATTATTTGAGGTACGGGAAGAATGTCTGGTGCAGCTGAGGTATTTCCTAAGGGGTTGCAGGCCACTCAAGACATAGATAGCCCACCTGCATTAAGTGCATTGCCGTTTGAATGGTTTGAATATCACACAAGAACATTGATGTCTTGGAAGAGACAAAGGCTGGAGCTGTGTCAGGCCACCACTCTGTCTCTGCGGGGCCTATTGTGCTTTGACAGCTTGACCTGTGTCATTTACAGGATAAGGCTTATCCTCCTTGGATTTCTATGGGTTTCAAATGGCCCACTACTCCACCCACTTCAGGTGTGTTGGAGCAGTGCATGTCCTACCAGCTGCCTATCAGTCGGGATAAAGCTCCATGAAGGATCGCTGAGGGTAAACGTATGAACGTTTAGTTGGACGAAATCGAAAACCATTTGATCCCATGAAGCCTGAACTGTTCTGTGGGACGAGCGTAAAGGTGATCTGGAGTTCAGCCTTATAGATGGGAGGAATCTGAGGTCAGGTTCCCATCATCCTGTTCGTGGGTCAAACAACCACACATACACACAGCAACAACATTTTGGCATCTAGAAAAGTTATGTATTAACTGATTAGCAGTTACGCTGTAACATAAGTTAAGCTACTAACTGTGAGTGTTTAGCAGCTGGTAGATGAATCATAAAAAAGCAAGCCTTTAAAATAATAAACCTGTGAAAAAACTCAAGTCAGGCAAAAACATCCTGTTAAATTTTTGTACCTGGAACATAATAAAAAGAAGAAAAAAAGCCTAGATTTAGATGAAATATGACTCCTTCAAGTACGACAGTGGTTAAATAAAGAACATGGAAATCTAACATTTTTGACTCTAACTATGTCGTTTAGATGTTACTCACACCAGTCTGTCACAGGATCACTGGCTGTAATTGGTTTAAATAAAATGTTTATAAAATCACTGAAAACCCTTCACTGAGAAGCTCTGTGGTCAAACCAATAAAGGAGTTTTCATCTCAATCTCTGCTGGCCCCTTGGAACCAACAATGTTGAATGAGGTCCTCTCTTCACAAGAAAGAACCTGGTTTAACAGGCTATATAATCTGACTATTCAAGGTGCTGATTATCCTCATTATGTTTCCAGCTAGTCCTTACCGGCATTCGCTCTTCAATCACATTTAATTAACGAGACACAATGGTCGCTCCAGATGTACAGTGGAATCAACGGACTCCGGGCAGGCACAGTGATTGGCCTCGATCTGTGCTTTTGTCGACATGGCTCCTTAGCGATCTAATCCCTTGAGATGATGAGATATTGGTTCCTATCCCAGAATCCCCCTGTCAAGAGAAGATTAAATAAAACCCTTGAGCTGTCCCACCTGGGCCGGGGGCCAGGCTAGAGATCCGCCGGAGAGTTCTACCAAGCCAGGTTGGAGCATAGTAATGCCTTCTCCTATACTGGTCCTTCATGTTCCCCTTAATTAGGTTTGGTGGTCTGTCCCAGTGTCTTTGATGGGGCATACCAAGTTGCAGGTTGGGGGGTGTTACAGGGTTTAATTATATCACCCCACAAAGGGTTAGTTTCTAGATGCTCTGAAGATATTGGTTTACTACCTCCACTTAACAGCATTGCCATCGGCAACCAATTATGAACATGTTGCCAGTGATAACAACTTTCGCCACATGTTGGTCAACTATGGATACGTCTTAGTAACACAGAAAAAGTCAAACCTAAATGTAAAAAAGCACAAGCCTGTTTTGGGAATTATTACTGCGTTTGTGTGGAAAAAAGCAGAGAGCACGGGTAGAAAATGTTTTCCTGACAAAATGATGTCAAACATCTTTCCTACCTTCTTTTTTAATATTAGCAAGGCAACAAAGATGTTGGTAATCTGTTTAGCATTACACACTACCATTAGTGAATCATCACCTCGGAAACCAAAACAGAATACCACACTCACCCCCAGTTTAAACAGAGACCTTACCTGTGTTTGACTGCAGCAAGCTGTGCAACAATCAACTTGTTGATCTACTATAGAAATAAAGCATTTAAACTCCTTGGTTTTACCTTGTTTACCCTACAGAACAGTCTTATCTGATTTGTCATATAGATTCAAGATAACAGGAACTCTGTTGGTTTGTCACCAGAGAAGACACACGTGGATCCCTGCTCATGTCAGTCAGTCAAACAATCAGTCAGTGTAGCACCCCAGGCACCACCACACTCTGCACCACCTCCCCAAGTGTCAGTGACAGGCCCTGGGCCCACACCACCTCTCCCAGTGTCAGTGAGAGGCCCTGGGCCCACACCACCTCTCCCAGTGTCAGTGACAGGCCCTGGGCCCACACCACCTCTCCCAGTGTCAGTGACAGGCCCTGGGCCCACACCCCGCACCACCTCCCCCAGGGTCAGTGACAGGCCCTGGGCCCACACCCCGCACCACCTCCCCCAGGGTCAGTGACAGGCCCTGGGCCCACACCCCGCACCACCTCCCCCAGGGTCAGTGACAATCTCTGGGCAGGTGTCTCAGGATTCAGGTCTTATCAGTGAGGAGGACCAGACATGCTTGTTCGGAATAAATGGTTGTCACCTGCTCCATTAGTCTAAGGACTAACCCCAAATTAACCACAGGTCCTCCCCTGCTCTGTAATGAAGCACTGTTTTGGGAACAGCTGGTTCAGTCTGGCTGGTGCCCATCCACTTTGTCTTGGGTGGGGATTTCTCCCGACCACACAACGAGCTCCGGAAGAATGTGTTTAAGCAAAAGCAGAGGACGCTCCCAGGTTGGTGAGGATGCATCAATCAGTCAGTCTAGCTCTCTTTAGCTCGACAATGACAACCTGTCTCCTGGTCTTAAATGACATCACCATGAGATAATCACACTCCGGTGACAGCTGTGATGAAGGTCCAGCACAGCCTTCATATCCTGAGGCCTGACCCATTTCAGTGAACTGAAGTAAAGATCCTGTCTCAAAGGTTATGATGTCACTGCCATTACAAACAATTCCTTGTGTGTTTGCGTGTGTGCAGTCTAACTATGACAAATGGAAGTTCCTACATGTTCACATTTACTCATGTAGGAATTTTGTGCAGGGATCTAGGAATGGAGCTTTGATTTGCCACAGGGCTTAAATCCAGCCTGCAGTGTAACTCTTCTTCTCTCCAGCTTGTTTCCAGCCTCCTTTACTGTCTTCCGACTCGCCTCTGCAGCCTCCTCTACTGTCTTCATCCTCCTCTACTTTCTCTAGCCTCTCCTCTCTAGCCTCCTCTACTGTCTCCAGTCTTTTCTACTGTCTTTAGTCACCTCTATTGTCTTTAGTCTCCTCTATTATCTCTAGGCTCCTTTATTGGCTCTAGCCTCCTCTATCGTCTCTATCATCCTCTACTGTCTTTAGTCTCCTCTACTGCCTTCTATACATATAAAATATGTGGCATGTTTGGTTATACATTGTTCCAAAACCAGTGTAAACACAAAGTAAGCATTTGTTGAGTATCGCTCTGAAGATGCTGTTAGATGGTTAGACATCTTTGTCAGGGCTATTATTCTCTCTTCTTTTCCTTCCTTTATGTTGTATCCGGTCATCTAACCCATCACTCTCTCACTCAGCGCCAACTGTCTCTGTGTTCTCTAACCTGTACCTGTCACTATTCTCTATCTCACTCACTCCACCTCTCTCACTCTGTCTCTCTTCCACCTCTGTCATTCTCTACCTTTTTCATTCCTCTCCCTCTTCCGCTCTCTTTATTTTCCTCTTGTTCTTCAACCTCTCTCTGCTCTATCTCTTGGTCCCCCCACAGCCCCCTCTTCCCTCTCTGCTCCCCCTCCACATAGATGAGAACCCGTCAAATCAAAGCAGGCCAACGAACAAGGCCCCCTCTTTGCAGCAGAGTGATAATAAGTTAATAGGTACTATGTGACCAGGCTGGGATTCCTGGGTAATTGCCTTGAGCTGCGTCAACCTTGATGAAGTGAGTTAACCCACAGCGACTGAAAAACACCAAAAGCACCCTCAACCTCTGGATCAGGCCCAGATAGCTTAATGATGAGCTTGCTGTTATAAACTGTTGACTAACAAAGGGAAACGCATTCATTCTTATTGCAAGTCCATGTGCAGAAAGGCAGTTGCACATGACACGTCTCTTAAAACAGACATATGTCTAACGAATAAAAAAGCAGTTAGCTATACTAGTCAGCTATTAAAAACGTTTAACAAATTGTAAATGTGGTTTCATACTACAGGTGCAGTTAATATAATACTCATTAAAAACAAAAGTTTGCTGTGATCGCTTTGAAAGACGATGACAACAACATTGTACATCTCTGTATATTTGGTTTTCCTACCATAAACACGTCATAAAAAACCCATCTGCTGTGATCTTATCTGTGTGCGCCCCCCCCCCCCCCCCCCCCTCCCCATCCGCCAGAGCTCGTCTATGCCCTCGGTCACACTCTCCACAAGTCTGGGAGCTGGACCTTCCAGCCTACCAAGACCGGCGCCCAATAAATTCAATCACGGTCAAACATTAAACAGTTGTAAATGGGCCTGTGAGCTGTGCCAGAACACCAGTGTTTTCTAAACTAAAGAGGTTTTCTGTGTCATACAGCATCTAGTCAGATAGAGGGTATGTTCTCTGGTTGAGAAGGGCTAAGGCGGCTCTCCTTGCGCTTAAGTAAGAATCGAAATATGACTCACATGCTTTAGGTATATTATGAGAATGTAATGAGGAAGCTTACATAAACACTTTAGAAGGCATATCCCACGCGTTGCCATTAATATCCCGAGTAATTTTCACAAATGATCTGTGAGGTATGCGCTAAACACACATTCTAGGCCTTACACAGTGTTTATAAAGGCTTAACGAACTCTGTACTAGATCAACCGCTTTAAGGTGTGACTGATCTTCCTGATCCCTGTGGCCTCCGTTGGTTGGATCGGAGGAACACAGGCACAGCTACACTACCGTTCAAAAGTTTGGGGTCACCCAAACAATTTTGTGTTTTCCATGAAAAGTCACACTTATTCACTACCATATGTTGTGAAATGAATAGAAAATAGAGTCAAGACATTGACAAGGTTAGAAATAATGATTTGTATTTGAAATAAGATTTTTTTTACATCAAACTTTGCTTTCGTCAAAGAATCCTCCATTTGCAGCAATTTGTTGAGGTAATCTGGAGAAATTGCACCCCACGCTTCCAGAAGCAGCTCCCACAAGTTGGATTGGTTGGATGGGCACTTCTTGCGTACCATACGGTCAAGCTGCTCCCACAACAGCTCAATGGGGTTCAGATCTGGTGACTGCGCTGGCCACTCCATTACCGATAGAATACCAGCTGCCTGCTTCTGCTCTAAATAGTTCTTGCACAATTTGGAGGTGTGTTTAGGGTCATTGTCCTGTTGTAGGATGAAATTGACTCCAATCATGCGCTGTCCACTGGGTATGGCATGGCGTTGCAAAATGGAGTGATAGCCTTCCTTATTCAGAATCCCTTTTACCCTGTACAAATCTCCCACCTTACCAGCACCAAAGCAACCCCAGACCATCACATTACCTCCGCCATGCTTAACAGATGGCGTCAGGCATTCTTCCAGCCTCTTTTCATTTGTTCTGCGTCTCACAAACGTTCTTCTTTGTGATCCAAACACCTCAAACTTGGATTCATCCGTCCACAACACTTTTTTCCAGTCTTCCTCTGTCCAATGTCTGTGTTCTTTTGCCCATCTTAATCTTTTTCTTTTATTGGCCAGTCTCAGATATGGCTTTTTCTTTGCCACTCTGCCCTGAAGCCCTGAATCCTGCAGCCGCCTCTTCACTGTAGATGTTGACACTGGTGTTTTGCGGGTACTATTTAATGAAGATGCCAGTTGGGGACCTGTGAGGCGTCTGTTTCTCAAACTAGAGACTCTAATGTACTTATCTTCTTGTTTAGTTGTGCAACGCGGCCTCCCACTTCTTTTTCTACTCTGGTTAGAGCCTGTTTGTGCTGTCCTCTGAAGGGAGTAGTACACACCGTTGTAGGAAATCTTCAATTTCTTAGCAATTTCTCGCATGGAATAGCCTTCATTTCTAAGAACAAGAATAGACTGTCGAGTTTCAGATGAAAGTTCTATTTTTCTGGCCATTTTGAGCGTTTAATTGACCCCACAAATGTGATGCTCCAGAAACTCAATCTGCTCAAAGGAAGGTCAGTTTTGTAGCTTCTGTAAGGAGCTAAACTGTTTTCAGATGTGTGAACATGATTGCACAAGGGTTTTCTAATCATCAATTAGCCTTCTGAGCCAATGAGCAAACACATTGTACCATTAGAACACTGGAGTGATAGTTGCAGGAAATGGGCCTCTATACACCTATGTAGATATTGCACCAAAAACCAGCATTTGCAGCTAGAATAGTCATTTACCACATTAGCAATGTATAGAGTGTATTTCTTTAAAGTTAAGACTAGTTTAAAGTTATCTTCATTGAAAAGTACAGTGCTTTTCCTTAAAAAATAAGGACATTTCAATGTGACCCTAAACTTTTGAACGGTAGTGTACATACAGAACAAGACGGGCCTGTGCAATACGGCTGTCCTGTCACTCCACACCCTGGTTCAGACCATCGCTGGTCCACCAGACCCAGACCGGACCCCCACCCTGGCAGCCAGGAGGAGGAGAATGGTGGGGCTTGGTTTCACTCCTCACTAGCCTGGAGCACCACTGATGGTTGGAGATAGAGGAGAGAGGGACAAGATGGATGGGCTGGTGATGAAGGAGGTGGGGAATGACAAGTTAAGGAGGGCAATGACAAGGGGGGGTTGGGGGTGGGATGGAGGAAAGAGGGTTGGCTGGGTAAAGAGACAGGGAGGTAGAGACAGAGAGGCAGAGGGTGGGAGACAGAGAGGGAGATGGGGATTGGCCGAGAGGGAGAGAAACAGTGACAGAGGGTACGAAAGACAGAAATAAGAAGTGTGTGTGTTTGTGTGTGTGAGAGAGAGAGAGAGAGAGAGAGAGAGAGAGAGAGAGAGAGAGAGAGAGAGAGAGAGAGAGAGAGAGAGAGAGAGAGAGAGAGAGAGAGAGAGAGAGAGATGAAGAAAAGAAAAGACGCTTGCTGAGGTGACACCTGAGTGTGGTTGCTGGGAGAAGGTAGGTGAAAGGTACAGGCCAGTTCATCTGAATTCATAGACTGAAGGACAGTCCTGAAGAACAGGTTGGGAGTTGTATCCTTGCTAAGAGTCAGTACACCTACCCAGTATGGTAAGTACAAGCCTTTATAGGTTAGGTACAGTAAAGGACCAATCAGGGACACTGATGGCACTCTGAACAACATACACTATGGCGTCATATATTAGAAAAGTCTTGACTTGCGACTTAAAAACAAAATGGTGGCCTGACTTGTTGCAAGGGCCGCCTGTGTCCTGGTTATAGCTTGTTTAGCTGGTGAGAGCCCAGAAGAGAGGCAGTTGGTGTACTGGACCATGCTGAGAGCCACCTGTTCAAACCACATTGACTCTGAGTGATACTTCCATGGGAACATGTGGCTTTGTTAACACAAGTCCTAAATAATAATCAACATCTAATAGTTATTTTGAGAATTATATTGACATGATTCACAATAAACAGTCAATGTATGTTCTGAGAGCCTTTCTTTTTATGTTTATGTTTTTTTACATCCTTTTTTGATTTAAATTTAAACTTCGACTGTCGATTAATAATATTGTACTGTATGTTTTATGCAGCACTTTTATAAAAAAAGTTTGAAAAAAAAGACCCACTAAGAACAAACTGAAGCACTGATATTCGCTAGAGTTTGTTTGAGTGACAGTTGAGGTCAGTTTAAAGTCTCCGGACAGCAGAGCACACACACACACACATACACACACATACACACACACACACACACAGATGAACCGTCTGTGCTTACCAGAGATACCACTGTATATTATATTCACAATATAAAATAGCGCACAATTACGTGTTTGATCGTTTTCCTTGCTTTGAAAGATTACATTATATAAAAAATTGAAAGACGACTTCATGATACATCCACTGAAAAGTGAAGGTTTTTGTAGCTTTCTTGACAATTGTTCATTTTTAGCAAAGTGTAGGCTATATGCATTGCACACTTTCGCAAAACACATTCCTGCCCTGCTGTGCGCTGCTGAAAACATTCATTTAATAATGTATTGTCATATTTCTAGGGTCAACAGATGAATATATCGATCATGACTGTTTCAACCATGTGTTAAATGGAGCCTAACAATAGCCTTTGTTAGGTTATTAAAAATGTCTTCAACAGCTGTGAACTGGTCGGACAACGGCTCCACAATAGACTTTAAACACATTAGAATCCGCGGCTCCAACCATTTTCTTACTCTTCAACACCGACTTTGCATCGCATTCTGTTTTATTTAGACTGGCTTCAGCAAGAAATAGAAACTCCGTCGTCTTAAAATGTGTGATGGTTCGTTCAATCAAATCGTCGTAAGTTGGGTTATCGAAATGAAACACACAGTGTATGATAAATGACTCACCTCCGTAAACTTTCCACGAAGACTGTTGATAAAGTAAGTTTAGCTGCAGAAAGCGAAGGGTGGATCTCTTTATGGTCTCAGTGCATAACCATGATGCCGGTTACCCGTGGCTGACAGGCGGTAAAAAGCAAAGAGAGGCTGAAGAGAGGCTGAAGAGAGGCTGAAGAGAGGCTGAAGAGAGGCTGAAGAGAGGCTGAAGAGAGGCTGAAGAGAGGCTGAAGAGAGGCTGAAGAGAGGCTGAAGAGAGGCTGAAGAGAGGCTGAAGAGAGGCTGAAGAGAGGCTGAAGAGAGGCCGAGGGCGGAGTTGAAGGGCAGGTGAACATTTGCAACGAAGACCAGCCATTCCGAGTTGGTCTTTTTTTTATGATTCGGCCAGTTTTCTTAGATGAATTTATGATTTCGTCGTGAATATGAGAAGCATCGTTTTCATTCATAATGAACTACAATGAAATATTCATATTGGGAGACAAGAAGTTAAGGACAGTAGCCTAAATCAGGTAATCACATTCACCAAGAGTAAATGTTCAAATGTGCATGAAATCAACATGGAGCATTTATTATTAAGTAACCCTTTAATCAAAAGGCTACATTTAATTAGAGGGCACTAATTAATACACCTCATTATCTCTCACCACTCTGCCCCCAGTGCAGCCAGGTCTAAGTGGGCAGAGGAAACATACAGGCCAACTGCAGTTCTATAGGTGAACTTAGGGGAGACCATGGACTGTTGTATTACTTTGTGCATTTAAAAAAAAATCTAAAATGTACAATTTGATATATTTTGAACTTCAGTGATTCAAATACTTAAAATGTATGTAAACACAGTCATACCAGTGTTACAACTGTCCCAGTGTACAGGGACGGTTGTAACACATGACAGGAATGGTTGTAACACATGACAGGGACAGTAATAACATGCCAAAAGGGTTCACAGTTGATGATTACATTTTTTTTATCACAAAGAATTTCATCTGTCAAATCCTCAAAATTTGGACAAATTGACAAATGTCAGGTTTTGGCCTCTACCCTGACTGATTTGCCCTGTTTAACTTAATCTGAGGCCCTCTCGCGCAAAGCAAGGTGCACCTTTCTATATTTGGCATAATGTTAGCAAAACAAACAGGTTTCCGCCAACTATATGAATGCAATTGATTATATGTATGTTTCAATTTAGTTTATGTAGGTCTTTAGGTATAGGATTAGGGTTAAACCCATTAAATCAACCCTAAATGGGCCCTACATTTATAAAAACACTACAATAAAACTATAATAATAATGTTATATAAATTAAAGTACAAATATTTATCAATTGTAGTAACATGTTTACAGTAACTGGTAACAGTTTTTTATTTTATTTGAATCTATTCTGTTTTTAGCTATTACAATTGGGATAAGAAATAAGAATCTTTGGATTCCTAGAGATCTTGTTGGATAAGTTATATTTTAGGTCCACAGTGTAATGTTTTTGTAGAACAGAGGGTCTATGCTTGGCAATCCAGCTGGTATCCAATGCTATGGAGAGGGATGAGATCCTAACAAATCGTTTATTATTTATAATGTATTATTATTTATTTGTACAGCCCTTTTTACAAGCAACGTCACAGAGGGCTACACATTTGCCCATAGAACTGCCCCTCAACCAACATAAACCCTCAAGGAAGACAAGGAGACACTCCCAGAAAAATTCACTAGAGTAGAAAATATGGAAGCATCATTGGTAGGAACAATTCAGTGAGGGATCCCCTCCTCCAGAGACGTTGGTGTAAAGACAGGTGCAGAACATTGGCAAAACATAATCATACAGCAGTAAAAAGTTAATTGGTTGTTGAAACATCAAAATCCAATGCTCAATTTTGGCCCGAGGTAGCACAGTTTAGGCAGCCACAGGGCTGGGGTCCATGATTGGCGCAGCATCACAGGCAGGGGGATGAGGAAAGGACCTTGGCCTATAAGGGAGATCAACGTCCATCTGGTGACCAGATCTAGGATTGGTAGACCATCTCAGATCAATGTCCACTGGCACCAGGTCCAACATAGGCTGACCACCACGCATGTGCTGAGAGCTCAGACCCCACACACCAGGAGGATGGAGGATATGGAGGGGAGGACAGAGATAGAGAGAGTAGATATTAAAGAGTGCCAAGAGCAACTAACCGTTGCAGCAATATTAAGAAGTAGGTTCCCACTGGTCAAGTGTGGGCTAGTGCAGTAAGTTAACATTAAATGGAACATTAAATCTATTCCAAGGGAAAGAAACTCTAAAATAATTATTTAAGACTGCCCTGTCCCCAGTCCCCAACATATAGAAGCTTTATTTATATATTTATTATATATCTTGAACAGACAGATACACAATCCAGGGTTACATTACAAATACAGTAAAGGAAAACACACACACACTTTAACAGTCGTAGAACCACCAAATAGGTGGCATCTTGGGATCTTAGTGTCCTTACAGAGTGATAGAGTGCAAGAAGACTAGAGAGGTACAGTGGTCCTAATCCATGCAAAGATTTGTAGGTTAGTATTAGAACCTTTAAATCAGCTCTGGCTCGGATAGGGAGCCAGTGTAGAGAGATAAGAGTAGCTGTTATGTTATCATACTTTCTAGTATTACTAAGTAGCCTAGCAGCAGCATTTTGCTCCCGCTGTAAGTTTTTTACGTTGGTATTTGGGAGGCCAGAGAATAATACATTGCAACATTCCACTCGAGTTAACGACAGTTTTTGAATTATTTATTAGATACTGCCCCCGTGTGGTAAAATTCTGAACTGAGCCTTTTCTTGCCCCTTTTTAGACTGAAGTTACCTTAATATGAAGCAGACAAAAAGACCTCTGCATCAGACCCCAGCTGCTGGCAACTCAGTAGGGGCTGTTTTTTTATGAAGACTCACCCTCTCAATCACATCGTTTGTTCTCATTCATAGAAACAAGTGAATGCAGCTCTCCTGACCAAGCCACTGGCAACAACACACAAGGAGACTTTGTGGGCTTTCCTCTGTAATACCAAAGATTCCCAGACGCTCCTCAGAACTGATTAAATCTTGAAAGGCTTTGAAATCTTATTAATGAATGCTGGTTCCCTGACTGCCTCATTAATCTTTCCCCTGCAAGGCAACGGTGCTAATGTGGGTCAACACCAATTAGACCGGTCAGATTAATTCAGCCTAAACGCGTGACTCGACCAAAAACAGCTGGACTGCAGCTATATGTGCTTTGCCCTCAATCTTGGATGTAAATCTATTTCAGAGTGTGGGTATCTCTAGGTCCATTCTCACAAGGTGTTTTCTGCTGACCTCAGACCCCACCAGACCCTTCAATCTGACTGAATCAGTCAGATGAAGTCGAATCAAATCAACATGTATTTGTATAGTTCTTTTTACAAGCAATGTCACAGCAGGAAAATTGTGCCAGGAAGAGAATAAGTTGAGCCACATGGGAGTATGGTTAGGTTAAAGTAAAACTGAAAATGTTTAGCTAATTATGTCTAATGCTTTACCAATTCAAGACACAATCAATACAAAAAACGTTCTCAATGATTTATTATGAACAATTTATCAAAGAAAAAAATTGATCAATGTAGATAAATTTTTCAACAAGAAGGCCTGCTGGGTTTTGGTCTAACATTCAATGTCACGTCATTTTAGTTAGCTCAATTTACCCCCTCTCTTTTGGCTCAAATCACCCCACACCTGCCAGTTGAAAAAACTTGCCTCATCCAGCAGTTTAGAGTTAAAGTTATGCAAACAGTATAGCCTCATATTGTAATTAACTATATCAGGAACACATGGGTGATTTTCTTTCAAACATGTCTTTAATTGTTGAAAAATCATGAATTATTGAACAAAATTATCATTATCATTCCCTTTTTTTACTGAAATGTGATTACCACTTCACACATGTGCCTCTCCTCTTCACAGTTCAGGTGAAAAGGAAGAGTTAAAAAAGTGTATTTTTTGAGTTTATCATTGTCAAGAAACCCAAGGGTGGCTCACCTTACCCACTGGTTCAATTTACCCCTCTCTCCCCCATTTTAGCGAACTCCTTTTGGGATCGATTCCGACAGCCGCAACTACAGCAGTGTACAAGAAACGCCGTAATTTGATTGGCTGATAAACCGAAGTGGGTGGAGGAAGCTATCTCACCCGCTACACGCGCGCTTTTTGCTTGCACGAGCGGACGACAAGCAAGCGGTTGGGTCAACTACAACGGTAATTTACTTGGGCGGTTCGCCAATACTTAACCCATTAAAGGCCAAAGTAAAACATTTAAATATTCCTTCAGCATTTACATGTTTGTCCCGTTTTGTGCATTGATTGTAGATCAGCCATGTCACCCGATAAAAAGACACACGAAGCTTTTTCATAAAGTAGAGTGTAGGGCTAACAAGCCATACGAACAAACTAACTAGCACTGCTAGCAGTGCTTTCAAATGCCCAGGCTTTCAAATGCCGATTTTACAATGGGAAATCGTATTAACTGTTGATAGTGTATGCCTCCTAGGATAGTCTTACAGCCAGACTTGCTTCTATGAACTCAAACTTGTTAGCCGCAGGATAGGTTACAAAATTAACCGTCCATTTTGTTTGCAGGAAAGACGGCATCAAACCACTATGCAGAGCAGGCTAAGGACAAACAGCAGCAGGCCATAAGGTGAGGTTCTAATGTCTTATGTTAGTTCATTTGGAGTCATCAGCATTGCTGTTTTGTTTTGACGTTCAGTCAATCATCATATTTATTTAAGCATGGATTGTTTTATGATAGGCATCTCAGAAAGATTAGATAAACCTTAATTTTTCCTCCAGGGGGTGGAAATTGACGTTCACAACAGCAGCAAGGTAAAGTACAGCACACAGTTGCAGGGTAATATAACAATAATGACAATAACAATAACAATAGCAATAGGCGGGCACGATAAAGTCCAATATAAAAAATAAGAAAATAAGTAAGACAAGAAACCCAGTAAAGATGCTGAAGTGCAGTTAGAGGAGGAAGCAACTGGACCTTCAGGGTTAAGGTGAGGTCTTTCTGAACATTTAATGATCAAAGTGTCAAGCAATGACGTTTTGTGATGTTTAAAATTATGACTTTTAACTGATTTGGTCATTAATTAGAGGGGGAAAGTGGTGCATGTTAAAAGGTGGGTTCCACCCATGACCAACCATGTGCCCTTCATATTAAACTGCTCAGAAATATAAATTGGATGCACTGAATACATATGAAAAGTGCATTAGATTTATTAGTCCATTAATTGCATGATAGGAAACAGGTAACCATAGGACTGTATAACACAAGATGATATTGTCTAAACTAAACGCTAAAAGAATCACAGTCTTCTCAGTTAAAGTTCATTTCTCAGCCATGGGGTGGTGGGGGGGATGTCCTCACCAAAGCTGAGACCTAACCTACGCCTTTGCACACACTTGCACACATTCTCACACACGTATACTGTCAACATCCCTGTAGATTTACAGTGAACATGCTGTGCTCGATACAGTATCAGATCCATGGTATTACTTACATTCACAGTCACTATATTTGAGCTCAAGTCTCAGCCATGATTTATTGAGGCAGACTGTTTAGTCAAGTCTTTGAGGCCTCAATGTGAATAGTTTGGAGTGCCAGGCACAGGTCTCTATAGTCTCTCCAGGGTGCATGATTTAGATTAGCTGAGCTGGTCGGCTTGTGCCGTCTGCTCTCAGACTTTGTTCAGAGTTCTCTGTAGAGGTCACTGCCACCTCTCCATCGCCTTGTCCGTATTAAAATGAATGATGAACATGTGCATGTACATATGTGTTTTAAATTTTATAATGATGCTATAGGGGGCCTAAACACTGTTCTGTCCTTCCTCAAGTAATTTTTTCAAACAAATGCATACAAGTGCACGTACTTATACATTTAATGTATTGTGTGATATCTTGCAAATTTGATTTACCAGCATTTCAGAAAGCTGACAATGACATTTTGTGAGTTTCAACATCAACATTTTGGGAAATTTGGCTGGTAACACTTATTACTTCAATTTCTCTATTGTCTTTCATGCACCTTCACTAGTAATACCCTATCACACAAATTCATACTGTATTTATAGGATAATGTTTTGGATTGTTGAGGAATAAGTCTTTCTAATTTTATTTCAAGTTATGAACACCATGCTAAAAAAATATTCCATTCTTTGTGTGCCTTTCAGTTCTCAAGAAAACTGTGCAAACAAATATATTCATTTATTCAAATGAAATCACAAAAGGTGGAAAGGCTGTCCATCAACAAGCTGACCGCCAACATGTTAAAATAGAGTTTCCAATCTTGCAGTCTCTCACTAGGTGGCAGGATAGGGTTAGGTTATTCTGTAACTTAATCACACTTGTAAACAGTGCTAGACACAGATCTTTTTCTGATACACTACATACGATGGGCCAGGTTAAATGCTTTGAACTGAGGAATTACATTGTTAGCATGCAAAAGCTACAAAGAGAACACTGTTCCTCCCTCTCTTCAAAGTCATATTTATGCAAACATAATTACTGAATAAGACACCTCAAAAGACAGTACTCTTTAACATCCTGACATGTTACAGGTGGCTGTAAAATTACAGGGTTTCCAAAATTGCATAATATTTTCACACTATCTAATTTAGTTGAATCCATGTGTTGTGTAGTTCCATCAATCTTATAAAGTATTAGACATTAGCAGATTGTTTTCATATTCAAGATTTATGTTCAGGGTTCTGTTCCAAATGACTAGAGTTCAGACAGCTGTTGTGTGACGTAGGGAACTAAATGTTTGTTGTATTTAGCTTTCCTTGCTGGTTAGTTGGAGATAATGTAAGTCCAGTTAGAAACATGCCCTGCCTCAGAAGCGCTTTGTGACTGATGTGTAACCTTATTGTAAAGGGATACAACCTGACTAACTTTCTAGGCCTTTTGTTTTTAGGCCTGCTAATATTTGAGCAATTACGAGGTACAGATTTAGACATAAAATACAACTTTTACTTAAGTGCATTTACCAAATAAGTGGATTATGAATGAATTACATTTAAAATACACACAAAAGTCTAAAGAAATCTGCAAGATATCCACTCAAATCCCCAAAGTTAATGGTAACGCTAACAAATATTTCCTAATTTAGTGTATTTCTATAATAAATATTTACACATTTCACTTAGTTTTTGAATTAATAAATTAATACATAAACAAAGAAATATAAAAATAAAGAAAGCAAGACATGCAAAATATAAGTAAACTATTGATTGACAGTTGTGCATTAATTGATACATGTGTCCATACATATTATTTTATATACAGTAGCCTATACAACTTAATCCATAATATGTATTTAAATGAGATTTAATCATAGTTTCACACCTTCAAACTAAATACTCTACTATTGTTTGTTAATTTCAGTTCTTGTTGAATAAAAATTATTTAAGGATTATTAGCATCTGAAGTCTCAGAAAAATTTGATATATGATGAAAATGTTGTACTTCATAATATAATAAGAATAATAGCAAGACATAATAAATTGTGAAACATGTTTCATTGTAGCATTGACTAAAAATCACGCTGTAGCATCATTTTATGTTTACAATTTCCTTTTGCCTTTTCCTCCAACCTCTCCTGTGTCCTTGGACATGAATTAGAAACACTTTGTTTTTTATTCCGGAGAAATGGCTGCAATAATCGATTACGAATTTGAGTCAGTGTCAGACCATAAATTAGAGGATTCAATAACGGAGGAAAAAGGATAATCTGTAAACTCAAAAAATTCTGAAGATTTTGGGGTAAATTAGATCCATATCGCATGTACATAACATCAAAAAGAGTAGCAATTACAACATTTAATAAAACAATTAAATGTGGAACACACGTTCTCATGAACTTTCCTCTGTTCTCCAAGGACTTTAAACACGATTTGATTAGCTGCACATAAGTCCCAACAATAAAAATGCCAATAACTGTATAGAAAAAAACCATGACATATGCATTTATGTTAGTTGGTATGGTAGAGGTTATCCAACTGGTTGCAGCACATGAGAGTTTAACAACCATCCAGGCAGCACAATATATTTTCTGTATGTGGGAACCACACAACTTCAGTCCGGCAACAGATAATACACCAGTAGATGAAAGACCTAAAGGAGCTAGCCAGGAGAAGGTGACTAAATGGGTGACCCTCTGTTTAGTCATAACAGAGTAATACTCCAGTGGTCTACAGATCGCCACATATCTGTCATATGCCATCACTGATAACAGACAAATGTCAATGCACACAGATGAGTATATTACAAAAGCTTGAAACATACATAATGCATAAGAGATAACCTGCACATGAGACAGTAGATCCACAAGGAACTTGGGATAGAAGCCTGCTGTCCCAAACAGTCCATTGATGCACAAGTTACAAAGCAAGGTGTACATTGGTTCATGGAGGTTTCTATCCATGGTAATAATAACAATGACAGCAACATTTACCATAATAATAACGCAGTAAAACAGTAAAGTAAGACAGAAGAATGTTACTTTGTAATATAATATGTCATCATACCCAAACAGAGTAAAGTCCGTAACAGAGGACACATTTTCCATTGTAAGGGAAAAAACTCTGTAAAAAATATCCAAAAGACACCTACTCTCCTGTTTACCTTGACTTACACTAAACAACACAACCAAATTAGATATTCCTAGATGGACAGATGAATTCTGTCTAACACTAAAGATGACTTCTAATAAAACATGTTGAGTTTTCCAGACATTACCTGAAACATATATTTGTAATTGCTCTATAATGTAGCCTAAAAGAGCCTCCTTCTCTGTTCTCCTTGCTGACTGTACGTATATTCACCCCCTACATATATACACACTCGACAACATTTCCCTGGAATTCAAGGCAACCAATCAATTCTTTGCATGATGTAAGATGTGGATCAGTGGTTGTCAACCTCTTTTAGGCCAGTGCCCCCCTCTCCATTTTTCAGGTCCGACCGACCCCCCCCCCCCCCCCATAACAACTTTTTCTTTGTGTACACAAGTATAATTGTAGAAATCACAGCATTAAAACAATACAACACACAATATACATTGTAGTATGTGTAAAATGTAATACAAAAAGCAGTCTTTTACTATTTCTGAGTCTGAGAACGGTGTATTGGCCCGAGCCAAAATCCAAGCCATCTCAAAAAATGCCTCTGTTAAACGCTCTGCAGTGGAGGTTGTCCTGTGAATAAGATTTTGCTGCTCAAAGTGAAGCAGGGATCTGCGCTATTTTACTCTTTCTAATTTCACTGCCAGGCGAATAACTTTCATTGAAATTTGGAATGCGCAGTTTTGAAATGGTGCTTTAAGTTGCGTCGTTTGAAACAGGCGCGGGTTTGTTTGCATATTAAGCACAGAGGGTTCATGCCATGAAGAATAAATAAGAATTCGTCTGTCCTGCTCGCCCCCTCTCCGTTGTCTTCATGCTGATTTTCGTTTGGTGTTAGTGCTTGTTTTTGCCCCTTTTTAATAAAAAAACGACCCCTTGTGCCCGCATCTCAAACTGGCTTGCTCCATCCTATGTCGGTCGTCAATCCTCGCTTAGTGCGTAACGGCGCGCGGGTTTGCAGGCTGGCCGTATTCACGTGAGACCGCAGAAAATTACTTAATTTATAGTTATTACTTATTAAGTATTATGCAGATTTTTGCGATTGTGTTCACTGCATGTTTATGTAGCACATTTGAAAAAAAAAAATACCATATTTACCATATATACCAAAGTTACCATATTGTTATAAGCTAGTATGCCAGTGCGAGCCACCAATTAAAGCTTGACGAGCCGCATGTGGCTCGCGAGACGCGCATTGAGTATCTCTGATCTAATTTGTATCACTATCAGGTGCATACGATTATGAATCCGAGGCCACAGTTTACAAAACGGTGCGCACAGATTTTTTTTCTTCTCTCCTATCTGACCCTAGAGGGGCTCCGTAAAAATGAGTAGGTGTCGGTTAGACGAAACTGGCATTAAAAAACTGGCATTAAAAAACAGACACAGACAAACGCCCCCCAACCGCACCTCAACGCCCCCCTTTTAAAAATATTGTTCCCAGCGCCCCCGACGTTCTCTGAATGCCCCCTGGGGGGCGGTACCGCCCCCGTTGAGAAACACTGATGTAGATAGTCTAACGCTTGATGTTGAGCTGGTCAATGTAGAAATTATTTGAACACTGGGACAGACATGCCATGTGACTGGAATATTGTCTATCTTGGAGATAGACTTTGATTACAATATTAACACATTGATTTAGAGCTAGTGTTAAGCTAACCAAATGAGAGCTAAAATGACAGCTAAGTAACCCTATCTACCCATTGCACTCCAGTTTTATAACCTATGCAGGCTGGAGCTGAACCTGATTATCCCACAAAATGTCTGATGTTTTAGGAAGGGTAGTCAAGTTTTGCAAACTTAGCGATTTTAGCTAGAGTTTGAAGTATTCAAACCAAAATAATAGCTAATATGTACTAATTGAGTTATGTTAATACATGTGTTCTCTTACATATGATCTACTCTGTGGTGGAGGAAAGTGTCTAAAATACAACTTTGTAGTAAATAATGTAATTATTTACAACCTGTTGTACTTGTCTTCGGTTAACTTTTAATAAGCATCATATCTTGTGTTCATGTTTAGCTTCCATGGCGCAAATGTGATGTTCACTATTCCAGAATAAATAAAATAGTACACCTGAGTCCAGGTGGAGACTTTGGTTTTTATATTTATTCTTAAAATGGAGGAGCATAATCGTGTATTATTAAGTCATTATCTAGCACTTATTAGCGGTGCCGCTTATTCCTGTTAGGGTCACGGGTGACTGCAGCCTATCGCAGGTACTTTCGGGACTTAAGCGGGGTACACCCTGGACTGGGGCAGACAACCATTCACTCTCACAGTCATACACTAGGAGCAATTAATGTCCAATAAACTTACCACATGTATGTCTTTGGACTGTGGGAGAAAGCCGGAGTACCTGGAGGAAACCAGGGTAACACGGGGAGGACATGCAGACTCCACCAATGGCGCTTTTCCACCGCATGAAATCAGCTCGCCTCGCCTCGCCCCTACTCGCATTTTTGGCGTTTCCACCGCAGTTCCATGGTACCTGGTACTTTTTTTACCTGGCTAGCGGGTACTTTTTTGGTACCTTCTCGCTCTAGGTACCAGGCGATCTTAAGTCGAGCTAAAAGGTGACGTCGGCAGACGGCCGGCCATTGATTGGCCAGAAAGTGTGACGAAGTCACGAGAGCGACTTAAAGCAACAGCGCCGCAGCTAATACTTATTACTATCAGATACAGTCCATTACACCAACAGTCTACAAGCTTTTTAAAAGTCAGATAAGTTACAAAAGACTAGTTCGTCAACATGGCTAAAATTATAATGTGGGTTCTGTCCACTTGTGGGTTGCGTTGGTGTTATTTACGTCGCGTACAAAAAGACGTCAGGGCCTACGTCACGCCCCTTTCGCCGACGACCAGGAAGTACTTTTTGAGGTACAATTTGCGGTGGAAAACCACCCGTGTTAACTACCAAACCGAGTATAGTCGGGTAGAGTCGTGCTACATTTGCGGTGGAAAAGCGCCACAAGAGAAATCACAGATTCAAACTCACGATCACCTTGTTGGCAGGTGAGAGCACTAACCACACTGCCACCGTGCACCCTATCATAAAGTATACGTGACAGTTTTACAGTGACTGCACAGTCTTTCTTAGAATTTTTTTAAGTAGTTAACTCTACATTAACACATTACTAGTCCGACTCGGTAAACTAGTATTTCGGGCATTATTTGTATGAAACTCTTGGAAAGTGTAAATATCACATTTTAAAACCTAACTCATTATTTGTAATTGAATGCTATTTAAGTACTGTTTCACAAGACTCAGATTTACATACATTTTGAGTAGTGATGAAGACTATTTATTAGATAGGAACATGAATTCATATCAAATGTATTATGCAGTACAGATGCAGACATAAAAATACAACTGTAGCATACAAGTCTTCAGTAAATAAGTACTGTATACTTCTGAAATAACTTAAGTATATGAAGAGACATGCACAAGCAATCTGCCACATGTCCTGTTTTAACCAAACTCATAACAAGCCTCGAAAGCAAATAGGGTGGGGGAGCAAGTCACAAATATAAAACAAACTTATTAGTAATTATTATGTAATTATTATGTAATTATTATTAGTATTATGTAACCATGCTGTCCAGAAAAGGTGACATTCAGTTCCTCGGAAGACCGTCGGCCAGGGGTTCCCAACCTTTTTTGGCCTGTGACGCCATTTTGACATCACAAATTGCTGGCGACCCCATACGTTTTCTTTTTCTATAATAAATTTTTCATTTTATGTTTTGTATCGTGTTGAAAAAGTCACATTTTATTGTGAACACACACCACAGTAGCCTACAGTTAGGCGGAACTTGTCCTTTCAAGACTTAAAATTAATACTCACACAAAAAAAAAATCATACACACAAGGGCACTAAATCCAGCTTCACATAAGTATGTGCTTCCAAAAGGAACCAACCGTTTTAGAGCACACAGTGAGATCTCTGGGTACTCATCTCTTGCTCCAAACCAGAATTCCTCCACTGGCACTCGCGAATGTAATTGCTGATGCGTTCGGTCATGTGAAAGATCAATCAGCTGTTCAACTGCGGTGGCAGGCAGATCCAATGCGCCTGCATCATAGTGAAACGGATTCCTCACCCAGTCAAACTTTGATATATCCACATCTGGGAAATAAGTGTCAAAGTGCTCTTCAAGATGGTTCAGGTGGCTGCACATGTCCTTTGTGGGGCACTTATCGATGTTGTTGCCTGGGGTGGGAAAGGGGTGAAGTTTGTCTTTAAAAGACTTTCTCTCCAGTATGCAAGTTTCACCCTGAATCCATTGATACGATCACTCATCTGCATAACGTTCTTGTTTTCCCCCTGCATTCTTATGTTGAGTTCATTAAGTTTTCTAAAGATGTCCGTTACATATGCTAGGAGGCACATTTTCTGCTGGTCACACAAAAGGTCCACAAAATTAGATTTTCTCACCTCCATTGAGAACGATAACAGTTCGCTTCTCAGCTTGAAAACCCGCTCCAACGTGTTACCTCTCGACAACCATTGTGCCTCTGTGTGAAAACGTAAATTTTATATTCGGAGCCCATGTCGGTGCATCGTTTTGAGAACAGACTACTTGCAGAGGATGTGGATTCACCATGGTTACGACCTGTTGCAGTATGCCTGCAATGGGCGCACTCAGTTCTTTAGATGCCAGTTGTTCACGGTGAGTCATGCAGTTATTCCATAGGGCAGAAGGTGCTCTGCTGAATGATTAATGTTCGCAAACCATTTCTCCGTCCTGCCATAGACGGAGCCCCGTCTGTGCAAAATCCCACCATATTCTCCCAGGGAATTCTGTTTTTGTCCATGAAATCCTGAAGGACATCATACATTGCTTGGGCCGTCTCGTGTTCAGGAAAGGCAGGCAGTACAAAATATCCTTGTGAATAGCATTCTCTTGCATGAAACGAACAAATGTCAAAGCATGGTCATTTTTTTCCTCTGTGTCGACGTCCATTTGAAGAGCATAAGCTGGGCAATTGCGTTTTTCTGTCAGTGTGCTCTCTTGGTCATCAGCAATAGCATCAATTCTTCTTTTCACTGTGTAATCAGACAGTGGAATGGTCTTCAGTTTTTGGGCTTCTTCCTCTCCACACATCGCTTTTACCATTACGATTGCAGCTGGCAAAATTAACGTCTCCGCAATGGTATGCGGCTTCATAGTCTTAGAAATTAGGTAGCTCACCTGATAGGAGGCTTTCAGTGTGTCACACCCCGCCTCGGGTGAGGGTAACGTAACCAAAGGAAACTGGACTTTCAATACCCAAAGGATGGCAAGGCACACAGTCGCAAATAGGTTTTTCAGCATTTATTATCCCAGTGTCCAAAAGTGCATCACAGTGTACAGAGGAGACCACTGTCAAGTGAAGTGGAGTTTTCCCAGGTTTTCCACTGAAAAGGTCTGGGAACCCCTCACACACTTGCAGGAGTTCAAGTGCGGGCTTTGGAGGCAAGTGAATCACAACAGGTTGATGTGGTGCAGTGAGCATGGACAGATCTGTATCCTCTACGGCATCCTCCATTTCCACTTCCCGGGCCAGCATCACCTTGTCCATTCGCAGCTCCTTGTTCTGAGCAAGTCCTCGGCAGTCCTGAACATCGGTTCCTTCCACAGAACCGTTGCTCTCCTTCCATTCTTTTAGAGGGTTGATGTGGTATATCTGGGATACCTTTCCTTCATCCGGATGAGAGATCTCGTAAGTGGCAGGACCAAATTGTCTGACCACGGAGTAAGGACCTTGCCATTGGGCTAGCAACTTACTGCTGGAGGTCGGAAGCAAGAGCATGACTTTTTGACCTGGTTGTAGCACCCGGTGTCCTGCTTTCTGGTCATACCAGGTCTTTTGTTTAAACTGGGCCCTTCCAAGATTCTCCCTTGCCTCGGCTCTGTATTGCTCGAGCCGATCTCGCATCTGCAGCACATAGTACAGAACACCTTGTGGTGCACGTGGTTTGTGCTCCCAGGACTTCTTCAATAGATCCAAAGGACCTTGGACTGAAAAACCCATAAAGTAACTCAAATGGGGAAAATCCTGCAGAGGCTTGTGGTACCTCTCGATAGGCAAAGAGAACAAAGGGAGCCACTTATCCCAGTTCCGACCAGTGTCATCTACAAACTTGCGTAGCATAGACTTCAATGTTCGATTGAACCTTTCCACCAAACCATCAGTTTGGGGATGATAAGGGGTGTTTCTAATGCCCGTGATGCAAAGTTGTTTGTAAAGCTGCTTCATTAGCTTGGAAGTGAAGTTTGTACCTTGGTCTGTGATGATTTCATCTGGGATTCCAACTCGTGAGAAGAACTGGACCAGTGAACTGATAATGCTGGGTGTCTTGATGCTTCTGAGTGGGAAGGCTTCAGGATACTAGGTTGCATAATCACAGAGGACAAGGATGTATTCATGGCCTGCACTGCTCTTGTCCATTGGTCCGACAATATCCATCGCAATCCTTCGGAAAGGAACGTCAATGAGAGGAAGAGGTAGTAGTGGAGCTCTCTCAGGTCGTCTCGGAGAAGTCTTGTGGCACTGCGGACAAGTTTGGCAGTACTCAATGATATCTTTGACCATTAATGGCCAAAAGAAGCAAGCTTTGACTCGAACCAGAGTCTTATCTTGCCCAAGATGACCAGCCCAGGGGACAGAATGAGCTAGATGGAGTACAAGAGGCCTACAACAGGTAGAAACGACCAAGGATCAGGATAGGCTCAGTGTCAGGTTTAAGCTCAGGACCTGATGACAGGACAGGTGCACAACTGAAACTGGGACAGATGGATGAGGAACATGACAGAAGCTGGAGAGTTTCGGCCCTTTCAAAGGACAGACTTAGGCCCGATACCCTCGCTGTTGGCAATGGTAGCAGATGAGATCCTGAATTGGACCCCATCTCGAGAATCCCCTCTTCTCCCCAAAGGTGCCTGGAACACTCACAGGACCACGGGCTCTATGGTCAACTCCTTTGTGAGACACATCTGCTACACCTTGGGCTGCTACCCTGCTCTGTTGCCCTGGCATTCGGAGACCTTTACGAGCGTTCAAGTACTGACTTGCAAGCTTGGCAGCAGTAAGTTCATTTTCTGGCTCATGTTCCTTGACCCAGGTCTTTATTTCATTAGGAAGTATGCAGAGCCTAGTATCCATAAGTATAGAGGTGTGGAAGACAGTACTGTTCTGTAACAGTTTAGAAGGTCATAGCTGTGTATCCGAACACGGTGTTAAAGAAAGTAAATTAGGCGTATGAAGGTTCTTTATTCAACCACACAACAAATACATCTGTACCTGATGGATGGATTCGATGAAATCCAGTGCATAAATTGTAATATAGCCATGGGTGGGAGTCAGGTGGCTCAGCAGGCTAAGCCATTGGCTTCATTATCGAAAGGTTATGACTTCGATTCCCGGCTGAGACATTGTGTCCTTGAGCAAGGCACTTTATCCCAATTGCCTCAGGGGGATTGTCCCTGTACTTATTGTAAGTCGCATCAGATAAAAAGCGACTTACAATAAGTACAGGGACAATTAATATTTATTTATAGACACAAATGTAGATACTTTATCGTAGCTTTCCCTTATTTAACGGGAACACGTTTCACACTAAATGTGAAAAGACAGTGCTATGATATGGAAATGCAATATTAGCCTAACCTTATACAACCTTATGAAATAAGTATTGTTTTGACTCAAACGATTGTGTTTACACAAGACTACGGAAAGTCTACTTTTCATATTTCAAGAATTGTCCTTGCATAAATCGCAAAAGGAGAACAGGGAGATTAGTGTGTAGCTTTACATCTGGAGTCCCAGAACTGTTTGTTTAACAAGCCGAATAACAAAATAGGATTTTTTTACAATACGGAATTTATAAGGAAACTGTACTGCAACATGTCACGCTGTACAACAATACTGACTTAGCATATTATGTTGTAAGACAATATCAGTGGTTTCAGGTTCTGGGTTTATTTGTATTTGATTAATGACACATTGTAGCATAAATAAGAGGGATAATGAGAGGGATTACCGGATAGTGTTTGAATTTATTGATGTTGACCACTAAAGTTGACAGTTACATATTGCAATAACATTGTAAAGCCCTTTATGAATCCAGGCTGTTCGAAACAGTGAATTTGTATGTTAAATACAAAATGTTTTGTACTGTTTTCACATGTTGATCAACTGAAACACACAAGGTTAATTTAAACACAAACAAAAACAAAAATACGTAAAAAAAAGAAAAAGCTCCATCTGAAAGATAGTACCTCTTTATCTGAAGCTTTATCTGATCGTTCTCCACACCCACTCAGGTTTCCTTCTGCCCTCTGGTGTTTTTAGATGTAAAGTGTGTGGTATGGGATTAACACTTGCATTAAACCATATTAATTATTTACGTTTCACACTATTAGAATTTCACAAAATAACTCTGTATTCTTTTTTTGATTTTACTCAGTTTCAGGCCATAAATGAGGGGGTTAAGAATCTGAGGAACTATCAGAAACTGTAAGGCTAAAAAGTTCTGAAGACTTTGTGGTAAATTTGTTGAGCCATATCGGGTGTATAACACATCAAACAACAAAGCAACTGTTACATTTAGTAATGACAGTAAATGTGGCATACATGTCTGCATAAACTTTCCCCTGCTCTCTATGGATTTCAAACATGACTTGATCAAATATACATATGAACATGCAATGAAAATGACATGCCCAAAAAAGAAAAGTATGACAATATATCCAACAATGTTGTTTGTAATGGTGGAAGTGCAAGCAAGTTTAACTACAGACCAGTTGTCACAGTAGAGTTTATATATCTGAGAACCACATAGTTGAAGTCTGGATGTTAATCCCACTAAAACAGAAAAGCAGGTGTAAGGACTCAGCCATGAGAAAACCATTAAAAAGCAGACCCACTGTCTGGTCATTACAGAGTGATACTCCAGTGGTCTACAGATGGCCACATACCTGTCATATGCCATCACTGCTAGAGTAGAAAAGTCACCGCATACTGAAGAATATATTAGAAAAGCCTGAAATAAACATCCTGCATAAGAGATTACATGAGTGTCAGACAGTAGATCCAGAAGGAATTTGGGGTAGAATCCCGTAGCACCATAAAATCCACTGATGCATATACTACACAAAAATATGTACATAGGTTCATGGAGATTCTCATCTAAGAGGATAGTTAAAAAGAGACCAACATTCAACCGAACAATCAAAAAGTAACACAATAAAGTGAAAAAGAAGAGTACGCCTCTGTATTGCATTGTCTGATTCAACCCAGAAAGAGTAAACACTGAAATAATGGATGCATTTTCCATTGTATACAACCTACAACAATATTGTCTATATATTGCTCACTTTCATTTCAATTATGTCTTCCCATCAATGTAAACCATCCATGAGATTATGACCATATTTACCTGTATGATACATCTAAATTCAGCAAACTGGTTGTTCTAAAATTCAAACAAGGTCTAACATCAGTATGATCATGTATGTAACATACGTATAAACTGTTTTCTCAGTAGAGGGTATTGCCATCATATCTCACCTATTAACCATATTTATAGTCTCTCCAGCTGCATGACCTCAGGATCTTACTGCTCTGGGACCTCTGGGGGATCTGTTTTCTGAGCTGAGCTCTGCTCCAACCACTGACATTATCTTTGATCTGTCATAATTTCTTCATGAGACACAATTACCAGACAGTTGCAAAATGTACACCTACTGACGTGACAATTAGAGAAAATGAATTAGTAACACACAAGTATATTTTGTGTCAGTAAGAAAACTGCTAAAATTGGGGACAGTTAATATTTGTGGAAGACAGTTTAGAAAGTGACGGTTGTGTATTCTAACATGGTGCAAGTAAAATAGCCATCTGAAAGTTATTTATTCAACCACAACAAATTAATCTGTACATGGACTTGTTGAAATCCAGTTGGATTGGCCAGTGCATGAATTGTAATATAGACACAATTTTATACATACCTTATCGTAGCTTTCCCTTATTTTAAGGGAAATTAAGTTTCACACTAAATGTGAAAATACACTGCTATTATATAGAAATGAAATAGTAGCTATGAAATAAATATTGTCTGACTTGTGCAATTGTGTTTGCACAAGACAGCAGAAAGTCTACTTTTCAGATTTCAAGTAATGTCCTTGCATACATAGCAAAAGAAGAACAGGGAGATTAGTGTGAAGCTTTACATATGGACTCTCAAGACTGTCTGTTAAACAAGCCGAATGGAAAAAAGATGGTTAAAAAACATTTTACAATGTGCAACTTTTAAGGAAACTACTGCGACATGTTACGCTGTACAACAACAATACTGACTTGGCATATTATGTTTTAGGAAAATATCAGTGGTTTCAGGTTCTGTGTTTATTTGTATTTGATTAATGACACATTGTAGCATAAATAAATGAGAGGGATTACAGGATAGTATTTGAATTTACTGATGTTGACCACTAAGGTTGACAGTTACATATTGCAATAACATTGTAAAGCCCTTTTTGAATCCAGGCTGTTCGAAACAGTGTTATTGTATGTTAAACACAAAATGTTTTATACAGTCTTGACATGTTGATGAACTGAATCACATAAGGCTAACTGAAACACACAAAAAAAATTGTATGTAAAAAAGAAAAAGCTCCATCTGAAAGATAGTACCTCTTTATCTGAAGTTTTATCTGATCGTTCTCCACACCCACTCAGGTTTCCTTCTCCCCTCTGGTGCTTTTAGATGTGAAGTGTGTGGTATGGGATTAACACTTACATGCATGAAACTATATACATTATTTACGTTTCACACTATTATAATTTCACAAAAAAACTCTGTATTCTTTTTTTTACTTTACTCAGTTTAAGGCCATAAATGAGGGGGTTAAGAATCTGAGGAACTATCAGAAACTGTAAGGCCAAAAAATTCTGAAGACTTTGTGGTAAATTTGTTGAGCCATATCGGGTGTATAACACATCAAAAAACAAAGCAACTGTTACATTTAGTAATGACAGTAGATGTGGCAGACATGTCTGCATAAACTTTCCCCTGCTATCTATGGACTTCAAACATGACTTGATCAAATATACATACGAAAATGCAATGAAAATAACATGCCCAAAAAAGAAAACTATGACAATATATCCAACAATGTTGTTTGTAATGGTGGAAGTGCAAGCAAGTTTAACTACTGACCAGTTATCACAGTAGAGTTTATTTATCTGAGAACCACATAGTTGAAGTCTGGATGTTAATCCCACTAAAACAGAAAAGCAGGTGTAAGGACTCAGCCCTGAGTAAACCATTAAAAAGCAGACCCACTGTCTGGTCATAACAGAGTGATACTCCAGTGGTCTACAGATGGCCATATACCTGTCATATGCCATCACTGCTAGAGTAGAAAAGTCACTGCATACTGAAGAATATATTACTAAAGTCTGAAATAAACATCCTGCATAAGAGATTACATGAGTGTCAGACAGTAGATCTACAAGGAACTTGGGGTAGAATCCCGTAGCACCATAAAATCCACTGATGCATATATTACACAAAAACATGTACATAGGTTCATGAAGATTCTCATCTAAGAGGATGGTTAAAATAAGACCAACATTTAACAGAACAATCAAAAAGTAACACAATAAAGTGAAAAAGAAGAGTACGCCTCTGTATTGCATTGTCTGATTCAACCCAGAAAGAGTAAACACTGAAATAATGGATGCATTTTCCATTGTATACAACCTACAACAATATTGTCTATATATTGCTCACTTTCATTTCAATTATGTCTTCCCATCAATGTAAACCATCCATGAGATTATGACCATATTTACCTGTATGATACATCTAAATTCAGCAAACTGGTTGTTCTAAAATTCAAACAAGATCTAACATCAGTATGATCATGTATGTAACATACGTACAAACTGTTTTCTCAGTAGAGGGTATTGCCATCATATCTCACCTGTTTTACCATATTTATTGTCTCTCCAGCTGCATGACCTTAGGATCTTACTGCTCTGGGACCTCTGGGGGATCTGTTTTCTGAGCTGAGCTCTGCTCCAACCACTGACATTATCTTTGATCTGTCATCATTTCTTCATGAGACACAATTACCAGACAGTTACAAAATGTACACCTATTGACGTGACAATTAGAGAAAATGAATTAGTAACACACAAGTATATTCTGTGTCAGTAAGAAAACTGCTAAAATTGGGGACAGTTACTATTTGTGGAAGACAGTACTGTGCATTCTGTAACAGTTTAGAAAGTGACGGTTGTGTATTCTAACATGGTGCAAGTAAAATAGCCATCTGAAAGTTTTTTATTCAACCACAACAAATTAATCTGTACATGGACTTGTTGAAATCCAGTTGGATTGGCCAGTGCATGAATTGTAATATAGTCACAACTGTAGACATACCTTATCGTAGCTTTCCCTTATTTTAAGGGAAATTAAGTTTCACACTAAATGTGAAAAGACACTGCTATTATATAGAAATGAAATAGTAGCTATGAAATAAATATTGTTTGACTCGTACAATTGTGTTTGCACAAGACAGCAGAAAGTCTACTTTTCAGATTTCAAGTGGACTCTCAAGACTGTCTGTTAAACAAGCCGAATGGAAAAAAGATGGTTAAAAAACATCTTACAATGTGCAACTTTTAAGGAAACTGTACTGCGACATGTTACGCTGTACAACAACAATACTGACTTGTCATATTATGTTTTAGTAAAATATCAGTGGTTTCAGGTTCTGGGTTTATTTGTATTTGATTAATGACACATTGTAGCATAAATAAATGAGAGGGATTGCAGGATAGTATTTTAATTTACTGATGTTGACCACTAAAGTTGACAGTTACATATTGCAATAACATTGTAAAGCCCTTTTTGAATCCAGGCTGTTCGAAACAGTGATATTGTATGTTAAATACAAAATGTTTTATAGTCTTGACATGTTGATGAACGGAATCACCACACCCACTCAGGTTTCCTTCTGCCCTCTGGTGCTTTTAGATGTGAAGTGTGTGGTATGGGATTAACACTTGCATGCATGAAACTATATACATTATTTACATTTTACACTATTAGAATTTCAAAAAAAAACTCTGTATTCTTTTTTTTACTTTGCTCAGTTTAAGGCCATAAATGAGGGGGTTAAGAATCTGAGGGACTATCAGAAACTGTAAGGCCAAAAAATTCTGAAGACTTTGTGGTAAATTTGTTGAGCCATATCGGGTGTGTAATACATCAAAAAACAAAGCAACTGTTACATTTAGTAATGACAGTAGATGTGGCATACATGTCTGCATAAACTTTCCCCTGCTATCTATGGACTTCAAACATGACTTGATCAAATATACATACGAAAATGCAATGAAAATAACATGCCCAAAAAAGAAAACTATGACAATATATCCAACAATGTTGTTTGTAATGGTGGAAGTGCAAGCAAGTTTAACTATAGACCAGTTATCACAGTAGAGTTTATATATCTGAGAACCACATAGTTGAAGTCTGGATGTTAATCCCACTAAAATAGACATGCAGGTATAAGGACTCAGCAATGAGTAAACCATTAAAAAGCAGACCCACTGTCTGGTCATAACAGAGTGATACTCCAGTGGTCTACAGATGGCCATATACCTGTCATATGCCATCACTGCTAGAGTAGAAAAGTCACTGCATACTGAAGAATATATTACTAAAGTCTGAAATAAACATCCTGCATAAGAGATTACATGAGTGTTAGACAGTAGATCTAGAAGGAACTTGGGGTAGAATCCCATAGCACCATAAAATCCACTGATGCATATATTACACAAAAACAGGTACATAGGTTCATGGAGATTTTCATCCAAGAGGATAGTTAAAAAGAGACCAACATTTAACAGAACAATCAAAAAGTAACACAATAAAGTGAAAAAGAAGAGTACGCCTCTGTATTGCATTGTCTGATTCAAACCAGAAAGAGTAAACACTGAAATAATGGATGCATTTTCCATTGTATACAACCTACTACAATATTGTCTATATATTGCTGACTTTCATTTAAATCATGTCTTCCCTCCAATGTAAACCATCCATGAGATTATGACCATATTTACCTGTACGATACATCTAAAATCAGCAAACTGGTTGTTCTAAAATTCAAACAAGGTCTAACATCAGTATGACCATGTATGTAACATATGTATCTACTGTTTTCTCAGTAGAGGGTATTGCCATCAGATCTCACCCATTAACCATATTTATAGTCTCTCCAGCTGCATGACAGGGAGATTGTCCCTGTACTCAATATGTAAGTTGCTTTGGATAAATTGTCTGCTAAATGAGGTATAATTATTATGACGTCAGTATCTTACTCCTCTGGGACCTCTGAGGGATCCATCTTTGTCATTTCTCCATGAGACACTATTACCAGATAGTTGCAAAATGTGACAATTCGAGAAAATGCATTAGTAATACGCCAGTATATTCTGTGTCAGTTAGAAAACTGCTAAACTTAGGGACAGTTAATATTAGTGGAACAGGTGATGGTTGTGTTTCCTAACATGGTGCAAGTAAACTAGGCATATGAAAGGTCTTAATTCAACCGCAACAAATTAATGTGTACCTGATGGATGGACTCATTGAAATCCAGTTGCATTGGTTAGTACATGAATTGTAATAAAGACACAAATGTAGATACTTTATTGTAGCTTTACCTTATTTTAAGGGAAAAAAGTTTCATACTAAATGTTAAAAGACAGTGCTGTGATATGGAAATGCAATAGTAGCCTAAAACAACCTTATGAATTTTTTTTTTTTTACTCATGCATATGCGTTAGCACAAGACTGCAGAAAGTCTACTTTTCAGATTTCAAGTAATGTCCTTGCATAAATAGCAAAAGAAGAACAGGGAGATTACTGTGAAGCTTTACATCTGGACTCTCAGATGTCTCTTATACAAGCCGAATGGAAAAAAGATGGTTAAAAAACATTTTAAAATGTGGACTTTCTAAGGCACATTTAACTGCAACACATTACGCTGTAAAACAATGTAAGGATAAGGTAGGATAGTGGCAAACCCTTCAAATGCAGCCCATACCTGAATTCTTCCCCCTAAAGACCATGCCAATATTACACCTTACTTGGGACTTGATGTCATGCCAGGACTGTGCAGTTTGTTAACTTGAAAATGTATTTACAAATCCTACGGATTATTATTGTTGTTACTTATTTGTTATGCATCACAGATTGTCTCTCATTTGACTTTACCGTGCTATTTTTTGTTTTGCATTGCTGTATAACCAAGGCTAATCTTTTTTTCTATTAATAAATATATTCAGAAATATAACATTGAGTCATTCAGGAAATCTTCTTGTGCCATCCACTGCTAAATCATAACAGAGTGATTTACGAGTGGTTTACCTGTTGCCCTATGCCTGTCATATGCCATCACTGCTAACGATCACATTAGACACATCAAACAGAAGAGTTTATTACAAAAGGCTGGAATGGACAGTGTAGAAGAGATGCAAATAAGATAGTAGAACCAACAGATCCAAAGACAATGGTCATGACAACTGTAACAGTAACCAGTACAATCACACAGTAGCACAGTAATGTGAAAACAGTGGGACTGTTAGTCTACGCAGGCTGTTGTCTCACACAATCCAGTAAACTGCTATTATAACATATTGTCAGTCATATTTTATAAGGACTTAAGACCCAGCTGCAATGTACTGGCAAACAGCACATTTTATTTGCTATACAAATGTTAGGTTTGGTCTTAATACTAGAATTATACCCAAGATTAAACCTAATCTTATGTAATAGCAAAGTTACATACACAACACCTTAAAACTGTGCTGTAAAATTACATATCTTATCTGGAAATGAAAGGTATTTTAACAAGAAGTTGTCACAAGTCATGTGTCATTTAGTTGTAACAGACAGTTAAAGAACGTATTTTGCAAAGACAATTGAACTTCAAGTAAGTAATTGAAAGTAATGGAAAATGCAGTTATTAGGTATAAAATATAATATAATACATGTATATATACACATATTATACTATATAGTACATTATATGTAAACATTTTTTACAAGACTATTTTCTGAGGTGACAACAATTTAAAAATGTGTTTTCGAATTTCTGGCAACTTCAAACCATAAATGAGAGGATTCAAAATGGGAGGAATAACTACAAATTCCAACGACAAAATTACAATTATGACAGGATTTAGTTCATTCGGTTCATAACGACTAAGAGTGATTTCACAGAATGTGGTAACTGAGTAGTTAACAAATGTAACAATGTGAGGTAAACAGGTTTGTAGTGCTTTGCCTCTATACTCAGAGGAGCTTTTTTGACAAACTAATAGAATTCTTAAGTAAGTAAACAAAACAAAGCCCAGAGGTAGAAATATTGAAACGATAGTCACTAACATTCCTACTGCATTATTCAGTCTTGTGTCCACACATGACAATCGAACCACAGCCCAATTAGAACAAAACACTCTTGCTATTCTATTGTCGCATAGTGGTAGCCTGACAGAAAGGTACACAACTAATCCTAGAGTGAAAAGAGGATAGATCCAGGCAAAGGCTATTAACTGACGGATCTTTAAAGTTACATTGTTATGGTAATGTAATGGTTGACATATTGCCACAAATCTATCATAAGCCATGATGCCCAGAATGCTGAATTCATAAGATGCATATGTGTAAATAACAAATATTTGTGTGAAACAAGCAGGACGGGAGATAAGATGAATGTCAGAGAGGAGATCCATCAAGAATCTTGGGAAGAAAGCAACAGAACCATAAAGAGAATTGATTGAGAGACATGAAATTAAAAAATACATTGGTTTATGCAATGTGTCCTCAAGAAAAATTACAATTAATACAATAATATTAGATGCGATTATAGCAATGTACAAAACCAAGGTCATACAAAAGAAAAGATATCTGAAGAGTCCTTGGTCCTCAAACATGATGAAGCGGAAATAGAATGGAGAAGTTCCATTCTCCATGTCATAGATGTTAAACGGAGGTCAACCTTAAAAAAAGCTGGTCAGTAGATGGTGCTGTAAAAATAGAAAGTACCAAGAGAAGATCATAAAATATTGTGTTTGGGAGTTAAATGAATGATCTTACCTCTTTAGATGATTCATGTACTGATGACTATTGCTGGGAATAGTGCCAGTGCACTCATCCTTGACACATGAGTGTCTTTTTATGTAGTTGATCTAGTGGGCGAGGTGGAATATATCCCAGGTGGAATATAGTGGAAATCAGTAGAAGATGGTAATCACTCAGGGGTTTTAATGGTCAAATACTATGTGTAGATAGTTACAATACCACTACAGTACACTACATTATATATTGATCCTTCTATTGTCTATTTTAAAGCTGTTTTTGTATTATTTACTATCTTGGAGGTTTAGCTTAACATACTGGCTTTCTAAATGTTGTAACAGATAGTTCAGAAAATACGTTGAAAATAAAGAAAACAGTAGAAATTCTGGTTTCATAAAAATGCACACATATTGCACACATGTGTATTGTAAGAAGGTTGTAAATAACTCCCAAATCACTTAATGTTTATTTGGTTCTTATTTTCCACAAGGTATATTTATGAAGGCCTGAAGAGACAAATTATATACGCTCATATTTTATGACAGACTTGCAGGGGATGATGGTTAAAGTAAGAAATACATGTTTTATACAGTACTTTATATAGAGATTCCTTTGGTAAGGTTATCCAACATTTAACTAATTTAATTATTTTAAAGAAAAAATACCACTACTGAAATTTCCATTGTGTTGTTCTCAACGGACACAAGTTAAAGTATCAGCTAGTATCAAAATACTAGATGAATTAATAACGACACAGGTATGAAAGACAGTATGATGGTGATTTTAGAAAGCATGTGAAAAATTGGAGCAGTGCTAATGTCATGGCTTGGGAATGTTTATATTCATTAAAAGTCATTGAACAGCATGTAGCAAGCCAATATACTGCCAGAAAAGGTTGCAATTTACAAAATGTATTCGCTTTTATAACAGATTTTATAGATTAAAGTAACTCTACAGTACTACTATACCAATTTTAGAACACTACAAACAGAATAAAAATTATCTTCTAATTTCTAAAACATGTTTGTAACGCTTAGCCTCTACACTCAGAGGAGCTTTTCCTACAAACAAGCAGGATTTTCAGGTAAGAACACAAAACAAAGGTCAAAGGAAGAAATGCTGTTGTTTTTTACGTCAAATCCTATTGCTGTGTGTAGTCCAGTGTCAACACATGACAAATTAACTACGGCCAAATTAGAACAATACACTCTTGGTACTGATTTACCACACAGTGGTAGCCTAGCAGGTAGGTACAAAAATATTCCAACCAACAAAAAGAGACTAGATCCAGGCAGCGGCTACTAATTTATGGACCTTTAAAGTTACTTTGATACGACACCTAATGGTTGACAAATTGCCACAAATCTGTCATAAACCATGTTAACCAGAAGTGTAAACTCATTGGAATAAATCACATACTGTATATTTGCGTGAAACAAGCAGGACGGAAGCTTAAATGACTTTCAGACTGTCAGTCTATCAGGAGTCTTGGCAATAGAGCAGAAGAACCATAGAGAGAATGGAATGAAATACAAGAAATACATGGACATATGCAATTATTTTTTCACAACAAATGGCTAGCAATATACTGATATTAGTATCAAGTAGCAATGTTCAGAACCAAGGCCGAAGTGCAATACAGAGACAGTATCTGTATGGTCCTGCGTCCTTAAACATGGTGAGGTTGAAATAGAATGGATTACTTAGGTTTTCCATGTGACACACAGGGGAGAAGTCTCTTTGGAGATATAAGAATGAATCATAGATTGAGTTATTCACTTACAAAATGATACATTACTATGATTTTTATGCATGCAGTCTTTACCATTCTGACAAGTATGTCTACAACAACAGTATGGCTTTAATCAGTCTTTAAATCTCAATCGTGCGTAGATTACACTCTACATTGTAAAGTACACTCTACATTGTACTATAGGAACAATATCTTTCAGTATCTCACCACTGCAGAGACCTGTCTTCAGGACCTGTTATTGTGGTTGCTGAATTTCTTCTTCTCAGTTATCTAGTAATGTAAGGACTTTCATTTGACTACTTTAGTCATACGTGATGATTATAAAATGGAGAGATATTCTACCGTAATGGTATGATAATGTATGACCTTCAGACAGAGACCTAATGGATACAGACCAAAATCTCACATCACAAGAATAGATTCTATCCTGGGCCAAGGACTCTGTATGACATTGCCACTAACAACAACCCCCCCCCCCCCTTTCTGAATCATACTGCACTCTGCACAAGCCACTTTTGCACATGACACCTTTAAACTTACCACTTTGATTTTGCACTATTGTGTATATACCCCCCCTCTCCCCCTGTACTATATATATATATATATATATATCCATTCTCCCCTATACTTGTACTCACTATAGTCATATGCCCCCCCCATCTGTACAGATAGTGCCCTCTTTTTATTGTATTTTATCTTTATTATATTATTCCACTTGTCTTACTCTAATACCGTACATGTTCTATGTTTGCTCTTTCCTGCCACAGTAAATTCTGTGTTTGTGTATCTTGCATGGCGATTTAAAACTGATTCTGATACTGTAACTTGTTTTTTTTACTTCTGTAAATAGTCTGTTTACTAATATTAGTATGTTGCATAACATAACAACCACATTTTTACATATTCTGGCCACAAAACAAAAGCACAAAGTTTTCTGGAGAACATTAGTAGGCCATGGCATATTTGTTTACATATTAAACATAATTCATATAACTAAGGCCTGGTTTTAGGTTCTGGATTTATTTGATTAACAATACATGGTAGCAGTAAACAATTACATGGATAACAGGATAGTATTTGAATTGACTGATGTTGGCCACTAAAGTTGACATTTATATATTTTAATAACATTGTAAAGCCCTTTATGAATCCAGGCTGCTCGAAACAGTGAATTTGTATGTTAAATACAAAATGTTTTTTTACAATCTTCACATGATGATCAACTGAAACACAGAAGGTTAACTGAAATACACCAACAAAAATTGAATGTAAAAAAGAAAAGGCTCCATCTGAAAGATTTTACTTCTTTATCTGAAGCTTTATCTGATAATTCTCCACACCCACTTAGGTTTCCTTCTGCCCTCTGGTGCTTTTACATGTGAAGGGTGTGGGATTAACACTTCAGAATCAGAATTTGTTTTTATTCGCCTATTTATTAGTTATACTAACACAAAATATACTGTGGCAGGATGAATCAGACATGGAACATATATGGAACTTAAATAAGATAAAGATAATGAGATTAAAATAAAATAAAAGTGGGCACTAGGTGTACATAGGTGCATATAACTATAGTATGTATAGTATGAGTATAAAATAAAGGATATTATTTTAGTGTCCTGTGTGAAAGTGGCTTGTGTAGAATGTAGTGTGATTGCTGGATGGGGGTGTGGAGGGTTGATTGTTAGTGACAATGTCATACTGAGTCATTGGCCCTGTTGAAAAGGGCGATGGCAGATGGATGTCTGTATAAGACTATATTATTTACATTTTACACTATTAGAATTTCAAACAATAACTCTGTATTCTTTTTTTGATTTTACTCAGTTTAAGGCCATAAATGAGGGGGTTAAGAATCTGAGGAACTATCAGAAACTGTAAGGCCAAAAAATTCTGAAGACTTTGTGGTAAATTTGTTGAGCCATATCGGGTGTATAACACATCAAACAACACAGCAACTGTTACATTTAGTAATGACAGTAAATGTGGCATACATGTCTGCATAAACTTTCCCCTGCTCTCTATGGATTTCAAACATAACTTGATCAAATATACATATGAACATGCAATGAAAATGACATGCCCAAAAAAGAAAAGTATGACAATATATCCAACAATGTTGTTTGTAATGGTGGAAGTGCAAGCAAGTTTAACTACCGACCAGTTATCACAGTAGAGTTTATTTATCTGAGAACCACAAAGTTGAAGTCTGGATGTTAATCCCACTAAAACAGAAAAGCAGGTATAAGGACTCAGCCATGAGAAAACCATTAAAAAGCAGACCCACCGTCTGGTCATAACAGAGTGATACTCCAGTGGTCTACAGATGGCCACATACCTGTCATATGCCATCACTGCTAGAAAAGAAGAGTCACCGCAAACTGAAGAATATATTACAAAAGCCTGAAATAAACATCCTGCATAAGAGATTACATGAGTGTCAGACAGTAGATCTAGAAGGAACTTGGGGTAGAATCCCGTAGCACCATAAAATCCACTGATGCATATACTACACAAAAATATGTATATAGGTTCATGGAGATTCTCATCCAAGAGGATAGTTAAAATGAGACCAACATTCAACAGAACAATCAAAAAGTAATAAAATAAAGTGAAAAAGAAGAGTATGCCTCTGTATTGCATTGTCTGATTCAACCCAGAAAGAGTAAACACTGAAATAATGGATGCAATTTCCATTGTATACAACCTACTACAATATTGTCTATATATTGCTCCCTTTCATTTAAATTGTGTCTTCCCATCAATGTAAACCATACATGAGATTATGACCATATTTACCTGTATGATACATCTAAAATCAGCAAACTGGTTGTTCTAGAATTCAAACAAGGTCTAACATCAGTATGATCGTGTATGTAACATACGTATAAACTGTTTTCTCAGTAGAGGGTATTGCCATCATATCTCACCTGTTTTACCATATTTATTGTCTCTCCAGCTGCATGACCTCAGGATCTTACTGCTCTGGGACCTCTGGGGGATCTGTTTTCTGAGCTGAGCTCTGCTCCAACCATTGACATTATCTTTGATCTGTCATCATTTCTTCATGAGACACAATTACCAGACAGTTGCAAAATGTACACCTACTGACGTGACAGTTAGAGAAAATGAATTAGTAACACACAAGTATATTCTGTGTCAGTAAGAAAACCGCTAACATTGGGGACAGTTAATATTTGTGGAAGACAGAACTGTGCATTCTGTAAGAGTTTAGAAAGTGACGGTTGTGTATTCTAACATAGTGCAAGTAAAATAGCCATCTGAAAGTTCTTTATTCAACCACAACAAATTCATCTGTACATGGACTTGTTGAAATCCAGTTGGATTGGCCAGTGCATGAACTTTAATATAGACACAATTTTAGACATACCTTATCGTAGCTTTCCCTTATTTTTATTTGATTAATGACACATTGTAGCATAAATAAATGAGAGGGATTGCAGGATAGTATTTGAACATACTGATGTTGACCACTAAGGTTGACAGTTACATATTGCAATAACATTGTAAAGCCCTTTTTGAATCCAGGCTGTTCGAAACAGTGTTATTGTATGTTAAATACAAAATGTTTTATACAGTCTTGACATGTTGATGAACTGAATCACATAAGGCTAACTGAAACACACACACAAAACAAATTGTATGTAAAAAAGAAAAAGCTCCATCTGAAAGATAGTACCTCTTTATCTGAAGCTTTATCTGATAGTTCACCACACCCACTCAGGTTTCCTTCTCCCCTCTGGTGCTTTTAGATGTGAAGTGTGTGGTATGGGATTAACACTTCAGAATCAGAATTTGTTTTTATTCGCCTATTTATTAGTTACACTAACACAGAATATACTGTGGCAGGATGAATCAGACATGGAACATATATGGAACTTAAATAAGATAAAGATAATGAGATAAAACTGAATTAAAAAAAAGTGGGCACTAGGTGTACATAGGTGCATATAACTATAGTAAGTATGAGTATACAATAAAGGATATAGTACGTGGAGGAGAATTAGATTAGATTCAACTTTATTGTCATTACACAGGTACAAGTACAGGGTAACGAAATACAGTTAGCATCCAACCAGAAGTGCAAAACAGTTAATCCAACAGAATATAATAAATATGGGTATACTCAGAATATACATAGTATGAACAGTATAATCAGAATATACAGATATGTACATAAACTGTGTGGTACAATATACTACAGTATTAAACAGAAATTAAACAGAAATTACCAGATTGCATGTATGTACAGTTAGTGCAAATGATGCAATGAGCAGATGTGCAAGATGAACAATATAGTACAGCTATTTATATAGTACAGGGGAAGGGGGGGGGTTGTACACAATAGTGCAAAATCACAGTGATAGGAGTAAAGGTGTCCTGTGTGAAAGTGGCTTGTGCAGAATGTAGTGGGATTGCTGGATGGGGGTGTGGAGTGTTAATTATTAGTGACAATGTCATACTGAGTCATTGGCCCTGTTGAAAAGGGCAATGGCAGATGGATGTCTGTTTGAGACTATATTATTTACATTTTACACTATTAGAATTTCACAAAATAACTCTGTATTCTTTTTTTTACTTTACTCAGTTTAAGGCCATAAATGAGGGGGTTAAGAATCTGAGGAACTATGAGAAACTGTAAAGCCAAAAAGTTCTGAAAACTTTGTGGTAAATTTGTTGAGCCATATCGGGTGTATAACACATCAAACAACAAAGCAACTGTTACATTTAGTAATGACAGTAGATGTGGCAGACATGTCTGCATAAACTTTCCCCTGCTCTCTATGGATTTCAAACATGACTTGATCAAATATACATACGAACACACAATGAAAATGACATGCCCAAAAAAGAAAAGTATGACAATATATCCAACAATATTGTTTGTGATTGTGGAAGTGCAAGCAAGTTTAACTACCGACCAGTTATCACAGTAGAGTTTTTGTATCTGAGAACCACAAAGTTGAAGTCTGGATGTTAATCCCACTAAAATAGACATGCAGGTATAAGGACTCAGCCATGAGTAAACCATTAAAAAGCAGACCCACTGTCTGGTCATTACAGAGTGATACTCCAGTGGTCTACAGATGGCCACATACCTGTCATATGCCATCACTGCTAGAGTAGAAAAGTCACAGCAAACTGAAGAATATATTAGAAAAGCCTGAAATAAACATCCTGCATAAGAGATTACATGAGCGTCCGAAAGTAGATCTAGAAGGAACTTGGGGTAGAATCCCATAGCACCATAAAATCCACTGATGCATATACTACACAAAAATATGTACATAGGTTCATGGAGATTCTCATCCAAGAGGATAGTTAAAATAAGACCAACATTTAACAGAACAATCAAAAAGTAACACAATAAAGTGAAAAAGAAGAGTACGCCTCTGTATTGCATTGTCTGATTCAGCCCAGAAAGAGTAAACACTGAAATAATGGATGCATTTTCCATTGTATACAACCTACAACAATATTGTCTATAAATTGCTCACTTTCATTTCAATTCTATGTGCCCTTCAATTTACACCAACCATGATATTATGACCATATTTACCTGTACCGTACATCTAAAATCAGCAAACAAGGTCTAACATCAGTATAACCATGTAGGTAACATATGTATCTACTGCTTTCTCAGTAGTGGGTATTGCCATCATGTCTCACCTGTTTTACCATATTTATAGTCTCTCTAGCTGCATGACCTCAGGATCTTACTGCTCTGGGACCTCTGGGGGATCTGTTTTTTGAGCTCTGCTACAATTATTGACTCCATCTTTGATCTGTCATAATTTCTTCATGAGACACAATTACTAGACAGTTGCAAAATGCAGTTGAGAAAATGAATTAGTAACAGGCATGTATATTCTATGTGTCAGTATGGAAACTACTTAAGTTGTGTGTGGTTTTTTTACTTTTTCATACATTGTGTAAATGTATAGTGATGGTGGGATGAGCAGGGTTCACTGAAGTAAGTAGGATTAGGACATGGTTAAATGTATTACACTTACCACTTTTTGCTCATTTTAACCTAAGGCTTATTTGAAAAGAAATCTTCCATATTTCAGCTCATTTTAAAGGTTGAATATTTAAGCAAATTTCAGCATTTACTGTGTGAGCATTTTTGGATGCATTGGTAGGCAATTAATTAATTAAAATCCCTATAGCAAATATTTGTGTCTAAAGCAACATTACCACATTATATTCCTACATTGTGTTTCCAATATGTAATTTAAATAAATGTTTTGCATTAAAACACCTGATGAATCCCACTCTGTCAGTGTGAAAACAGAGAAATAATGTTAATCTCAGTGTGATACAAAAAGCAATAACGTAAGGAGCTAAACATGACTCATAGACACCTAGGAACATCCAGTCCTCTTAATTAAAGTAAATAACACAGCGCCTGTTCTAACAAATGCTTTAAAAAACTGTTAAGAAATCATAATTATGTTGGTTCCTGTCTCACTTCACAACATTGTGTTTTAACCACTCATTAAACTGACTAGGGGTGCACGGTGGCAGAGCCGTTAGTGCTCTCGCCTCCCCAATAAGGAGATCATGAGTTTGAATCTCGGGCCCGACCATGATCTCTCTGGGTGGAGTCTGCATGTCCTCCCCGTGTTACCGTGTGTTCTCTTCTGGCACTCCGGCTTCCTCCCACTGTCCAAAAGTTTTGGTAGGTTAATTGGACATTGTGTATGACTGTGTGAGTGAATGGTTGTCCGTATGTTGTCTGTCAATGTTTGTGTGATAGCCCTGCTACTAGCTGGCCCCAGTCCAGGGTGTACCCTGCCTACGGCCTGGAAGTAACTGGGATAAGCTCCAGTCACCCGTGACCCCTAACGGGAATAAGCGGAAGAAAATGAATGAAAGAATGAATAAACTGACTTGGTATAATGTAATAACAGGATTATATATAATGTTTTTCATAATTTCATCAGCACTGAGAAGCAATGAGTGCAAATCACCATTGACACAGCAGGTTTCTCAAAGACAGCAGTTTAGCTTAACCTCTCAGCTTACTATAGTTAATGGGTTGAGTGAGTGCAATGGTGCCGAACCCTGTGATTTCAACTTTGGGATTCTTGTGAGGCAGTTATATTACATATATGTATCCTAAGCATATAGATTTGTCTTGAATGTTAAATTTGATTGCATGACATGACTGGCTTTTTATTAACTGAAGTTAGCCCAATAACTTTTGTGGATGGTTTAGAAAAGGCTTCCTCAGCTGTTGCAGCTGTCTAGCTAAGCAGTTTGGAAGCGGTTATCTGTTTGGCTTTGCCCCGCAGTGTTCCTAGTGCCGTTCTACCATCTGCATCCAAAAAGTTTATTTATTTAAATAATATATATTTTACGGCCTGTGAAACAGCAATCTCACTAGTCAACCAACTCTATGTAAAGTATACAGTTACATGGTATTGCACCATACATTAAATGGTTTAATTATTAATAATTAATTTAATTAATAATTAATGGGCCTTCACTGTTTTTTTGTTTAATAAATTAAGTTTATTCTATTCAGAATAGAATGATGACCTGTAAATGTTCTCTTTTCCTGTAGGCCATGTCTGCACATGACCTTTTCTCGTTGGCCTTGGGGGAGGTCATCTTCGACTCTCTGTGGGTCTCTTTGGGTCTAGTGGCAGTTGGCAACAAACATGTTTGTTTTGTCTAGTGCCCATTTGGTCTCACAAGTCTGTAGTTTCCAAATTGACATCAAGGGATTGAGGATTATAATGACCTGATGAACAAATAAACATGTTTATGCTTTGATAGTTAAAACACAGGGGGGGTTGCATGAGAGGACAGTTAATTAAGGCCAATTTGTCCAGTTAAGATGTTTACATCTTAACAACTCACAACAATTCTTCAATCACTTTTGCAACTGACACTCCCGTTCACCAACACTTGGAATGATTTAATGGGTACATTTAGTCTGACAGTGGTTCTGTTACTGGGTATATTTAGCTTTACATACATGGTACAAGAGAAGGTCTGATCATTATGCATGAAAGCAATTATTAAGAATAAATCAAACCTTAACAAATTGAAACAACTCCAATTGTTATTGCGGTTCAAAAATACCTATTAGTACCTGGAGACAGGGCCATTACATCATAAGCTGCTGTTTCATTTGTTTTCCCTGACATGATGATAACATGTTTTGAATGAAACCTTTATTAGCTACAGTAATGACTTTCCAAGGGCAACTATTGTCAACAATTGGGAGCTTTAGCCGGTCCAGCTCCCGGAGGCGTTTGCTTTTAGGCCGGAGGATTTGTCCAGCGGGGACACGGACTCCACAGCTGAGGCGTTCACTGGGGACGAGGGAGAATAATGACACTCATTACTGTAAAGTTGCATCACTTCGGGGACACCGGCTTGCCTTGTCCAGCATTGTGTAGATTGTTAGCTGTCTTTTTTACTATGAACTCTTGAGTCTGAGTGTTTTTTATACCATATATGTTCATTAAGGTGTAAAATTGAATGACTTGTAACTTACTGTATTTTGCCGATTTTGCTAAATTAAGTCATTTTTAACAGGGCAGGTCCATAATGAACTAGAACATTGCCACATTTAGCATCTGCTAAATAACTTAATGTATTATGTTGTTAAATAATTTCTTAAATTAGTGTTAAGGAAATGTACAACATGGAAAATACATATACACTGAGATAAATTTAACACAGTTATCTTACATTCCCAGTAAAATAAGATGAAATCTGCATGTTCGTATATTGATAACCTATCAATACTGTAGCCTGTTTCAGAGGTCTCCATAACCTGACCTTAGCTATGTTTGCCAGTTCTAAAATAGAGTTAGCAGTAAGAAATAAGATTTAGCTAGCTAAAATATTCTTTTCTCCAGCCTTCTCTCTTGACCAATGATGTCTTAAAGCTAACCAGGTTAATAATCTAAACATACCAACAACAAAAAAACATCTCAGACCGGGCAGACGGCCTTTAAAGGCCGCGTGGATATTCAAACAGTCATCCTGACTGTCTATTGATCAGTGTTGCTGCAGACCACCACCATCCCCTTTCTCCCCCTGTTGTCTGTCTGTGTTTCTATATGTCTGTCTGTCTATCAGGGTTATATCTGTATTGCTCCATACCTCTTGTCATTAATGTATGCACATACAGTATGTGTCTCTTCGAGGAAGTAGGGGCCGCTCCCCTTTTGGACATTCCACTCCGACAAAGTCAAACATAATTCCTTGTCATGGTTATCAATAAATCATCAATTTATCAAATCAATCCGAATCAGAATCTATTTTAATCACTATGCAAGATATACAAACACAGAATTCACTTTGGCAGAAAGGAGCAAACATATATGACACATTAATAAAACAGGATACAAAATATAATGTAAAATGACAAATACAACTACGTGAGTGTCTTGGCTGAACTGATAATATGCAACAACTGGTCAGGGTTAGAGTAAAGATTAGTCAAAAGTGCATTAATGTGTATACATGTTTTACATTTGATGCAATAACTAATCAAATTGTGTTACCATGACCTCTGTTACAGTAACGCATTATGTGAACACATTAATGAAATGTAACACTTCTTCAACCCTGAATATGTCAACAATATTTACTGTTGCTATGCATTCAGTGTCAAGGGTCCTGATAACCAGATCAACAGGTCTGTGAGAAACATTAAACAGCCACGCACAGAATGAGGAATCACATTTGGAGAACCAGTCAAGACAAGGTATCTTTACTTCAGTGAAAGAGAATCAGTACTACAAGTTGACACTTAGTTCAAGATTGATGGATAACACATCCAATGTTTTCACTCTTTCTGGATTGGATATGACAATAGAATACCGAGCAGTACTCTTCTCTCTAACTTTACTTTTTTACTGTGCAATTATTATGGTAAATGTTGCTCTTATTTTGACTATAGTCCTGGATGAAAACCTTCATGAACCCATGTACATCTTCCTGTGTAACTTGTGCATTAGCGGCCTGTTTGGGACAACAGGATTCTACCCCAAATTCCTTTTGGATTTGCAGTCAAATGTTCACGTGATTTCTCATGCAGGATGTATCATTCAAGCTTTCGTAATATATTCTTCTGCCTGTTGTGACTTTTCAATTTTAGCAGTAATGGCTTATGACAGGTATGTGGCAATCTGTAGACCACTGGAGTATCACTCTGTTATGACTAAACAGAGGGTCACTGGGTTAGTCTCTTATCCTTGGCTCTCTTCATGCTTTTTTTTCACTACTGGTTTTACATTAACCAGTACGTTGAAGTTATGTGGATCCCATATAGACAGACTTTACTGCAATAACTGGTCTATTGTTAAGTTATCATGCAGTTCAAACATTCCAAGCAATATCATTGGATACTGTATCATAGTTTTCTATTTTCTTCATGTTATTTTCATTGTGTGTTCGTATGTTTATCTGATCAGATCCAGTTTAAAGTCAATTGAAAGCAAGACAAAATTCATGCAGACCTGCATGCCACATTTACTGTCATTATTTAATGTAACCATTGCTTTGCTTTTTGATGTATTGTATTCTCGATATGGTTCAAGCGATTTGCCACAAAGTCTTCAGAACATTTTGGCAATAGAATTTCTTGTCGTCCCACCAATTTTTAACCCCTTAATTTATGGTCTTAAATTGTCACGGGTTCGAAACAGAATACTCAGCTTATTGTCAAAAGGTGAAAAAAATAAAATGTTCTTAATGTAAAATGTATTTTCTCTTCATAACTTGTAGTGATGTGCCCTACTTTGCCTGGTTATAACTAAATCTTTATCTAAATAATTTTGTGAAAACAGCATCCTTGTCATTGTTCATCTGTTCAACTGTATTTAGTTTCACATGATTGTTCTTGCTGATTGTGCCAGCCGAAAACAAGCCATATTTTCCAGCACTAGACAGTGAATGAATTCAGGACCAGCATTCAACATGCAAGCAGGCTGGCATTGTTTTAAACTTTTTCAATAGTCCACATTTCTATGCTCCTAGACTTAGATGTGCTTAGATGTTTTAACTAAGAGATTTGTCTTTTCACATACAGAATAAGTGTTTTCTTTTTCAAATATACACACTACACATCTGTCAGAACTTTAGCACTAACAATAGATGAACTGATGGAAAGACAGTCCAGAACACAAAGTGCTCAAATTACATTCTTAGTACCAGAACAACATGAAGTTCCATTTCAACTGAACTGTATCTTTTCAAAATCTAACTGCCTCATAAAATCTAGCTGTACTAGGAATTGCCTTCCGAAATAGAAACTACTATATATCTTTTAGCTTTCATCATGGCTCTGGAATCGACACCAATACAGTATTCCAATATGGCAGGTTGCTCAAAGTTATTTGACCTCACACATGTGAAATGTCATATCTGTGATATGACGACACCATTTTGAACATGAGTGATCAGATTTGTTCAACTGCTTATTTACATTTATGTCTTCATTATCGATATTTGTATGTTTAGTGCCCTGGGGAGGAGTCAGTGAGACAAGTAAAGACTTTTTGTGAATTATGTTAAATACATTTTATATTTCTTCTTCAATTTCAGGGTGATTGGAGTCTCAAAAGCTGATTATTAACACGTGAAGTAACATATACAATAAATCCTGCTATTCAACTATTTAAAAGTGCAACAACCATTAACTATAGATGTAGCTCAATAACACAGACTACTGAAACTGTTAACAGAACACAGCAAACACAAAATTAACCATAAATAATGTAGATACATAACCACTTTAGAAAAAGCTTGAAAAATAAACACATTCAAAATCAATCATTTAAAACTGATGAAACCTGGTACATTCTTTAAAGGATTTTAAAGTTACTGTTAGGATTATGTCTATCTATATATAAACTGGGTGTAAAGACAATGACATGACCTCTTGAATTAATGAGAGAAGTCTCCCTCTCATTTACGTTTATTCATTTAGCAGATGCTTTTATCCAAAGCGACTTCCAAGAGAGAGCTTTACCAAAGAGCACCGGTCACTGATCATAACAAAGTCTCACATATATTCTCCAGATCAGCTACTAAAAATGGACAGTTTATTAAAGTACACTCTCAGATTTTTGAAGACCAAACAAGTACCAGTGGCATATGATAGAGGGCCATGTGACTTGCACTATAACCTCACAGCGTGAGGTTCAGTGTACTGGTGTACGGTACATTTCCCACTCCTTTAATATCCAATGAAATCATTATTGTTGGTGAAACCACATTATTACATTTGATAATATCATTGTAGTATTATGTATTTTTTTTATATTGATTATTCATATCGACATTCTCAGCTATAACTTGTCATGCTCAAACCTTTAGCAGCCTTGCAATAATTAAAGTGTATGAATGTTTTGATACTGGATGCAAAAACGAATCAAATAGTGCTACCAAACCTATTCATTCATTAATGACCTCTGTTAGAAAGATTCATTTTGTAAGCACATTAAGTATTTTTTACAACTGTTCAAACCTGAATATGTCAACAACACTTATTGTTGCTATGCAGTCAGTGTCAAGGGTCCTGATTACCGTCTGTAAACAGGTCTGTGAGAAATATTAAACTGTCACACACATAATGAGGAATCACATTTGGGGAACGAGTCAAGACAAGGTATCTTTACTTACATTGAAAAGAATGAGTACTACAAGTTGACTCTTAAAAAATACTTATTTCAAGATTTAGTATTGATGGATAACACATCCAATGTTTTCACTCTTTCTGGATTGGATATGACAATAGAATACCAAGCAACACTCTTCTCTCTAACTTTACTGTGTTACTGTGCGATTATTATGGTAAATGTTGCTCTTATTTTGACTATAGTCCTGGATGAAAACCTTCATGAACCCATGTACATCTTCCTGTGTAACTTGTGCATTAGTGGCCTGTTTGGGACAACAGGATTCTACCCCAAGTTCCTTTTGGATTTGCAGTCTAATTTTCATGTTATTTCTCATACAGAATGTATCATTCAAGCTTTTGTAATATATTCTTCTGCCTGTAGTGACTTTGTAATTCTAGCAGTGATGGCATATGACAGGTATGTGGCAATCTGTAGACCACTGGAGTATCACTCTGTTATGACTAAACGAAGGGTCACTGGGTTAGTCTCTTATCCGTGGCTCTCTTCATGCTGTTTTTTCACTACTGGTTATACAGTAACCAGTACATTGAAGTTATGCGGGTCCCATATAGACAGACTTTACTGCAGTAACTGGTCTATGGTTAAGTTATCCTGCACCCCAGACATTCCAAGTAATATCATTGGATACTGTATCATCATTTTCTATTTTTGTCATATTATTTTCATTGTGTGGTCGTATGTTTATCTGATCAGATCCAGTTTAAAGTCTACTGAAAGCATGGCAAAGTTCATGCAGACCTGCATGCCACATTTACTGTCATTATTTAATGTAACTGTTGCTTTACTTTTTGATGTAATGTATTCTCGATATGGTTCAAAAGATTTGCCACAAAGTCTGCAGAACATTTTTGCAATAGAATTTCTTGTCATCCCACCAATTTTTAACCCCTTAATTTATGGTCTTAAATTGACACGGGTTCGAAACAGAATACTCAGTTTATGTACAAAAAGTGAAAGAAATATAATATTGTTAATGTAAAATGTATTTTCTCTTCATAACTTGTAGTGATGTGCCCTACTTTGCCTGGTTATAACTAAATCTTTATCTAAATAATTTTGTGAAAGCAGCAACCTTGTCATTGTTCATCTGTTCAACTGTATTTAGTTTCACATGATTGTTCTTGCTGATTGTGCCAGCCGAAAACAAGCCATATTTTCCAGCACTAGACAGTGAATGAATTCAGGACCAGCATTCAACATGCAAGTAGGCTGGCATTGTTTTAAACTTTTTCAATATTCCACATTTCCATGCTCCTAGACTTAGATGTGCTTAGATGTTTTAACTAAGAGATTTGTCTTTTCACATACAGAATAAGTGTTTTCTTTTTCAAATATACACACTACACATCTGTCAGAACTTTTGCACTACAAATAGATGAACTGATGGAAAGACAGTCCAGAACACTAAGTGCTCAAATTACATTCTTAGTACCAGAACAACATGAAGTTTCATTTAAACTGAAATGTATCTTTTCAAAATCTAACTGCCTCATTAAAATCTAGCTGTACTAGGAATTGCCTTCCGAAATAGAAACTACTATATATCTTTTAGCTTTCATCATGGCTCTGGAATTGACACCAATATTCCAATATGGTAGGTTGCTAAAAGTTATTTGACCTCACACGTGAAATGTCATATCTGTGATATGACGACACCATTTTGAACATGAGTGATCAGATTTGGTCAACTGCTTATTTACATTTATGTCTTCATTATCGATATTTGTATGTTTAGGGCCCTGGGGAGGAGTCAGTGAGACAAGTAAATACTTTTTGTGAATTATGTTAAATACATTTTATATTTCTTCTTCAATTTCAGGGTGATTGGAGTCTCAAAAGCTGATTATTAACACGTGACATAACATATACAATAAATCCTGCTATTCAACTATTTAAAAGTGCAACAACCATTAACTATAGATGTAGCTCAATAACACAGACTACTGAAACTGTTAACAGAACACAGCAGACACAAAATTAACCATAAATAATGTACATACATAACTACTTTAGAAAAAGCTTGAACAAAAAACCAAAATCAATCATTTAAAACTGATGAAACCTGGTACATTCTTTAAAGGATTTTAAAGTTACTGTTAGGATTATGTCTATATATAAACTGGGTGTAAAGACAATAAAATTACCTCTTGAATTAATGACAGAAGTCTCCCTCTCATTTACGTTTATTCATTTAGCAGATGCTTTTATCCAAAGCGACTTCCAAGAGAGCTTTACCAAAGAGCACCGGTCACTGATCATAACAAAGTCTCACATATATTCTGCAGATCAGCTACTAAAAATGGACAGTTTATTAAAGTACACTTTCAGATTTTTGAAGACCAAACAAGTACCGGTGGCACATGATAGAGGGCCATGTGACTTGCACTATAACCTCACAGCGTGAGGTTCAGTGTACTGGTGTACGGTACATTTCCCACTCCTTTAATATCCAATGCCATCATTATTGTTGGTGAAACCACATTATTACATTTGATAATATTATTGTAGAATTATGTATTTTTTTATATAACGACTATTCATATCGACATTATCAGCTATATCTTGTCATGCTCAAACCTTTAGCAGCCTTGCAATAATTAAAGTGTATCAATGTTTTGACACTGGATGCAAAAACGAATCAAATAGTGCTACCAAACCTATTAATTCATTCATTAATGACCTCTGTTAGAAAGATTCATTTTGTAAGCACATTAAGTATTTTTTTACAACTGTTCAACCCTGAATATGTCAACAACACTTATTGTTGCTATGCATTCAGTGTCAAGGGTCCTGATTACCGTCTGGAAACAGGTCTGTGAGAAATATTAAACTGTCACACACATAATGAGGAATCACATTTGGGGAACGAGTCAAGACAAGGTATCTTTACTTACATTGAAAAGAATGAGTACTACAAGTTGACTCTTAAAAAATACTTATTTCAAGATTTAGTATTGATGGATAACACATCCAATGTTTTCACTCTTTCTGGATTGGATATGACAATAGAATACCAAGCAACACTCTTCTCTCTTACTTTACTGTGTTACTGTGCGATTATTATGGTAAATGTTGCTCTTATTTTGACTATAGTCCTGGATGAAAACCTTCATGAACCCATGTACATCTTTCTGTGTAACTTGTGCATTAGTGGCCTGTTTGGGACAACAGGATTCTACCCCAAATTCCTTCTGGATTTGCAATCTCAGTGTTTTGTGATTTCTTATGCAGGATGTATCATTCAAGCTTTTGTAATATATTCTTCTGCTTGTTGTGACTTTTCAATTCTAGCAGTGATGGCATATGACAGGTATGTGGCAATCTGTAGACCACTGGAGTATCACTCTGTTATGACCAGGCAGAGGGTCACTCAGTTAGTCTCTTATCCCTGGCTTTCTATAGGCTGTTTATTCACTGCAGCTCATATAATAACAAGTCGATTGAAGTTATGTGGATCCCATATAGACAGACTTTACTGCAGTAACTGGTCTATTGTTAAATTATCCTGCACTTCAAACACTCCAAATAATATCATTGGATACACAGTCATAGTTTTCTATTTTCTTCATGTTATTTTCATTGTGTGTTCGTATGTTTATCTGATCAGATCCAGTTTAAAGTCAATTGAAAGCATGGCAAAGTTCATGCAGACCTGCATGCCACATTTACTGTCATTATTTAATGTAACCATTGCTTTGCTTTTTGATGTAATGTATTCTCGATATGGTTCAAAAGATTTGCCACAAAGTCTTCAGAACATTTTGGCAATAGAATTTCTTGTCGTCCCACCAATTGTTAACCCCTTAATTTATGGTCTCAAATTGTCACAGGTTCGAAACAGAATACTCAGCTTATGTACAAAAGGTGACAAAAATAAAATGTTGTTAATGTAAATTGTATTTCCACTTCATATTTTGTATAGATGTACCCTACATTACCAGGTCATACTAAATCTCTATCTAAATAAGCAACATTTCAAAATCTAACTGCCTAAATGCCTGCCACAATGACACAACATTGTGTTCTTGGGCCAGACACTTCACCCTACTTGCCTCAGGGAGAATGTCCCTGTACTTGCTGTAAGTCGCTCTGGATAAGAGCGTCTGCTAAATTACAAAATGTAAATTTAAAAATACCAACTGTACTTTATGCCTTTTAGCATCTACCGTGTCTCTCAAATTGAAACCAATGTTTCCATATGACAGGTTGCCTAAGGGTGTCTGACCTCACTTGTATGAAATGTCATATATGTGATATGATGACACCAGTTTGAACATAAGATTCGATTAGATTGGATCAACTGCTTGTGGGTTAAATTGTGGTCAACAGCATTTACCTGAGAATGTTTTACATGTATCTTCTTATTACCAATATTTATTTAGTGCCTGGGGAACAGTGTGAGACCAGTAAAACTTAATGAACGCAGTCATTCTCGAATTATGTTAAATAAATCGTATATTTCTTCTTCTCAATTTCCGGGTGGTTTGTTTCCCAAAAGCTAATTGTGAAAGAATGGTGTAACATAAAATATAACATATATAACATATAAAGTAACATATAAGTAGAGTGGGTACAATTCCTGGGGAAATTGTGGGGTTTGCTTGCCTCACTTGCAGATGGCCGTGTTTTTTTAAACTTAAATGTACAACTTATATTAATTTTTATAACAGACATGTTAACGTGCATTTGTTGCTGCTTATTTGCAACTCAAAATAAAAGAGTGAAGAGAAGAATGAAAGTTTGCTTCTCATTACCCCTGCAGGAGGGTGATCCGTAAAGCAGCCTCAGTTGGGAAGGCAAATGAAAATCCAGTGTAAAAATGGTTCTTACTTCTATGACATGACTCAGAAAAATTAGAAATTCCCTGGTAGTGATCATTGTCAGTAACAACACAAAATATAACCATTAAGTCTGGGTTTAGTCAGAGGCCAGTGTGAGGAAGCTGGCTGCAGTACTGTTTATCGTACCGGTGCCGAAGAACTCCAGACCGTCGTGCCTGAACGACTATCGCCCTGTAGCACTCACACCCATTGTCATGAAGTACTTCGAGCGACTGGTCCTGGCACACATGTAAACCAACCTTCCACCCACACTTGACCCTCATCAGTTTGCCTACCGCAGCAATAGGAGCACAGAGGATGCAGTTTCCTCAGCGCTGCACTCTGTGCTCACACACCTGGACAACAACAACACATACGCTCGTATGTTGTTTGTAGACTTCAGCTCAGCTTTCAACACTGTCATCCCCTCCAAGCTGATCACCAAACTTGGAGAGCTGGGCATCAACACCTCCCTCTGCCACTGGATTATGGGCTTTCTGACCAACAGACCACAGCATGTTAGGTCAGCGCAACATGATATACCCCAAAATAGCGGGCATCTAAGTTACAAAACATACATCATGAGAACCAAGGGAAGAACTATAAGAGCATTCAGCTCAACATTATCCAAGTTTTGAGGTGAGCCTCCGCCAGGCAGTAGTCTACCTGTGGCGCGAGTCATAAAGCAACAACAACACAACAATAGCAAGTTAGTTTCTGAACTATAGCTACAACAAGTGATATTTCTAAGTGCCATACTAATTCTAATGTTTCTAAATGCCATTCAATTCTCGGAATAAGTGGGTTTTCAGCCTTTTCTTGAAGGTGAGGAGACAGTCTTTGTTTCTGATGGGGCTGGGGAGTTGATTCCACCAATGAGGAGCCAGACAGTGTATATTCTGAGTATACTGTTACATTCTGTTGTAATAACTGTTTTGCAGTTCTGGTTGGATGCTAACTGTATCTCGCTACCCTGTACTTGTACCTGTGTAATGACAATAAAGTTGAATCTAATCTAATGCTAGATTGTGATGGCAGGGGATTTCTGAATAGGCTACAGCTAGCTAGTTAGCCAATTGTTTTACTACTTACTGAAAGATTATGCAGTTTTAGTATTTCTGTTTGGTAGAATAATTGTGTGTCAGCTTGTTTTGAATCTACAAAGCAGAACTGTTTTTAATCGACCGAAACAAGCTTGCTAGCATTACAGAAGCCCAGGTCAGACTTATAGAGGCTCTAACGACGCTAGTGCTAAATAACTATTTATCTCTAATATATTTTTGTCGGTTCCATGACGCCGGGTAAGAAGGCTTATAAGACTGCTCACCAAAAGACGGGAACCCATTTGTGGAGCAGATAAAGACAACACAACAAGCTAATCAGTCACCTTTATCTTAATTTTTTGCCACAAAAAGTTACGCCTAAACTGTCACATGGAATTAATGCAAAGCAGTCACGACCGAGATACACATTTTTATACCAACATTGTCTATGTTGTACAAATACTCAAAAGTATTTAGGGGTGGGAAAATAAATATATACACTACCGTTCAAAAGTTTAGGGTCACATTGAAATGTCCTTATTTTTTAAGGAAAAGCACTGTACTTTTCAATGAAGATAACTTTAAACTAGTCTTAACTTTAAAGAAATACACTATACATGGCTAATGTGGTAAATGACTATTCTAGCTGCAAATGTCTGGTTTTTGGTGCAATATCTACATAGGTGTATAGAGGCCCATTTCCTGCAACTATCACTCCAGTGTTCTAATGGTACAATGTGTTTGCTCATTGGCTCAGAAGGCTAATTGATGATTAGAAAACCCTTGTGCAATCATGTTCACACATCTGAAAACAGTTTAGCTCCTTACAGAAGCTACAAAACTGACCTTCCTTTGAGCAGATTGAGTTTCTGGAGCATCACATTTGTGGGGTCAATTAAACGCTCAAAATGGCCAGAAAAAGAGAACTTTCATCTGAAACTCGACAGTCTATTCTTGTTCTTAGAAATGAAGGCTATTCCATGCGAGAAATTGCTAAGAAATTGAAGATTTCCTACAACGGTGTGTACTACTCCCTTCAGAGGACAGCCCAAACAGGCTCTAACCAGAGTAGAAAAAGAAGTGGGAGGCCGCGTTGCACAACTAAACAAGAAGATAAGTACATTAGAGTCTCTAGTTTGAGAAACAGACGCCTCACAGGTCCCCAACTGGCATCTTCATTAAATAGTACCCGCAAAACACCAGTGTCAACATCTACAGTGAAGAGGCGGCTGCGGGATTCTGGGCTTCAGGGTAGAGTGGCAAAGAAAAAGCCATATCTGAGACTGGCCAATAAAAGAAAAAGATTAAGATGGGCAAAATAACACAGACATTGGACAGAGGAAGACTGGGAAAAAAGTGTTGTGGACGGATGAATCCAAGTTTGAGGTGTTTGGATCACAAAGAAGAACGTTTGTGAGACGCAGAACAAATGAAAAGATGCTGGAAGAATGCCTGACGCCATCTGTTAAGCAAGGCGGAGGTAATGTGATGGTCTGGGGTTGCTTTGGTGCTGGTAAGGTGGGAGATTTGTACAGGGTAAAAGGGATTCTGAATAAGGAAGGCTATCACTCCATTTTGCAACGCCATGCCATACCCAGTGGACAGCGCATGATTGGAGCCAATTTCATCCTACAACAGGACAATTACCCTAAACACACCTCCAAATTGTGCAAGAACTATTTAGAGCAGAAGCAGGCAGCTGGTATTCTATCGGTAATGGAGTGGCCAGCGCAGTCACCAGATCTGAACCCCATTGAGCTGTTGTGGGAGCAGCTTGACCGTATGGTACGCAAGAAGTGCCCATCCAACCGATCCAACTTGTGGGAGCTGCTTCTGGAAGCGTGGGGTGCAATTTCTCCAGATTACCTCAACAAATTAACAGCTAGAATGCCAAAGGTCTGCAATGCTGTAATTGCTGCAAATGGAGGATTCTTTTACTAAAGCAAAGTTTGATGTAAAAAAAATCTTTTTTCAAATACAAATCATTATTTCTAACCTTGTCAATGTCTTGACTCTATTTTCTATTCATTTCACAACATATGGTAGTGAATAAGTGTGACTTTTCATGAAAAACACAAAATTGTTTGGGTGACCCCAAACTTTTGAACGGTAGTGTATGTATAAAAGATAACAACAGGTTTTGATCTTAACATAGGCAGGCACACGCAATCAAACAAACTATCACTTACAATCATTGACTTGGCATTGGAGATGTGGCAAGACTCATGTTTACCGTCAATACTGTAATACTGTAATAAGACATTTAAATTAAACTGCTCAATTGAGCAAAAAACCCCACCATTAAAAACCAAACTTAATAACAGTAATTCGCAATCAGACTTTTTCTTTAGTCAGTGAAAAAGATCATCAAAATGTCTGGTTTAGCATTAAAGTGGTGAAGGCTGTGCCTACCTCATGTCATGAAGCATCTTGGGACAGAACCCTCAATTCCCTGTAAAGAGAACAATGCTAACCAATAACAGCATACAACTCCATTTTACCCCACTTCCACTGAGCAGGGAGGCAACAGGCAAATTATATTCTGAACCAGAGGGGTCTGTATCATTTGAGTAAAATGTCAATGACTGGGTAGTAAGTAATGGATGATTCATATGTTCTGTATTTAAGGAATTAGACAATAACCTGGAAATACTTCATTCATTCTTCTTTCCTTCTCTTTTCTTTTTAACAATAATTGCTGCAAATTCACCAATGTGTGACCAGCTACAGTATTGATCTGTGTTTTGTTTTCAGTTATTGTACCTTCAGCACCACAGCAGGTCACATGCAGGCAAATTACACTTCATTCTATTTCATCCTCACTCTCTCTGAGGACATGGGATTGTACAGGTATCTTTATTTCATCATATGTTTCCTTCTGTATGCTTTAATGTTGTATTTAAACATCATGATAATAGTAATCATTTTACTGGAGAGGACCCTGCATGAACCCATGTATGTTTTTATATCATGTCTGTCCATCAATTCTCTTTATGGCTCTACTTGTTTATTTCCTAGACTCATGATGGATTTCCTCTCTGACACACATCTAATCTCTCGCCCTGTTTGTTATACACAGATTTATGTCATTTATACATATGCCTCATATGAAGTCATAATTTTGGGCATCATGGCTTATGACAGATATGTGGCAATATGTAAACCGTTACATTACAACAGCATCATTAATTCAAAGACAGTTTTTCTCTTAGTGGGTTTTGGCTGGGCCTATCCAGTTTGTTCCATTGGATTGTTGCTGTATCTATCTGTTAGGTTGCCCTTATGTGGTAATGAAATAGCTAGGGTTTTTGTGTCAACTGGCCTGTGGTTCAGCTTGCATGTGTGAACACCAAACAATACAATGTTGCAGGATAGGATTGCTTGTCACTATAACAACCTTATTTATATCACTGGGCTTTGTTTTGTATACTTACTTTAGAATTATTCTTGTTTGTAAAAAAAGCTCCCTTGAATACCGTGGGAAAGCCTTACAAACCTGTTAACCTCCTTATGTCACATTTTTTATCTATTCTATCGCTTTGTTTGGTGAAGTATCTCTAAGTCGATATAAACATGCTGAACTGAATCCAGCTGTGACTGTGATTCTGTCACTTGAATATGTAATAATTCCACATATACTAAATCCACTTGTTTATGGTTTAAACCTGTTTATGGTTTAAACCTGCCACAAATCCGAGATATGATATTTCGATTGTTACAGACACTTTACCCGTAGGTTACTATAATTAACTTACATTTCAAGCCAAAACAGACCCTTCCTGCACATGAAAGGCAATATGACTGTAAATGTTGTTTTCTGTCTTTTTTAATGTGATACTTTGTCAGGAGGAAGAATTACTGGGCAGCAGAGCAGGATTTGACTTATTAAGTTCTCACTATTATTTCAGTTTCCAATTCAATGTTTATATATATTTATTTTGTCCAAATCATTTTTCTTAATAATTTTCCAAACATTTAATTTGTAACAAAATTATTTCATGGATTTCATTCAGTACAAAGAAAAAAATAACAATCTCTCGATCTCTGATTTGTACAGTGTCTGGACATTGCAGGTTGACTAAGACAAACTGTATCAAGGGCCTGAATTCCCTGATGTCCTTCCACATGGTATGATGTAATCATGCTAGAAGGCACAAAATACTGCAACATGAAGGGTGCAGGGGTGACTCTTGAACCATCCCATCAATGGTGTATCCCAACACGAGGTAATAAACATGTACGTGCTGAGTTTATTATGTTGTAACATTGTAGCCATTACAGTTACAGTATTTTTTTTTACACATTTTGTATAAAATTGTGTACATTGTTGTTTGTTGTGTAATATATTGTGTAAATGGTGTAATGAATTGTTTACACATTACAAATTATTTCTTCAAGATTTGTGCAACGCTCTTACATACTTCATTAAGCAGGAATACTGTGGTATTATGATCTGAGCAACAAGCACAATTATTTATTCATTTTCTTCACAGAAATGACCTTCAGTGACAATGCATCAACAGTGACATGGTTTACTCTTTCTGGGTTTGATGACATGATGGAACACAGAGCCGCGTTCTTCTCTCTCACTTTACTGTGTTACTGTGTGATTATACTAGGAAATGTTGCTCTTATTTTGACTATAGTCCTGGATGAAAACCTTCATGAGCCCATGTACATCTTCCTGTGTAACTTGTGCATCAGTGACCTGTTTGGGACAACAGGATTCTACCCCAAGTTCCTTCTGGATCAACTGTCTGATATTCAGGTTATCTCTTATGCAGGATGTCTAACTCAAGCTTTCGTTATATACTGGTCAGCCTGTGCAGATGTTGTTATTCTGTCAGTGATGGCTTATGACAGATATTTGGCCATATGTAGACCACTGGAGTATCACTCTGTAATGACTAAACAGAGGGTCACTGTGTTAGTCTATTATCCTTGGCTCTCTATGTTCTGCTTATTCTCTCTTCCTATAGTAATAACTAGTAAACTGAGGTTGTGTGGATCACATATAGAGAAGATCTACTGTACAAACTGGGCTGTTGTTAAACTCTCCTGCTCTTCAGTTACAGCAAATAATATAATAGGGTATATTGGTATTTTGTTCTACGTTGCACATATACTATTAATTGTATGCTCATATGCTTTTCTATTCAGGTCATGTTTAAAGTCTATTGAGAACAGGGGAAGGTTTATGCAGACCTGCATGCCACATTTACTGTCATTACTCAATGTAACAGTTTCTCTGTTGTTTGAGCTCATGTACAGTAGATATGGTTCATCAGATTTGTCACAAAGCTTTCAGAATTTCATGGCTGTTCAATATCTAATATTCCCTCAAATTCTAAATCCTCTTATTTATGGCCTGCAACTGACACAGATTCGTATTCGGATGGTGAGTTTTTGTACAAAATCAAGAAGAAAAAAAATGTTAAAATAAAAAGAGAAAATATAAGCTGACCTTAAGCCACCTTTACTCTTAATAGGAAACAGATAGTTGTTCTTCATGCCATTACTGCTTGAAAAATGTACACCCTATAATAATAAAATACAAAATATTAGTTCTTGTGTTTTAACATCATGTCAGGACATTTGATCTTACTCTATGTTTTACACTAGTTAAATAATCTACTACATCAATTATATAGTGTTTCTACATTCATACTTTTTATATTATATCAATGCTACAGTATATTGTGATTGAAAGTACCTGTATTATTCATTTGATCATTTTAGTCATTTACGCATATACATACTGTGATTTGAGTTGCTATATTATGGTCTGTATATGTTTAAGATGGTTGACTTTAATCCTTTGATTTCTTCACAGAAATAACCTTTAGTGACAATGCATCAACAGTGACATGGTTTACTCTTTCTGGGTTTGATGAGATGATGGAACACAGAGCCACATTCTTCTCTCTCACTTTACTGTGTTACTGTGTGATTATACTAGTAAATTATGCTCTTATTTTGACTATAGTCCTGGATGAAAACCTTCATAAACCCATGTACATCTTTAATGGGGTATATTAACACACTTTTCTATGCTGGACATTTAATATTCATTGTGTGTTCGTATGTACATCTTATCAGATCATGTTTGAAGTCTATTGAGGATAGAGGAAAGTTTATGCAGACCTGCATGCCACATTTACTGTCTTTGATCAATGTAGTAGGTGCTCTGTTGTTTGAGGTTTTCTACAGTAGTTCAGTCGAGACACTCATGTGATTGATTGATTGATAATAAACAATATTTCTTGATAACCATGACATGGAATATGTTTGACTTTGGCGGAGTGGAATGTCTAAACGGGGAGCGCTCCCTACCGCCTCGAGCGACACATACGTGCATACATATGACATGAGGCATGGAGCAATAGATATATAATCCCCTTGATAGACAGAAGACAGATATACATATAGTCAGACAGACAGACAACCGGGGAAGAAAGGGGATGGTGGTGGGAGGCAACAGCACTGATCCTTAACCGGTGTGTGTGAGTGTTAGATATCCGCGCAGCCTTTAAAGGCAGTCTTACCGGACGAGGCCCAATGGGCTTGCACTAGCCGAGTCAGGTGTGTTCATGATTGATTGCTTACACTACCTGAGTGCTTGTGCTGCTAGTGCATGTGAGGGAGAGAGTGATAACGTGTACTGAGGTGTGTAAATGAGTGATGATGTATACTAAGGTGTGTGAATGAGTGATGATGTATACTGAGGTGTATAAATAGGTAAGTATACCGAGTTGTGTGAATGAATGATATGTACTGATTGTATGACTGAGTGATGACGCGGGCAGCCCGAGTGTCATGCCAGAACAGTTTATTTCCTAGACTCATGATGGATCTCCTCTCTGACACACATCTAATCTCCCGCCCTGCTTGTTATACACAGATTTATGTCATTTATACATATGCCTCATATTAAGTCATCATTTTGGGCATCATGGCTTATGACAGATATGTGGCAATATGTAAATGAATCATGAATTAATAGACAGTTTTTCTCTTAGTGGGTTTTGGCTGGGCCTACCCAGTTTGTTCCGTTGGATTGTTGCTGTATCTATCTGTTAGGTTGCCCTAATGTGGTAATGAAATAGCTAGGGTTTTTTTGTGTCAACTGGCCTGAGGTTCAGCTTGCATGTGTGGACACGACACAATACAATTTTGCAGAACTGCTTGTCACTATAACAACGTTATTTATACCACTGGGCTTTGTTTTGTACTTTTTTTAAACACTTGTTTCCAACTTAATATTTATATATTTTTCCCAAAAGTTTTCTTCATAATTTTAATCATTTAATTTATAAAATAATATATATATTTCATGAATTTCATTCAGTACAAAGAAGAAAAAAACATTATTTCGATCTCTGATTTGTACAGTGTCTGGATACAGCAGGTTGACTAAGACAAACTGTATCAAGGGCCTGAATTCCCTGATGTCCTTCCACATGGTATGATGTAATCATGCTAGAAGGCATAAAATACTGCTACATGAAGGGTGCAGGGGTGACTCTTGAACCATCCCATCATTGGTGTATCCCAACACGAGGTAATAAACACGTACGTGCTGAGTTTATCATATTGTAACATTGTAGCCATTGCAGTTACAATATTGTGTTTGTTTTGTTTTACAATCGTGTGTAAAATTGTGTACATTGCAGTGTGTTGTACAATATATTGTGTAAATGGTGTAAAGAAATGTTTACAAATTAAAATGTATTTCTTCAACAATTGTGCAATTGTGGAATACTATGTTATGTATGTATGTACTGAGCAACAAGCACAATTATTTATTCATTTTCTTCACAGAAATGACCTTCAGTGACAATGCATCAACAGTGACATGGTTTACTCTTTCTGGGTTTGATGACATGATGGATCACAGAGGCACATTCTTCTCTCTCACTTTACTGTGTTACAGTGTGATTATACTAGTAAATGTTGCTCTTATTTTGACTATAGTCCTGGATGAAAACCTTCATGAACCCATGTACATCTTCCTGTGTAACTTGTGCATCACTGGCCTGTTAGGGACAACAGCATTCTACCCCAAGTTTCTTCTGGATCTACTCTCTAAAATTCAGGTTATCTCTTATGCAGGATGTTTAACACAGGGTTACGTTATATACTGTTCAGCCTGTGTAGATGTTGTCATTCTGTCAGTGATGGCTTATGACAGATATGTGGCCATATGTAGACCACTGGAGTATCACTCTGTAATGACTAAACAGAGGGTCACTGGGTTAGTCTATTATCCTTGGCTCTCTACATTCAGCTTATTCTCTCTTGGTTTAGTAATGACAACTAAACTGAGGTTGTGTGGATCACATATAGAGAAGCTCTACTGTACAAACTGGGCTGTTGTTAAACTCGCCTGCTCTTCAATTACAGACAATAATATAATAGGGTATATTGCGATTTTGTTCTACGTTGCACATATAATATTAATTGTATGTTCATATGCTTTTCTATTCAGGTCATGTTTAAAGTCTATTGAGAACAGGGGAAAGTTTATGCAGACCTGCATGCCACATTTACTGTCATTACTCAATGTAGCAGTTTCTCTGTTGTTTGAGCTCATGTACATTAGATTTGGTTCATCCGATTTGTCACAAAGCTTTCAGAATTTCATGTCCGTTCAATTTCTAATATTCCCTCAAATTCTAAATCCTCTTATTTATGGCCTGCAACTGACACAGATTCGTATTCGGATGGTGAGTTTTTGTACAAAATCCAGAAGAAAAAAAATGTTAAAATAAAAATTGCAAATATAAATTGACCTTAAGCCACCTTTACTCTTAAAATGAAACAGATAGTTGTTTGACATCTGTTGTTCTTCATGCCATTAATGCTTGAGAAATGTACACCCTATAATAATAAACAAATTTATATTTGTTCCTGTCTTTTATCATCAGGTTAGGACATATTCAATCTTACTATATGTTTTTACACAGTTAATTAATCTACAACATAAATTATATAGTGTTCCTACATTCATATGTTCGAAACCAACCATGCAAACGTCCAAATCTACAGTAAAACGCTGTTCTCACTACATTATATCAATGGAGCATTATCAAACCTGCTCAAATGGTCTTAAACTGAAGCAGTTTAGAAACCGAATTATGAGTTCATGAGTAAAATAAATTAATAATTACAAAAAGGGAAAGAAGATCTCATAAGTTTTGGGGGGAGAAGACATTTTAGATTTACAGTATAAATGTTATAATGTAACAATGTTGACCAAAACAAAAAGTAACAGTTTTAAGTTTTTTTGTTGTTGATTTTTTTACTGTTACTGCTTCTGTGATGTTTTTTTAATTATGAATAAATAGTTGACAATGGCATTTTATGGTGAGAGGACTTCTTTGATGCAGTTTGCAAGAATGTCAACGTGTTTTCTTTGTTTAAAACATTTGAATCTATTCTGTTTTTAACTACTAAAATAGTGATGTAAAAAAATTGCATGTTTGGACTCCAAGACAATTGATCTTGGGACACTACATGTAAAAACATTTGTTGGAAAGGTTACTGTATATTTTTACCCCCCCCCCCCCCCATTTTTTTTTTGTTGCTGAGAACTTTCTCTGACAGTTAGAAATGCAGATTCATTTTTGAAAGCAGAAAGAAAACATTATTTTAATGTGAGTGTGTGTCATTGCTTTAGCTTGTTTCAGGTTTGAGGAAACTAAAGTGTTACAACCATCCTTTGTTACATCTGTCCCTAGTCTTCCCTACAGCACATCATCTTTTTTTTATTACTTGTTTTGAAAAATATAACATAAAGTAGAAAACTGTGTAAACAAGGCTGCGCCAACCTCATTTAATGCAGCACCTTGGGACAGAACCCTAAAACCCTGTCAAGAGAACAATGCTAACCAATAACAGCATACAACTCAATTTTACCCCACTTCCACTGAGCAGGGAGGCAACAGCTGAGGGAGCTGATATCCTGAACTACAGGGGTCTGTATCATTTAGAGTAACATGTTAATGACTGGATAGTAAGGAACTGATGATTCATATTTTCTGTAACTAAAGACTTACACAATAATTTGGATATACTTTATTGATTGTTCTTTTCTTTTTATCTTCTTTTTTTTTAACAATAATTGCTGCAAATTCACTACTGTGTGACCAGCTACAGTATTGATCTTTGTTTTGTTTTCATGAACCCATGTATGTTTTTATCTCATGTCTGTCCATCAATTCTCTTTATGGCTCTACTTGTTTATTTCCTAGACTCATGATGGATCTCCTCTCTGACACACATCTAATCTCCCGCCCTGCTTGTTATACACAGATTTATGTCATTTATACTTATGCCTCATATGAAGTCATAATTTTGGGCATCATGGCTTATGACAGATATGTGGCAATATCTAAACCTTTACATTACAACAGCATCAGGAATTCAAAGACAGTTTTTCTCTTAGTGGGTTTTGGCTGGGCCTATCCAGTTTGTTCCATTGGATCGTTGCTGTATCAGTCTGTTAGGTTGCCCTTATGTGGTAATGAAATAGCTAGGGTTTTTTGTGTCAACTGGCCTGTGGTTCAGCTTGCATGTGTGGACACCACACAAAACAATGTTGCAGGACTGCTTGTCACTATAACAACCTTATTTGTTCAGAGCAAGTTGAAGTCGTAGCAAGTTAGCGTGAAAGAACGTCCTTATAGAGTTGGTAAATTAGACAGCGTTCATACACCCTGGCTCCGAAAAGTTTCAATCAAGACTGTAGAAGCTAGCGCCTTGATTTGATCTACGAAGCACGGTCTGTTCCTTTCTTTCTTTCTATCTAGTTCTATTTTTAGCTAAGTATTCTACTGTTATTGTCACTTGTCATAGTTAAACTAAGGTAACAAAGTTAGTTTAAGTGGTATTTTGCTTTAGCTAGCCAAGTATTCTACTGATATTGTCACTTGTCATAGTTAACAAAGTTAGTCTAAGTGGTATTTTGCTATCTAGTTCTATTTTAGCGAAGTATTCTACTGATATTGTCACTTGTCATAGTTAACAAAGTTAGTTTAAGTGGTATTTTGCTATCTAGTTCTATTTTAGCTAAGTATTCTACTGATATTGTCACTTGTTATAGTTAACAAAGTTAGTTAAGTGGTATTTTGCAGTTGAAAGCAGGGCCAAAAAAAACACCTTACTCATAGTATTATATAGTTATATATTCGTATTAGTATTATACATTGGTGTCACCATGTGTTATCTTAACATACATGTGCACTACACTATCCGAAGGCACTGGTTCACTCTAAAACGTAAACGGTGCAAAGCTAACCTTGTCGAAATACCAGCTTCCCCCTCTCCCCCTCCTTCACTCTCCATAGGGCTCTGGAATTGCCAGTCTGCTGTCAAGAAGGCCGATTTCATCCCAGCACTTGCATCCCAGGCCTCTCTCCATGCACTTGCACTAACTGAGACCTGGATCCGCCCTGAAAACTCGGCTACACCGGCAGCTCTCTCGGTGAACCACTCCTTCTCCCACTCTCCGCGCCTCACCGGACGAGGAGGGGGCACAGGCCTTCTCCTGGCTCCTCACATCAAATTCACGTCCTCACCTCTGTCACCTACTACCAAAGCATTCGAACACCATCATGTGATGCTTCTGGATCCCATCAAAGTTGCACTAGTGGTCCTCTATCGCCCCCCTGGCCCATTAGCCGACTTTGTGGAAGAACTGGACATGCTCCTCTCTGCACTCCCTGACGATGGAACCCCACTCGTAATCCTCGGTGACTTCAACATCCACCTCGAAGGATCACAGGCTGCTGACTTCTTGTCCCTTCTGACCTCGTTTGGTCTGGTGCTACTGGACACTCCAGCAACCCACAGGGCAGGAAAACAGCTTGACCTCATCCTGACTCGAGACTGCATCGCGGACTTAACATCGGTAACCCCTCTACACATCTCAGATCATTTCCTCATCCAACTCTCTGTCTCACTCCCTCCTACCCCTCCCACGGCACCGCCACTTGTGACCTTCCGCCGCAACCTTCGCAGCCTATGTCCTTCTCGTTTCTCCTCTGTGGTAACACCATCCCTGGGTCCCATCGATGAGTTCACCGCCAATCCAACGGACGTAGCCACTGATGCTCTGCTATCAACTCTAACTACATCCCTTGACACCCTCTGCCCCACGGCAACTAGACCTGCCCGGCCTTCTCCCCCCTGCCCGTGGCTATCAGAGGCCGTTCGGAAAGACCGCTCCTCCCTCCGAGCTGCAGAGAGGTTGTGGCACAAGTCCAAGGATACTCAAGACCTCGACAAGTACCACTCCCTCCTCAATAACTTTTCCCAGAAAGTAACGGAGGCTAAAACTGACTACTTCCTGAAACAGGTGAACAACGCTCCTAACCCACACAAACTGTTCTCTACCTTTTCCTCACTCCTCAACCCTCCTCCCCCCCCTCCTCCTACTACCTTGACAGCAGTCGACTTCTCTCGCTTCTTTGGGGATAAAATTGCAGACATCAGCAGTCAATTCCCGGAACCCTCTTTTTCTAACCGCTCCCACACCCTGCCTGAACCCTCTACTTGCCTCTCCTCCTTCTCCCCCTTATCTGAAACAAGCATGTCTGACCTCATTCTCTCCCACCGCCCCACCTCTTGCCCCCTTGACCCAATCCCCTCCCCTCTTTTCCAAACTATTTCTCCTTCTATTTCTCCATTCCTTCTTCATGTCCTCAACACCTCACTCACCTCTGGCACTTTTCCCTCAGCATACAAACAGGCCATAGTCAAACCCCTACTCAAAAAACCCTCTCTTAACCCAGCCGTCCTCCAGAACTACAGACCAGTCTCACTGCTTCCCTTCTTTTCTAAAACAATTGAGCGTGCCGTAGCTAACCAACTGTCAAGCTTTCTTTCCCAGAACAACCTTCTGGACCCCAACCAGTCGGGCTTCAAGACCGGCCACTCCACTGAGACTGCCCTCCTGTCGGTTACCACGGCCCTCCAGTCTGCCAGAGCAGCCTCAAGGTCTTCTGTTGTCATTCTGCTAGACCTCTCCGCAGCATTCGACACAGTCAACCACAAGATCCTGCTCGCCACACTCGAAGAGATGGGCATCACTGGCACTGCGCTTAAATGGATCTCATCATACCTGACAGGAAGGTCCTATCAAGTCTCCTGGGGAGGGAAAACATCTGGTACCCGCCTGCTCTCCACTGGGGTCCCACAGGGTTCCGTCCTTGGCCCGCTCCTATTCTCTCTTTACACCACCTCACTCGGGCCAATCATCGCCTCCCATGGATTCTCCTATCACTGCTACGCTGACGACACGCAGCTATATCTATCCTTTCCCCCAACTGATCAAGGGATATCGACCAGAATCGAGGCCTGCCTCTCTGACATCTCAGCCTGGATGACCCGACATCACCTCCAGCTGAACCTCGCCAAAACGGAACTCCTCATCATCCCTGCCAAACCCTCAATCACCCACGATCTCTCCATCACTATGGGATCTGCAACAGTGACCCCTTCACCCTCCGCCAGGAACCTGGGGGTCATCTTGGATGACGAGCTCTCCCTCACAGCTCACATTGCTGCAGTCTCTCGGTCATGTAGATTCACCCTCTACAACATCAGGAAAATCAGAAAATACCTCTCTCAACATTCCACCCAACTGCTAGTCCAAGCCCTAGTCCTCTCAAAGCTGGATTACTGCAACTCGCTACTAGCCGGCCTTCCTGCAAATGCAACCCGTCCCCTTCAGAGGATACAGAATGCAGCCGCTCGTCTGGTTTTCAACCTACCCAGACGCTGTCACGTCACCCCGCTCCTCATCGCCCTCCACTGGCTTCCCGTCATGGCCCGCATCAGATTCAAAACCCTGGCACTGACCTTCCGGGCGGTAAACGGGACTGCCCCGACCTATATCAACTCTCTCCTCCAGCCCTATACCCCCACCCGCCACCTACGGTCATCTGCTGACAACCGTCTAGTGGTACCCCCCCTCAAGAGCGCCAGAGCGCAACACAAACTCTTCCACTGCCTGGCTCCCCAATGGTGGAATCAACTCCCGACCTCCATCAGAAGCACGGACTGCCTTCCAACCTTCAAAAGAAGGCTTAAAACTCACCTATTTAGAGAATTTAATGGCACTTAACAATAGCATGTCATTTCACCTGATCTAATGTATTATGTGTTGTATCTCTTGCTCTATATTCATAATCGCTGTGTTATGCATTTATAGTTCTTCCTTTGGCACTTATTGGTTCTCATGATGTATGATTCACGATCTAAAAATCCGACTGTGTTCGGGGTCTATCACGTTGCTTTGCTCAATGACTGATGCTCTTTGTAAAAGCTCTCTCTTGTAAGTCGCTTTGGATAAAAGCGTCTGCTAAATGAATAAATGTAAATGTAATGTAAATTTATACCACCTTATTTCGTACACTTTAGACTAATTCTTGTTTATCCCTAATTATCGTAGGAAACCCTTAAAAACCTGTTCACCTCATATTGTCACATTTGTAATCTATTCTATCGCTTTGTTTGGTGAAGTATCTCTAAGTCGATAGAAACATGCTGAACTGAATCCAGCTGTGACTTTGATTCTGTCACTTGAATATGTAATAATTCTACCTATACTAAATTTGTTTATGGTTTAAACCTGCCACAAATTCCAGACATGATATTCAGATTGTTACAGACACTTAGAATAGTTACCCGTAGGTTACTATAATTCACTTCTATTTCAAGGAAAAACAGACCCTTCCTGCACATTGAAGGCAACATGAAATTTTGCTTTTTAATGTGATCCTTGGTTTGTCAGGGCCTCAGGGGGAAGAATTACTGGGCAGCAGAGCAGGATTTGGCAGACTTATTAAGTCCCCACTATTATTTCAGTACTTAAAAAAAACAGTTGTTTCCAATTTAACGTTTATATATATTTATTTGTCCAAATAATTTTCTTCATAATTTTCCAATAATGTAAATTCATAAAAACATTATTTTATGGATTTCATTCCGTACCAAAAAAATCTCTCGATCTCTGATTTGTACAGTGTCTGGACATTGCAGGTTGACTAAGACAAACTGTATCAAGGGCCTGAATTCCCTGATGTCCTTCCACATGGTATGATGTAATCATGCTAGAAGGCATAAAATACTGCAACATGAAGGGTGCAGGAGTGACTCTTGAACCATCCCATCAATGGTGTATCCCAACACGAGGTAATAAACACGTACGTGCAGAGTTTATCATATTGTAACATTGTAGCCATTACAGTTACACAGTTTTTTAATTTTATTAAATTTTTTACACATTTTGTATACAATTGTGTACATTGTTGTTTGCTGTGTAATATATTGTGTAAACGGTGTAAAGAATTGTTTACACATTACAAATTATTTCTTCAAGATTTGTGCAATGCCCTTGCGTACTTCAGTAAGCAGGAATACTATGGTATTATAGTCTCTGAGCAACAAGCACAATTATCTTTTTTTTTCTTCACAGAAATGACCTTCAGTGACAATGCATCAACAGTGACATGGTTTACTCTTTCTGGGTTTGATGACATGATGGAACACAGAGCCGCGTTCTTCTCTCTCACTTTACTGTGTTACTGTGTGATTATACTACAAAATGTTGCACTTATTTTGACTATAGTCCTGGATGAAAACCTTCATGAGCCCATGTACATCTTCCTGTGTAACTTGTGCATCGCTGGCCTGTTAGGGACAACAGGATTCTACCCCAAGTTCCTTCTGGATCTACTCTCTACTATTCAGGTTACCTCCTATGCAGGATGTCTAACACAGGGTTACGTTATATACTGTTCAGCCTGTGCAGATGTTGTCATTCTGTCAGTGATGGCTTATGACAGATATGTGGCCATATGTAGACCACTGGAGTATCACTCTGTAATGACTAAACAGAGGGTCACTGGGTTAGTCTATTATCCTTGGCTCTCTATATTCAGCTTATTCTCTATTGCTATAGTATTAACCAGTAAACTGAGGTTGTGTGGATCACATATAGAGAAGCTCTACTGTACAAACTGGGCTGTTGTTAAACTCTCCTGCTCTTCAGTTACAGCAAATAATATAATAGGGTATATTGGTATTTTGTTCTACGTTGCACATATACTATTAATTGTATGCTCATATGCTTATCTATTCAGGTCATGTTTAAAGTCTATTGAGAACAGGGGAAGGTTTATGCAGACCTTCATGCCACATTTACTGTCATTACTCAATGTAGCAGTTTCTCTGTTGTTTGAGCTCATGTACGGTAGATATGGTGCATCAGATTTGTCACAAAGCTTTCAGAATTTCATGGCTATTCAATTTCTAATATTCCCTCAAATTCTAAATCCTCTTATTTATGGCCTGCAACTGACACAGATTCGTATTCGGATGGTGAGTTTTTGTACAAAATCAAGAAGAAAAAAATTGTTTAAATAAAAAGAGAAAATTTACGCTGACCTTAAGCCACCTTAACTCTTAATAGGAAACAGTTGTTCTTCATGCCATTAATGCTTGAAAAATGTACACCCTATAATAATAAACACATTTCTATTAGTTCCTGTCTTTTATCATCATGTCAGGACATTAAATCTTACTCTATGTTTTACACTAGTTAAATGATCTACTACATCAATTATATAGTGTTTCTACATTCATACTTGTTATATTATATCAATGCTACAGTATAATGTGATTGAAAGTACCTGTATTTTTCATTTGATCATTTCAGTCATTTTGTCATAAAAAAACATCCCAGCACCTTTGTTTGGGAGCATTTAAAGGAAGCTAGATAAGATTTTTTTTTTTACTAAATACATTTAATTGATATCGTTCTAAAATTGACCATAAACCCTTAAAAACTTGATGGCGATAGAATTCTTTGTCGTCCCTCCAATTCTTAAACCCTTTATTTTATGGTTTAAAAATGCTTCAGATTTCCCAGGGTAGATAACATTTCATACAGTCATCTGGACATTGTTTTACAAATAAAGACAGTTCGATGCCCCTCCAGAAGTCAGTTTGGGAGAGGGCAATATAATTATTTGTCGTCCCTCCAATTCTAAACCCTGTGATTTATGGTCTGAAAATTTCAAAACTGAATTCTGTGAGTATTTTGAGATACAAAATTAAGCAGATTTTCCAAATGATCATATTTGGGGGAAAAAAGTATTTAGATCATCTGGAAATTGTTTAAAAAAATTAAGACAGTTTGTTTCCAATCCAGAAATCATTCTTAGTCCAGCTGGATTGAGAATTACTTTTGAATGGGGGTTGAAACGTGTTGATTTTGAAAACGGTTTAAGTCTAGATTACTACCTCTGAATCCTTTTCGACAATGGAACACTCTTGGACGAATGAAACTCTACACAGACATAGTCCTCTATACACTAATACTCCTTTCAAATCCAAACTGTGTCAAGGACCTGAGTTCCCTGTCCTTCCACATGGTATGATGTCATCATGCTAGAAGGCATAAAATACTGCTACATGAAGGGTGACTTTAGAGTTAGGATCTCATCGATGGTGTGTCTCAGCACAAGGTAATGTACGTTGATGTTGTTTTTGTTTCTTGTACCATTTTAGGTATTTCAAAGTTACACTGTACGCATATACATACTGTGATTAGAGTTGCTATATTATGGTCTGTATATGTTTAAGATGATGGACTTTAATCCTTTGATTTCTTCCCAGAAATGACCTTTAGTGACAATGCATCAACAGTGACATGGTTTACTCTTTCTGGGTTTGATGAGATGATGGAACACAGAGCCATATTCTTCTCTCTCACTTTACTGTGTTACAGTGTGATTATACTAGTAAATGTTGCACTTATTCTAACTATAGTCCTGGATGAAAACCTTCATGAACCCATGTACATCTTCCTGTGTAACTTGTGCATCAGTGGCCTGTTTGGAACAACAGGATTCTACCCCAAGTTCCTTCTGGATGTACTTTCTTATCTGCAGGTTATCTCTTATGCAGGATGTCTCATTCAGTCTTTCATCATTTATTCTGCTGCCTGTGGAGATTTTGCCATTCTAGCAGTAATGGCTTATGACAGGTATGTTGCAATCTGTAGACCACTGGAGTATCACACTGTTATGACTAAACAGAGGGTCACTCTGTTAATGTTTTATCCATGGCTCTCTACATTCTTTTTATTAGGTATACAGAGTTTTTTAACCACTACACTGAGATTATGTGGATCTCTCATAGAGAAACTCTACTGTGCAAATTGGCCCACAGTTAAATTGTCTTGCACTTCAACAATAGCAAGCAGTATAATGGGGTATATTACCACACTTTTCTATGTTGGACATTTAATATTTATTGTGTGTTCGTATGTATATCTTATCAGATCATGTTTGAAGTCTATTGAGGATAGAGGAAAGTTTATGCAGACCTGCATGCCACATTTACTGTCTTTGATCAATGTAGCAGGTGCTCTGTTGTTTGAGGTTTTCTACAGTAGATATGGTTCAACAGTGATATCACAACACCTTCAGAATTTTATGGCAGTTCAATTTTTAGTTATTCCTCCAATTTTAAACCCGCTCATATATGGTCTTAAACTGAAGCAGATTAGAAACCGAATTATGAGTTTATCTATGAGTAAAAGAAAGAAATCATTAAAGTAATAAAAGGGAAAGAAGATCTTGTAGGTTTTGGGGAGAGTAGAAATGTAAGTTTTACTGTCCAATTTTGATTGTTGACAAAAAAAGAAGTTACTGTTGTTTTGTTTTTTTTGTACTGATACCACCCCTGATGTTTTTTATTATGAATAAATAGTTGACGATTTCATGTTATGGTGAGAGGACTTCTTTGATGCAATTGCCAACCAAATCAATGTTACATATCTATCAACTCTGTCAAGTCCTGTCCTTGGTGTGGGGATGCATTGTAAGCTCTTGTAGGAAAATCTTCAATGTCAGATCACCTGTGCCTGGCCACTCTACCATCTGCAAGCTTCCATATCCTATCCTACCTATCTGAACTATGTAAGTGGCACACACACTTGTCATTTTAGAAAGATAGTAAGGTACCCATGCTGCAGTTAGCAAGTAGCTTTGGTAACTACATTTGACGATTGAAGTTCTGAAAAGTATTTCTTCAAAACTACACATAATGTATTCACTAATTCCAAAATTATTATTTTAACAACATTAGCATTTCTCTGGAACATTCATGTTATTAAATATAAACATGATCCTGGCAAACAGGTTTGCATATTGAGGCATTTTAGGTCATTGAAAATCTAGGTAGTTTTAGCATCTATAAAAATAGATTATAACGTGTATCTTCCTGCTTCAGTCTCTACATATCTACTAATTTAGAAATATATGTAAAATATATACAGTAGTTTATTCATATGTCTTTGCCGCCCAATGGATTTTTCCCACAAATGTTGTCTTTTCTATGATAGCTAAGACTTATGCAAGGTATTGTGTATACATACATAGAAGAAAAATATTATAAATATATATATCCACGTTTATTTATATTTTTATAAACATGAGCCTTGGACTCATATTTTTAGTTCATTCTATTCTATGCAAAATATAAGGCTTTGTAAACTGATTAGACCAGTTATTTAATGATAATTATTACGATATAGTTATTTGTAGGTTACCCCTGTTTGTATTGTTGCAGCTCTCTCTGTTGATTGATACTGGCTCTGAGTTTGTACACTGCTCTGATCATCAGAATTCATCTTTTCACTTTATTGTGGAATGACTTAAAAGTATGTTGTAAGTTCTCAAAAGAAATATGTTTATTTTATTAGCATTTTGATTGAAATCACACATTTAGGTGCTTAATGCAACATGATGACATTGTGTTTGTTATCAATAATAGGGGGGACCAGGGACAGTTGTAACACTTTTTGCATTTTTCAGAATAAATAAAAATGGAATAGCCGATGGAGTAGCCGATCTGAAGTATTATGAAGGATTTGGCCACAGCTCTGACTGATCTGCCTTTTATAACTTCATCTGAGGTCCTCTCCAGCATTGCAAGTAGCACCTGTTCCCTCGTCTTTCTAATATGTGGGAGGCTTTTAGCAAAACAGACAATACAATATATATTTACACAAACCTTGAATATATATAAAGAAACTTTGAATATATGGAATGAAACTTGACTGATGTCAGACTTCAAGCAGTGTCTGCGCTGTTATGTAACGTATGGATGCTACAGCAAAAAGTCAATGACAATGAGTTAGTCTGATTATAATCTCGATACAGCAATATTAAGCTGAGGACATCAGAAACACACTGGCGAAAGCGTGTACGGCCCAAAATCACCCTGATAGCCTGCCCAATACAGTTCAACTGACAAGGAAGTTCGCTCCGTTTTTAATCGTGGCAGATCTACTACAAAAGGCAGCTGTTTATCAGGCTAACCTCCCGTGTACAATCTCCACCCATTAACTTGATATCGTTTTCAGGTGATTTAATAAAGGTGAAACACAGTGAATGGCCGTGCGTAGTGGCACTGCGCTCTGACGCGGTACTTCTCCGGGGCACTCCTGAGAAGTGGAGGGTATGCTCAGGTTGGCCCGATAGGCAGCTGCCTGGGCTGTTGTTGGTCTGCCACGGTAAAAAATTTAGCGAACTTCTTTGTAAGACGAACGGGCAGGGTATTGGGCAGGGGTATCGGGAGGATTTTGACTGGCATTCCCCAGTATATACAGTATATCATTTGCTCATTATTTAAAATTGCTGCAACTAGATTGCGGGCAGCCTGACTCATTGTCTCTTTACACCCTGTTGCACACAAGATGGCCGCAGGCACTGCCGCGACGTCTGTCGTCAGTCAAGTTTCATTCCATATATTTAAGGTTTCTTTATATATTTATATATATACACTACCGTTCAAAAGTTTGGGGTCACCGAAACAATTTTGTGTTTTCCATGAAAAGTCACACTTATTCACTACCATATGTTGTGAAATGAATAGAAAATAGAGTCAAGACATTGACAAGGTTAGAAATAATGATTTGTATTTCAAATAAGATTTTTTTTACATCAAACTTTGCTTTCGTCAAAGAATCCTCCATTTGCAGCAATTACAGCATTGCAGACCTTTGGCATTCTAGCTGTTAATTTGTTGAGGTAATCTGGAGAAATTGCACCCCACGCTTCCAGAAGCAGCTCCCACAAGTTGGATTGGTTGGATGGGCACTTCTTGCGTACCATACGGTCAAGCTGCTCCCACAACAGCTCAATGGGGTTCAGATCTGGTGACTGCGCTGGCCACTCCATTACCGATAGAATACCAGCTGCCTGCTTCTGCTCTAAATAGTTCTTGCACAATTTGGAGGTGTGTTTAGGGTCATTGTCCTGTTGTAGGATGAAATTGGCTCCAATCATGCGCTGTCCACTGGGTATGGCATGGCGTTGCAAAATGGAGTGATAGCCTTCCTTATTCAGAATCCCTTTTACCCTGTACAAATCTCCCACCTTACCAGCACCAAAGCAACCCCAGACCATCACATTACCTCCGCCATGCTTAACAGATTGCGTCAGGCATTCTTCCAGCATCTTTTCATTTGTTCTGCGTCTCACAAACGTTCTTCTTTGTGATCAAAACACCTCAAACTTGGATTCATCCGTCCACAACACTTTTTTCCAGTCTTCCTCTGTCCAATGTCTGTGTTCTTTTGCCCATCTTAATCTTTTTCTTTTATTGGCCAGTCTCAGATATGGCTTTTTCTTTGCCACTCTGCCCTGAAGCCCAGAATCCCGCAGCCGCCTCTTCACTGTAGATGTTGACACTGGTGTTTTGCGGGTACTATTTAATGAAGATGCCAGTTGGGGACCTGTGAGGCGTCTGTTTCTCAAACTAGAGACTCTAATGTACTTATCTTCTTGTTTAGTTGTGCAACGCGGCCTCCCACTTCTTTTTCTACTCTGGTTAGAGCCTGTTTGTGCTGTCCTCTGAAGGGAGTAGTACACACCGTTGTAGGAAATCTTCAATTTCTTAGCAATTTCTCGCATGGAATAGCCTTCATTTCTAAGAACAAGAATAGACTGTCGAGTTTCAGATGAAAGTTCTCTTTTTCTGGCCATTTTGAGCGTTTAATTGACCCCACAAATGTGATGCTCCAGAAAGTCAATCTGCTCAAAGGAAGGTCAGTTTTGTAGCTTCTGTAAGGAGCTAAACTGTTTTCAGATGTGTGAACATGATTGCACAAGGGTTTTCTAATCATCAATTAGCCTTCTGAGCCAATGAGCAAACACATTGTACCATTAGAACACTGGAGTGATAGTTGCAAGAAATGGGCCTCTATACTATACACCTATGTAGATATTGCACCAAAAACCAGACATTTGCAGCTAGAATAGTCATTTACCACATTAGCAATGTATAGAGTGCATTTCTTTAAAGTTAAGACTAGTTTAAAGTTATCTTCATTGAAAAGTACAGTGCTTTTCCTTAAAAAATAAGGACATTTCAATGTGACCCTAAACTTTTGAACGGTAGTGTATATCCATTCTCCCCTATACTTGTACTCACTATAGTCATATGCCCCCCCATCTGTACAGATAGTGCCCTCTTTTTATTGTATTTTATCTTTATTATATTATTCCACTTGTCTTACTCTAATACCGTACATGTTCTATGTTTGCTCTTTCCTGCCACAGTAAATTCTGTGTTTGTGTATCTTGCATGGCGATTTAAAACTGATTCTGATACTGTAACTTGTTTTCTTTACTTCTGTAAATAGTCTGTTTACTAATATTAGTATGTTGCATAACATAACAACCACATTTTTACATATTCTGGCCACAAAACAAAAGCACAAAGTTTTCTGGAGAACATTAGTAGGCCATGGCATATTTGTTTACATATTAAACATAATTCATATAACTAAGGCCTGGTTTTAGGTTCTGGATTTATTTGATTAACAATACATGGTAGCAGTAAACAATTACATGGATAACAGGATAGTATTTGAATTGACTGATGTTGGCCACTAAAGTTGACATTTATATATTTTAATAACATTGTAAAGCCCTTTATGAATCCAGGCTGCTCGAAACAGTGAATTTGTATGTTAAATACAAAATGTTTTTTACAATCTTCACATGTTGATCAACTGAAACACAGAAGGTTAACTGAAATACACCCAAACAATTTGAATGTAAAAAAGAAAAGGCTCCATCTGAAAGATTTTACTTCTTTATCTGAAGCTTTATCTGATCGTTCTCCACACCCACTTAGGTTTCCTTCTCCCCTCTGGTGCTTTTACATGTGAAGGGTGTGGGATTAACACTTCAGAATCAGAATTTGTTTTTATTCGCCTATTTATTAGTTATACTAACACAAAATATACTGTGGCAGGATGAATCAGACATGGAACATATATGGAACTTAAATAAGATAAAGATAATGAGATTAAAATAAAATAAAAGTGGACACTAGGTGTACATAGGTGCATATAACTATAGTATGTATAGTATGAGTATAAAATAAAGGATATTATTTTAGTGTCCTGTGTGAAAGTGGCTTGTGTAGAATGTAGTGTGATTGCTGGATGGGGGTGTGGAGGGTTGATTGTTAGTGACAATGTCATACTGAGTCATTGGCCCTGTTGAAAAGGGCGATGGCAGATGGATGTCTGTATAAGACTATATTATTTACATTTTACACTATTAGAATTTCAAACAATAACTCTGTATTCTTTTTTTGATTTTACTCAGTTTAAGGCCATAAATGAGGGGGTTAAGAATCTGAGGAACTATCAGAAACTGTAAGGCCAAAAAATTCTGAAGACTTTGTGGTAAATTTGTTGAGCCATATCGGGTGTATAACACATCAAACAACACAGCAACTGTTAAATTTAGTAATGACAGTAAATGTGGCATACATGTCTGCATAAACTTTCCCCTGCTCTCTATGGATTTCAAACATGACTTGATCAAATATACATATGAACATGCAATGACATGCCCAAAAAAGAAAAGTATGACAATATATCCAACAATGTTGTTTGTAATGGTGGAAGTGCAAGCAAGTTTAACTACCGACCAGTTATCACAGTAGAGTTTATTTATCTGAGAACCACAAAGTTGAAGTCTGGATGTTAATCCCACTTAAACAGAAAAGCAGGTATAAGGACTCAGCCATGAGAAAACCATTAAAAAGCAGACCCACCGTCTGGTCATAACAGAGTGATACTCCAGTGGTCTACAGATGGCCACATACCTGTCATATGCCATCACTGCTAGAAAAGAAGAGTCACCGCAAACTGAAGAATATATTACAAAAGCCTGAAATAAACATCCTGCATAAGAGATTACATGAGTGTCAGACAGTAGATCTAGAAGGAACTTGGGGTAGAATCCCGTAGCACCATAAAATCCACTGATGCATATACTACACAAAAATATGTATATAGGTTCATGGAGATTCTCATCCAAGAGGATAGTTAAAATGAGACCAACATTCAACAGAACAATCAAAAAGTAACACAATAAAGTGAAAAAGAAGAGTACGCCTCTGTATTGCATTGTCTGATTCAACCCAGAAAGAGTAAACACTGAAATAATGGATGCATTTTCCATTGTATACAACCTACTACAATATTGTCTATATATTGCTCCCTTTCATTTAAATTGTGTCTTCCCATCAATGTAAACCATACATGAGATTATGACCATATTTACCTGTATGATACATCTAAAATCAGCAAACTGGTTGTTCTAGAATTCAAACAAGGTCTAACATCAGTATGATCGTGTATGTAACATACGTATAAACTGTTTTCTCAGTAGAGGGTATTGCCATCATATCTCACCTGTTTTACCATATTTATTGTCTCTCCAGCTGCATGACCCCAGGATCTTACTGCTCTGGGACCTCTGGGGGATCTGTTTTCTGAGCTGAGCTCTGCTCCAACCACTGACATTATCTTTGATCTGTCATCATTTCTTCATGAGACACAATTACCAGACAGTTGCAAAATGTACACCTACTGACGTGACAGTTAGAGAAAATGAATTAGTAACACACAAGTATATTCTGTGTCAGTAAGAAAACCGCTAACATTGGGGACAGTTAATCTTTGTGGAAGACAGAACTGTGCATTCTGTAAGAGTTTAGAAAGTGACGGTTGTGTATTCTAACATGGTGCAAGTAAAATAGCCATCTGAAAGTTCTTTATTCAACCACAACAAATTCATCTGTACATGGACTTGTTGAAATCCAGTTGGATTGGCCAGTGCATGAATTGTAATATAGACACAACTTTAGACATACCTTATCGTAGCTTTCCCTTATTTTTATTTGATTAATGACACATTGTAGCATAAATAAATGAGAGGGATTGCAGGATAGTATTTGAACATACTGATGTTGACCACTAAGGTTGACAGTTACATATTGCAATAACATTGTAAAGCCCTTTTTGAATCCAGGCTGTTCGAAACAGTGTTATTGTATGTTAAACACAAAATGTTTTATACAGTCTTGACATGTTGATGAACTGAATCACATAAGGCTAACTGAAACACACACACAAAACAAATTGTATGTAAAAAAGAAAAAGCTCCATCTGAAAGATAGTACCTCTTTATCTGAAGTTTTATCTGATCGTTCTCCACACCCACTCAGGTTTCCTTCTCCCCTCTGGTGCTTTTAGATGTGAAGTGTGTGGTATGGGATTAACACTTCAGAATCAGAATTTGTTTTTATTCGCCTATTTATTAGTTACACTAACACAGAATATACTGTGGCAGGATGAATCAGACATGGAACATATATGGAACTTAAATAAGATAAAGATAATGAGATAAAACTGAATAAAAAAAAAGTGGGCACTAGGTGTACATAGGTGCATATAACTATAGTAAGTATGAGTATACAATAAAGGATATAGTACGTGGAGGAGAATTAGATTAGATTCAACTTTATTGTCATTACACAGGTACAAGTACAGGGTAACGAAATACAGTTAGCATCCAACCAGAAGTGCAAAACAGTTAATCCAACAGAATATAATAAATATGGGTATACTCAGAATATACATAGTATGAACAGTATAATCAGAATATACAGATATGTACATAAACTGTGTGGTACAATATACTACAGTATTAAACAGAAATTAAACAGAAATTACCAGATTGCATGTATGTACAGTTAGTGCAAATGATGCAATGAGCAGATGTGCAAGATGAACAATATAGTACAGGTATATATATAGTACAGGGGAAGGGGGGGTTTGTACACAATAGTGCAAAATCACAGTGATAGGAGTAAAGGTGTCCTGTGTGAAAGTGGCTTGTGCAGAATGTAGTGGGATTGCTGGATGGGGGTGTGGAGTGTTAATTATTAGTGACAATGTAATATTGAGTCATTGGCCCTGTTGAAAAGGGCAATGGCAGATGGATGTCTGTTTGAGACTATATTATTTACATTTTACACTATTAGAATTTCACAAAATAACTCTGTATTCTTTTTTTTACTTTACTCAGTTTAAGGCCATAAATGAGGGGGTTAAGAATCTGAGGAACTATGAGAAACTGTAAAGCCAAAAAGTTCTGAAAACTTTGTGGTAAATTTGTTGAGCCATATCGGGTGTATAACACATCAAACAACAAAGCAACTGTTACATTTAGTAATGACAGTAGATGTGGCAGACATGTCTGCATAAACTTTCCCCTGCTCTCTATGGATTTCAAACATGACTTGATCAAATATACATACGAACACACAATGAAAATGACATGCCCAAAAAAGAAAAGTATGACAATATATCCAACAATATTGTTTGTGATTGTGGAAGTGCAAGCAAGTTTAACTACCGACCAGTTATCACAGTAGAGTTTTTGTATCTGAGAACCACAAAGTTGAAGTCTGGATGTTAATCCCACTAAAATAGACATGCAGGTATAAGGACTCAGCCATGAGTAAACCATTAAAAAGCAGACCCACTGTCTGGTCATTACAGAGTGATACTCCAGTGGTCTACAGATGGCCACATACCTGTCATATGCCATCACTGCTAGAGTAGAAAAGTCACAGCAAACTGAAGAATATATTAGAAAAGCCTGAAATAAACATCCTGCATAAGAGATTACATGAGCGTCCGAAAGTAGATCTAGAAGGAACTTGGGGTAGAATCCCATAGCACCATAAAATCCACTGATGCATATACTACACAAAAATATGTACATAGGTTCATGGAGATTCTCATCCAAGAGGATAGTTAAAATAAGACCAACATTTAACAGAACAATCAAAAAGTAACACAATAAAGTGAAAAAGAAGAGTACGCCTCTGTATTGCATTGTCTGATTCAGCCCAGAAAGAGTAAACACTGAAATAATGGATGCATTTTCCATTGTATACAACCTACAACAATATTGTCTATAAATTGCTCACTTTCATTTCAATTCTATGTGCCCTTCAATTTACACCAACCATGAGATTATGACCATATTTACCTGTACCGTACATCTAAAATCAGCAAACAAGGTCTAACATCAGTATAACCATGTAGGTAACATATGTATCTACTGCTTTCTCAGTAGTGGGTATTGCCATCATGTCTCACCTGTTTTACCATATTTATAGTCTCTCTAGCTGCATGACCTCAGGATCTTACCGCTCTGGGACCTCTGGGGGATCTGTTTTTTGAGCTCTGCTACAATTATTGACTCCATCTTTGATCTGTCATAATTTCTTCATGAGACACAATTACTAGACAGTTGCAAAATGCAGTTGAGAAAATGAATTAGTAACAGGCATGTATATTCTATGTGTCAGTATGGAAACTACTTAAGTTGTGTGTGGTTTTTTTACTTTTTCATACATTGTGTAAATGTATAGTGATGGTGGGATGAGCAGGGTTCACTGAAGTAAGTAGGATTAGGACATGGTTAAATGTATTACACTTACCACTTTTTGCTCATTTTAACCTAAGGCTTATTTGAAAAGAAATCTTCCATATTTCAGCTCATTTTAAAGGTTGAATATTTAAGCAAATTTCAGCATTTACTGTGTGAGCATTTTTGGATGCATTGGTAGGCAATTAATTAATTAAAATCCCTATAGCAAATATTTGTGTCTAAAGCAACATTACCACATTATATTCCTACATTGTGTTTCCAATATGTAATTTAAATAAATGTTTTGCATTAAAACACCTGATGAATCCCACTCTGTCAGTGTGAAAACAGAGAAATAATGTTAATCTCAGTGTGATACAAAAAGCAATAACGTAAGGAGCTAAACATGACTCATAGACACCTAGGAACATCCAGTCCTCTTAATTAAAGTAAATAACACAGCGCCTGTTCTAACAAATGCTTAAAAAAACTGTTAAGAAATCATAATTATGTTGGTTCCTGTCTCACTTCACAACATTGTGTTTTAACCACTCATTAAACTGACTAGGGGTGCACGGTGGCAGAGCCGTTAGTGCTCTCGCCTCCCCAATAAGGAGATCATGAGTTTGAATCTCGGGCCCGACCATGATCTCTCTGGGTGGAGTCTGCATGTCCTCCCCGTGTTACCGTGTGTTCTCTTCTGGCACTCCGGCTTCCTCCCACTGTCCAAAAGTTTTGGTAGGTTAATTGGACATTGTGTATGACTGTGTGAGTGAATGGTTGTCCGTATGTTGTCTGTCAATGTTTGTGTGATAGCCCTGCTACTAGCTGGCCCCAGTCCAGGGTGTACCCTGCCTACGGCCTGGAAGTAACTGGGATAAGCTCCAGTCACCCGTGACCCCTAACGGGAATAAGCGGAAGAAAATGAATGAAAGAATGAATAAACTGACTTGGTATAATGTAATAACAGGATTATATATAATGTTTTTCATAATTTCATCAGCACTGAGAAGCAATGAGTGCAAATCACCATTGACACAGCAGGTTTCTCAAAGACAGCAGTTTAGCTTAACCTCTCAGCTTACTATAGTTAATGGGTTGAGTGAGTGCAATGGTGCCGAACCCTGTGATTTCAACTTTGGGATTCTTGTGAGGCAGTTATATTACATATATGTATCCTAAGCATATAGATTTGTCTTGAATGTTAAATTTGATTGCATGACATGACTGGCTTTTTATTAACTGAAGTTAGCCCAATAACTTTTGTGGATGGTTTAGAAAAGGCTTCCTCAGCTGTTGCAGCTGTCTAGCTAAGCAGTTTGGAAGCGGTTATCTGTTTGGCTTTGCCCCGCAGTGTTCCTAGTGCCGTTCTACCATCTGCATCCAAAAAGTTTATTTATTTAAATAATATATATTTTACGGCCTGTGAAACAGCAATCTCACTAGTCAACCAACTCTATGTAAAGTATACAGTTACATGGTATTGCACCATACATTAAATGGTTTGCTTGCAATAATAATAATTATTAATAATTAATTTAATTAATAATTAATGGGCCTTCACTGTTTTTTTGTTTAATAAATTAAGTTTATTCTATTCAGAATAGAATGATGACCTGTAAATGTTCTCTTTTCCTGTAGGCCATGTCTGCACATGACCTTTTCTCGTTGGCCTTGGGGGAGGTCATCTTCGACTCTCTGTGGGTCTCTTTGGGTCTAGTGGCAGTTGGCAACAAACATGTTTGTTTTGTCTTGTGCCCATTTGGTCTCACAAGTCTGTAGTTTCCAAATTGACATCAAGGGATTGAGGATTATAATGACCTGATGAACAAATAAACATGTTTATGCTTTGATAGTTAAAACACAGGGGGGGTTGCATGAGAGGACAGTTAATTAAGGCCAATTTGTCCAGTTAAGATGTTTACATCTTAACAACTCACAACAATTCTTCAATCACTTTTGCAACTGACACTCCCGTTCACCAACACTTGGAATGATTTAATGGGTACATTTAGTCTGACAGTGGTTCTGTTACTGGGTATATTTAGCTTTACATACATGGTACAAGAGAAGGTCTGATCATTATGCATGAAAGCAATTATTAAGAATAAATCAAACCTTAACAAATTGAAACAACTCCAATTGTTATTGCGGTTCAAAAATACCTATTAGTACCTGGAGACAGGGCCATTACATCATAAGCTGCTGTTTCATTTGTTTTCCCTGACATGATGATAACATGTTTTGAATGAAACCTTTATTAGCTACAGTAATGACTTTCCAAGGGCAACTATTGTCAACAATTGGGAGCTTTAGCCGGTCCAGCTCCCGGAGGCGTTTGCTTTTAGGCCGGAGGATTTGTCCAGCGGGGACACGGACTCCACAGCTGAGGCGTTCACTGGGGACGAGGGAGAATAATGACACTCATTACTGTAAAGTTGCATCACTTCGGGGACACCGGCTTGCCTTGTCCAGCATTGTGTAGATTGTTAGCTGTCTTTTTTACTATGAACTCTTGAGTCTGAGTGTTTTTTATACCATATATGTTCATTAAGGTGTAAAATTGAATGACTTGTAACTTACTGTATTTTGCCGATTTTGCTAAATTAAGTCATTTTTAACAGGGCAGGTCCATAATGAACTAGAACATTGCCACATTTAGCATCTGCTAAATAACTAAATGTATTATGTTGTTAAATAATTTCTTAAATTAGTGTTAAGGAAATGTACAACATGGAAAATACACATACACTGAGATAAATTTAACACAGTTATCTTACATTCCCAGTAAAATAAGATGAAATCTGCATGTTCGTATATTGATAACCTATCAATACTGTAGCCTGTTTCAGAGGTCTCCATAACCTGACCTTAGCTATGTTTGCCAGTTCTAAAATAGAGTTAGCAGTAAGAAATAAGATTTAGCTAGCAAAAATATTCTTTTCTCCAGCCTTCTCTCTTGACCAATGATGTCTTAAAGCTAACCAGGTTAATAATCTAAACATACCAACAACAAAAAAACATCTCAGACCGGGCAGACGGCCTTTAAAGGCCGTGTGGATATTCAAACAGTCATCCTGACTGTCTATTGATCAGTGTTGCTGCAGACCACCACCATCCCCTTTCTCCCCCTGTTGTCTGTCTGTGTTTCTATATGTCTGTCTGTCTATCAGGGTTATATCTGTATTGCTCCATACCTCTTGTCATTAATGTATGCACATACAGTATGTGTCTCTTCGAGGAAGTAGGGGCCGCTCCCCTTTTGGACATTCCACTCCGACAAAGTCAAACATAATTCCTTGTCATGGTTATCAATAAATCATCAATTTATCAAATCAATCCGAATCAGAATCTATTTTAATCACTATGCAAGATATACAAACACAGAATTCACTTTGGCAGAAAGGAGCAAACATATATGACACATTAATAAAACAGGATACAAAATATAATGTAAAATGACAAATACAACTACGTGAGTGTCTTGGCTGAACTGATAATATGCAACAACTGGTCAGGGTTAGAGTAAAGATTAGTCAAAAGTGCATTAATGTGTATACATGTTTTACATTTGATGCAATAACTAATCAAATTGTGTTACCATGACCTCTGTTACAGTAACGCATTATGTGAACACATTAATGAAATGTAACACTTCTTCAACCCTGAATATGTCAACAATATTTACTGTTGCTATGCATTCAGTGTCAAGGGTCCTGATAACCAGATCAACAGGTCTGTGAGAAACATTAAACAGCCACGCACAGAATGAGGAATCACATTTGGAGAACCAGTCAAGACAAGGTATCTTTACTTCAGTGAAAGAGAATCAGTACTACATGTTGACACTTAGTTCAAGATTGATGGATAACACATCCAATGTTTTCACTCTTTCTGGATTGGATATGACAATAGAATACCGAGCAGTACTCTTCTCTCTAACTTTACTTTTTTACTGTGCAATTATTATGGTAAATGTTGCTCTTATTTTGACTATAGTCCTGGATGAAAACCTTCATGAACCCATGTACATCTTCCTGTGTAACTTGTGCATTAGCGGCCTGTTTGGGACAACAGGATTCTACCCCAAATTCCTTTTGGATTTGCAGTCAAATGTTCACGTGATTTCTCATGCAGGATGTATCATTCAAGCTTTCGTAATATATTCTTCTGCCTGTTGTGACTTTTCAATTTTAGCAGTAATGGCTTATGACAGGTATGTGGCAATCTGTAGACCACTGGAGTATCACTCTGTTATGACTAAACAGAGGGTCACTGGGTTAGTCTCTTATCCTTGGCTCTCTTCATGCTTTTTTTTCACTACTGGTTTTACATTAACCAGTACGTTGAAGTTATGTGGATCCCATATAGACAGACTTTACTGCAATAACTGGTCTATTGTTAAGTTATCATGCAGTTCAAACATTCCAAGCAATATCATTGGATACTGTATCATAGTTTTCTATTTTCTTCATGTTATTTTCATTGTGTGTTCGTATGTTTATCTGATCAGATCCAGTTTAAAGTCAATTGAAAGCAAGACAAAATTCATGCAGACCTGCATGCCACATTTACTGTCATTATTTAATGTAACCATTGCTTTGCTTTTTGATGTATTGTATTCTCGATATGGTTCAAGCGATTTGCCACAAAGTCTTCAGAACATTTTGGCAATAGAATTTCTTGTCGTCCCACCAATTTTTAACCCCTTAATTTATGGTCTTAAATTGTCACGGGTTCGAAACAGAATACTCAGCTTATTGTCAAAAGGTGAAAAAAATAAAATGTTCTTAATGTAAAATGTATTTTCTCTTCATAACTTGTAGTGATGTGCCCTACTTTGCCTGGTTATAACTAAATCTTTATCTAAATAATTTTGTGAAAGCAGCATCCTTGTCATTGTTCATCTGTTCAACTGTATTTAGTTTCACATGATTGTTCTTGCTGATTGTGCCAGCCGAAAACAAGCCATATTTTCCAGCACTAGACAGTGAATGAATTCAGGACCAGCATTCAACATGCAAGCAGGCTGGCATTGTTTTAAACTTTTTCAATAGTCCACATTTCTATGCTCCTAGACTTAGATGTGCTTAGATGTTTTAACTAAGAGATTTGTCTTTTCACATACAGAATAAGTGTTTTCTTTTTCAAATATACACACTACACATCTGTCAGAACTTTAGCACTAACAATAGATGAACTGATGGAAAGACAGTCCAGAACACAAAGTGCTCAAATTACATTCTTAGTACCAGAACAACATGAAGTTCCATTTCAACTGAACTGTATCTTTTCAAAATCTAACTGCCTCATAAAATCTAGCTGTACTAGGAATTGCCTTCCGAAATAGAAACTACTATATATCTTTTAGCTTTCATCATGGCTCTGGAATCGACACCAATACAGTATTCCAATATGGCAGGTTGCTCAAAGTTATTTGACCTCACACATGTGAAATGTCATATCTGTGATATGACGACACCATTTTGAACATGAGTGATCAGATTTGGTCAACTGCTTATTTAAATTTATGTCTTCATTATCGATATTTGTATGTTTAGTGCCCTGGGGAGGAGTCAGTGAGACAAGTAAAGACTTTTTGTGAATTATGTTAAATACATTTTATATTTCTTCTTCAATTTCAGGGTGATTGGAGTCTCAAAAGCTGATTATTAACACGTGAAGTAACATATACAATAAATCCTGCTATTCAACTATTTAAAAGTGCAACAACCATTAACTATAGATGTAGCTCAATAACACAGACTACTGAAACTGTTAACAGAACACAGCAAACACAAAATTAACCATAAATAATGTAGATACATAACCACTTTAGAAAAAGCTTGAAAAATAAACACATTCAAAATCAATCATTTAAAACTGATGAAACCTGGTACATTCTTTAAAGGATTTTAAAGTTACTGTTAGGATTATGTCTATCTATATATAAACTGGGTGTAAAGACAATGACATGACCTCTTGAATTAATGAGAGAAGTCTCCCTCTCATTTACGTTTATTCATTTAGCAGATGCTTTTATCCAAAGCGACTTCCAAGAGAGAGCTTTACCAAAGAGCACCGGTCACTGATCATAACAAAGTCTCACATATATTCTCCAGATCAGCTACTAAAAATGGACAGTTTATTAAAGTACACTCTCAGATTTTTGAAGACCAAACAAGTACCAGTGGCATATGATAGAGGGCCATGTGACTTGCACTATAACCTCACAGCGTGAGGTTCAGTGTACTGGTGTACGGTACATTTCCCACTCCTTTAATATCCAATGAAATCATTATTGTTGGTGAAACCACATTATTACATTTGATAATATCATTGTAGTATTATGTATTTTTTTTATATTGATTATTCATATCGACATTCTCAGCTATAACTTGTCATGCTCAAACCTTTAGCAGCCTTGCAATAATTAAAGTGTATGAATGTTTTGATACTGGATGCAAAAACGAATCAAATAGTGCTACCAAACCTATTCATTCATTAATGACCTCTGTTAGAAAGATTCATTTTGTAAGCACATTAAGTATTTTTTACAACTGTTCAAACCTGAATATGTCAACAACACTTATTGTTGCTATGCAGTCAGTGTCAAGGGTCCTGATTACCGTCTGTAAACAGGTCTGTGAGAAATATTAAACTGTCACACACATAATGAGGAATCACATTTGGGGAACGAGTCAAGACAAGGTATCTTTACTTACATTGAAAAGAATGAGTACTACAAGTTGACTCTTAAAAAATACTTATTTCAAGATTTAGTATTGATGGATAACACATCCAATGTTTTCACTCTTTCTGGATTGGATATGACAATAGAATACCAAGCAACACTCTTCTCTCTAACTTTACTGTGTTACTGTGCGATTATTATGGTAAATGTTGCTCTTATTTTGACTATAGTCCTGGATGAAAACCTTCATGAACCCATGTACATCTTCCTGTGTAACTTGTGCATTAGTGGCCTGTTTGGGACAACAGGATTCTACCCCAAGTTCCTTTTGGATTTGCAGTCTAATTATCATGTTATTTCTCATACAGAATGTATCATTCAAGCTTTTGTAATATATTCTTCTGCCTGTAGTGACTTTGTAATTCTAGCAGTGATGGCATATGACAGGTATGTGGCAATCTGTAGACCACTGGAGTATCACTCTGTTATGACTAAACGAAGGGTCACTGGGTTAGTCTCTTATCCGTGGCTCTCTTCATGCTGTTTTTTCACTACTGGTTATACAGTAACCAGTACATTGAAGTTATGCGGGTCCCATATAGACAGACTTTACTGCAGTAACTGGTCTATGGTTAAGTTATCCTGCACCCCAGACATTCCAAGTAATATCATTGGATACTGTATCATCATTTTCTATTTTTGTCATATTATTTTCATTGTGTGGTCGTATGTTTATCTGATCAGATCCAGTTTAAAGTCTACTGAAAGCATGGCAAAGTTCATGCAGACCTGCATGCCACATTTACTGTCATTATTTAATGTAACTGTTGCTTTACTTTTTGATGTAATGTATTCTCGATATGGTTCAAAAGATTTGCCACAAAGTCTGCAGAACATTTTTGCAATAGAATTTCTTGTCATCCCACCAATTTTTAACCCCTTAATTTATGGTCTTAAATTGACACGGGTTCGAAACAGAATACTCAGTTTATGTACAAAAAGTGAAAGAAATATAATATTGTTAATGTAAAATGTATTTTCTCTTCATAACTTGTAGTGATGTGCCCTACTTTGCCTGGTTATAACTAAATCTTTATCTAAATAATTTTGTGAAAGCAGCAACCTTGTCATTGTTCATCTGTTCAACTGTATTTAGTTTCACATGATTGTTCTTGCTGATTGTGCCAGCCGAAAACAAGCCATATTTTCCAGCACTAGACAGTGAATGAATTCAGGACCAGCATTCAACATGCAAGTAGGCTGGCATTGTTTTAAACTTTTTCAATATTCCACATTTCCATGCTCCTAGACTTAGATGTGCTTAGATGTTTTAACTAAGAGATTTGTCTTTTCACATACAGAATAAGTGTTTTCTTTTTCAAATATACACACTACACATCTGTCAGAACTTTTGCACTACAAATAGATGAACTGATGGAAAGACAGTCCAGAACACTAAGTGCTCAAATTACATTCTTAGTACCAGAACAACATGAAGTTTCATTTAAACTGAAATGTATCTTTTCAAAATCTAACTGCCTCATTAAAATCTAGCTGTACTAGGAATTGCCTTCCGAAATAGAAACTACTATATATCTTTTAGCTTTCATCATGGCTCTGGAATTGACACCAATATTCCAATATGGTAGGTTGCTAAAAGTTATTTGACCTCACACGTGAAATGTCATATCTGTGATATGACGACACCATTTTGAACATGAGTGATCAGATTTGGTCAACTGCTTATTTACATTTATGTCTTCATTATCGATATTTGTATGTTTAGGGCCCTGGGGAGGAGTCAGTGAGACAAGTAAATACTTTTTGTGAATTATGTTAAATACATTTTATATTTCTTCTTCAATTTCAGGGTGATTGGAGTCTCAAAAGCTGATTATTAACACGTGACATAACATATACAATAAATCCTGCTATTCAACTATTTAAAAGTGCAACAACCATTAACTATAGATGTAGCTCAATAACACAGACTACTGAAACTGTTAACAGAACACAGCAGACACAAAATTAACCATAAATAATGTACATACATAACTACTTTAGAAAAAGCTTGAACAAAAAACCAAAATCAATCATTTAAAACTGATGAAACCTGGTACATTCTTTAAAGGATTTTAAAGTTACTGTTAGGATTATGTCTATCTATATATAAACTGGGTGTAAAGACAATAAAATTACCTCTTGAATTAATGACAGAAGTCTCCCTCTCATTTACGTTTATTCATTTAGCAGATGCTTTTATCCAAAGCGACTTCCAAGAGAGCTTTACCAAAGAGCACCGGTCACTGATCATAACAAAGTCTCACATATATTCTGCAGATCAGCTACTAAAAATGGACAGTTTATTAAAGTACACTTTCAGATTTTTGAAGACCAAACAAGTACCGGTGGCACATGATAGAGGGCCATGTGACTTGCACTATAACCTCACAGCGTGAGGTTCAGTGTACTGGTGTACGGTACATTTCCCACTCCTTTAATATCCAATTACATCATTATTGTTGGTGAAACCACATTATTACATTTGATAATATTATTGTAGAATTATGTATTTTTTTATATATTGACTATTCATATCGACATTATCAGCTATATCTTGTCATGCTCAAACCTTTAGCAGCCTTGCAATAATTAAAGTGTATCAATGTTTTGACACTGGATGCAAAAACGAATCAAATAGTGCTACCAAACCTATTAATTCATTCATTAATGACCTCTGTTAGAAAGATTCATTTTGTAAGCACATTAAGTATTTTTTTACAAACAGGTCTGTGAGAAATATTAAACTGTCACACACATAATGAGGAATCACATTTGGGGAACGAGTCAAGACAAGGTATCTTTACTTACATTGAAAAGAATGAGCACTACAAGTTGACTCTTAAAAAATACTTATTTCAAGATTTAGTATTGATGGATAACACATCCAATGTTTTCACTCTTTCTGGATTGGATATGACAATAGAATACCAAGCAACACTCTTCTCTCTTACTTTACTGTGTTACTGTGCGATTATTATGGTAAATGTTGCTCTTATTTTGACTATAGTCCTGGATGAAAACCTTCATGAACCCATGTACATCTTTCTGTGTAACTTGTGCATTAGTGGCCTGTTTGGGACAACAGGATTCTACCCCAAATTCCTTCTGGATTTGCAATCTCAGTCTTTTGTGATTTCTTATGCAGGATGTATCATTCAAGCTTTTGTAATATATTCTTCTGCTTGTTGTGACTTTTCAATTCTAGCAGTGATGGCATATGACAGGTATGTGGCAATCTGTAGACCACTGGAGTATCACTCTGTTATGACCAGGCAGAGGGTCACTCAGTTAGTCTCTTATCCCTGGCTTTCTATAGGCTGTTTATTCACTGCAGCTCATATAATAACAAGTCGATTGAAGTTATGTGGATCCCATATAGACAGACTTTACTGCAGTAACTGGTCTATTGTTAAATTATCCTGCACTTCAAACACTCCAAATAATATCATTGGATACACAGTCATAGTTTTCTATTTTCTTCATGTTATTTTCTTTGTTTGTTCGTATGTTTATCTGATCAGATCCAGTTTAAAGTCAATTGAAAGCATGGCAAAGTTCATGCAGACCTGCATGCCACATTTACTGTCATTATTTAATGTAACCTTTGCTTTGCTTTTTGATGTAATGTATTCTCGATATGGTTCAAAAGATTTGCCACAAAGTCTTCAGAACATTTTGGCAATAGAATTTCTTGTCGTCCCACCAATTGTTAACCCCTTAATTTATGGTCTCAAATTGTCACAGGTTCGAAACAGAATACTCAGCTTATGTACAAAAGGTGACAAAAATAAAATGTTGTTAATGTAAATTGTATTTCCACTTCATATTTTGTATAGATGTACCCTACATTACCAGGTCATACTAAATCTCTATCTAAATAAGCAAAATTTCAAAATCTAACTGCCTAAATGCCTGCCACAATGACACAACATTGTGCCCTTGGGCCAGACACTTCACCCTACTTGCCTCAGGGAGAATGTCCCTGTACTTGCTGTAAGTCGCTCTGGATAAGAGCGTCTGCTAAATTACAAAATGTAAATTTAAAAATACCAACTGTACTTTATGCCCTTTAGCATCTACCGTGTCTCTCAAATTGAAACCAATGTTTCCATATGACAGGTTGCCTAAGGGTGTCTGACCTCACTTGTATGAAATGTCATATATGTGATATGATGACACCAGTTTGAACATAAGATTCGATTAGATTGGATCAACTGCTTGTGGGTTAAATTGTGGTCAACAGCATTTACCTGAGAATGTTTTACATGTATCTTCTTATTACCAATATTTATTTAGTGCCTGGGGAACAGTGTGAGACCAGTAAAACTTAATGAACGCAGTCATTCTCGAATTATGTTAAATAAATCGTATATTTCTTCTTCTCAATTTCCGGGTGGTTTGTTTCCCAAAAGCTAATTGTGAAAGAATGGTGTAACATAAAATATAACATATATAACATATAAAGTAACATATAAGTAGAGTGGGTACAATTCCTGGGGAAATTGTGGGGTTTGCTTGCCTCACTTGCAGATGGCCGTGTTTTTTTTAACTTAAATGTACAACTTATATTAATTTTTATAACAGACATGTTAACGTGCATTTGTTGCTGCTTATTTGCAACTCAAAATAAAAGAGTGAAGAGAAGAATGAAAGTTTGCTTCTCATTACCCCTGCAGGAGGGTGATCCGTAAAGCAGCCTCAGTTGGGAAGGCAAATGAAAATCCAGTGTAAAAATGGTTCTTACTTCTATGACATGACTCAGAAAAATTAGAAATTCCCTGGTAGTGATCATTGTCAGTAACAACACAAAATATAACCATTAAGTCTGGGTTTAGTCAGAGGCCAGTGTGAGGAAGCTGGCTGCAGTACTGTTTATCGTACCGGTGCCGAAGAACTCCAGACCGTCGTGCCTGAACGACTATCGCCCTGTAGCACTCACACCCATTGTCATGAAGTACTTCGAGCGACTGGTCCTGGCACACATGTAAACCAACCTTACACCCACACTTGACCCTCATCAGTTTGCCTACCGCAGCAATAGGAGCACAGAGGATGCAGTTTCCTCAGCGCTGCACTCTGTGCTCACACACCTGGACAACAACAACACATACGCTCGTATGTTGTTTGTAGACTTCAGCTCAGCTTTCAACACTGTCATCCCCTCCAAGCTGATCACCAAACTTGGAGAGCTGGGCATCAACACCTCCCTCTGCCACTGGATTATGGGCTTTCTGACCAACAGACCACAGCATGTTAGGTCAGCGCAACATGATATACCCCAAAATAGCGGGCATCTAAGTTACAAAACATACATCATGAGAACCAAGGGAAGATATAAGAGCATTCAGCTGAACATTATCCAAGTTTTGAGGTGAGCCTCCGCCAGGCAGTAGTCTACCTGTGGCACGAGTCATAAAGCAACAACAACACAACAATAGCAAGTTTCTGAACTATAGCTACAACAAGTGATATTTCTAAGTGCCATACTAATTCTAATGTTTCTAAATGCCATTCAATTCTCGGAATAAGTGGGTTTTCAGCCTTTTCTTGAAGGTGAGGAGACAGTCTTTGTTTCTGATGGGGCTGGGGAGTTGATTCCACCATTGAGGAGCCAGACAGTGTATATTCTGAGTATACTGTTACATTCTGTTGTAATAACTGTTTTGCAGTTCTGGTTGGATGCTAACTGTATCTCGCTACCCTGTACTTGTACCTGTGTAATGACAATAAAGTTGAATCTAATCTAATGCTAGATTGTGATGGCAGGGGATTTCTGAATAGGCTACAGCTAGCTAGTTAGCCAATTGTTTTACTACTTACTGAAAGATTATGCAGTTTTAGTATTTCTGTTTGGTAGAATAATTGCGTGTCAGCTTGTTTTGAATCTACAAAGCAGAACTGTTTTTAATCGACCGAAACGAGCTTGCTAGCATTACAGAAGCCCAGGTCAGACTTATAGAGGCTCTAACGACGCTAGTGCTAAATAACTATTTATCTCTAATATCTTTTTGTCGGTTCCATGACGCCGGGTAAGAAGGCTTATAAGACTGCTCACCAAAAGACGGGAACCCATTTGTGGAGCAGATAAAGACAACAAAACAAGCTAATCAGTCACCTTTATCTTAATTTTTTGCCACAAAAAGTTAAGCCTAAACTGTCACATGGAATTAATGCAAAGCAGTCACGACCGAGATACAAATTTTTATACCAACATTGTCTATGCTGTACAAATACTCAAAAGTATTTAGGGGTGGGAAAAAAATATATATGTATAAAAGATAACAACAGGTTTTGATCTTAACATAGGCAGGCACACGCAATCAAACAAACTATCACTTACAATCATTGACTTGGCATTGGAGGTGTGGCAAGACTCATGTTTACCGTCAATACTGTAATACTGTAATAAGACATTTAAATTAAACTGCTCAATTGAGCAAAAAACCCCACCATTAAAAACCAGACTTAATAACAGTAATTCGCAATCAGACTTTTTCTTTAGTCAGTGAAAAAGATCATCAAAATGTCTGGTTTAGCATTAAAGTGGTGAAGGCTGTGCCTACCTCATGTCATGAAGCATCTTGGGACAGAACCCTCAATTCCCTGTAAAGAGAACAATGCTAACCAATAACAGCATACAACTCCATCTTACCCCACTTCCACTGAGCAGGGAGGCAACAGGCAAATTATATTCTGAACCAGAGGGGTCTGTATCATTTGAGTAAAATGTCAATGACTGGGTAGTAAGTAATGGATGATTCATATGTTCTGTATTTAAGGACTTAGACAATAACCTGGAAATACTTCATTCATTCTTCTTTCCTTCTCTTTTCTTTTTAACAATAATTGCTGCAAATTCACCAATGTGTGACCAGCTACAGTATTGATCTGTGTTTTGTTTTCAGTTATTGTACCTTCAGCACCACAGCAGGTCACATGCAGGCAAATTACACTTCATTCTATTTCATCCTCACCCTCTATGAGGACATGGGATTGTACAGGTATCTTTATTTCATCATATGTTTCCTTCTGTATGATTTAATGTTGTATTTAAACATCATGATAATAGTAATAATTTTGCTGGAGAGGACCCTGCATGGACCCATCTATGTTTTTATCTCATGTCTGTCTATCAATTCTCTTTATGGCTTTAATGGGCAGAGCCAGTTCAGGGATTGACATTCGGGCTGCCCGCGTCATCACTCATTCACACGCTTAGTATACATCATCATTCATTTACACACCTCAGTATACATCAATACTCATTCACACACCTCAGTACACGTCATCACTCATTCCCTCACATGCACTAGCAGTACACGTTATCACTCATGAACACCACCTAAATCAGCTAGTGCAAGCCCATTGGGCCCTTGTCCGGGAAGACAGCCCTTAAAGGCTGCGCGAATATTCAAACACTCACCCTGACTGTCTAATGATCAGTGGTACTGCCGCCCACCCTTTCTCCCCCTGTTGTCTGTCTGTCTTTATGTATGTCTGTCTATCAGGGGGATTATATATATCTCTATTGCTCCATGCCTCTTGTCATATACGTATGCATGCACGTATGTATCGATTCGAGGCGGTAGGAAGCGCTCCTCTTTTAGACATTCCACTCCGCCAAAGTCAAACATATTGCCATGCCATGGTTATCAATAAATCATCATTTATTATCAAATCAATCACGTGAGTGTCTAGACTGAACTGGTTTATTTCCTAGACTCATGATGAATCTCCTCTCTGACACACATCTAATCTCCCGCCAGATTTATGTCATTTATACATATGCCTCATTTGAAGTCATCATTTTGGGCATCATGGCTTATGACAGATATGTGGCAATATGTAAACAGTTACATTACAACAGCATCATGAATTCAAAGACAGTTTTTCTCTTAGTGGGTTTTGGCTTGGCCTATCCAGTTTGTTCAGTTGGATTGTTGCTGTACCTATCTGTTAGGTTGCCCTAATGTGGTAATGAAATAGCTAGGGTTTTTTGTGTCAACTGGCCTGTGGTTCAGCTTGCATGTGTGAACACGACACAATACAATGTTGCAGGACTACTTGTTACTATAACAACAGTATTTATACCACTGGGCTTTGTTTTGTACACTTTAAACCTATTCCTGTTTGTCCCTGAATACCGTGGGAAAGCCTTACAAACTTGTTTACCTCATATTGTCACATTTGTAATCTATTCTATCGCTTTGTTTGGTGAAGTATCTCTGAGTCGATATAAACATGCTGAACTGAATCCAGTTGTGACTGTCATTCTGTCACTTGAATATGTAATAATTCCACCTATACTAAATCCACTTGATTATGGTTTAAACCTGCCACAAATTTGAGACGTGATATTTAGATTTTTACAGACACTTAGCATAGTTACCCGTAGGTTACTATAAATAACTTCTATTTCAAGGCAAAAACAGACCCTTCCTGCACATGGAAGGCAATATGACTATGTCTTTTTTAATGTGATCCTTGGTTTGTCAGGGGGAAGAAATACTGGGTAGCAGAGCAGGATTTGGCAGACTTATTAAGTTCTCACTATTATTTCAGTCCTTTTTAAAAACACTTGTGTCCAACTACATGTTTATATTCTTTTTTTTCCAACTCATTTTCTTAATACTTTTTCAATCATTTAATTCATAAAAAAATCAATTGTGAAATTGTGGATTTCATTCAGTACAAATAATAATTAAAAAAAAAACGATCTCTGATTTGTACAGTGTCTGGACATTGTAGGTTGACACTAAGAAAAACTGTATCAAGGGCCTGAATTCCCTGATGTCCTTCCACGTGGTATGATGTAATCATGCTAGAAGGCATAAAATACTGCAACATGAAGGGTGCAGGGGTGACTCTTGAACCATCCCATCAATGGTGTATCCCAACACGAGGTAATAAACATGTACGTGCTGAGTTTATCATATTGTAACATTGTAGCCATTGCAGTTACAATATTTTTTTGTTTTGTTTTACAATCGTGTATAAAATTGTGTACATTGCAGTGTGTTGTATAATATCTTGTGTAAATGGTGTAAATAATTATTTACACATTACAAATTGTTTCTTCAACAATTGTGCAATTGTGGATTAGAATTGTATTATAGTCTTTGAGCAAGAAGCACAGATATATATATATATTTTTTTTTTTTCTCACAGAAATGACCTTCAGTGACAATGCATCAACAGTGACATGGTTTACTCTTTCTGGGTTTGATGACATGATGGAACACAGAGCCACATTCTTCTCTCTCACTTTACTGTGTTACTGTGTGATTATACTAGTAAATGTTGCTCTTATTTTGACTATAGTCCTGGATGAAAACCTTCATGAGCCCATGTACATCTTCTTGTGTAACTTGTGCATCACTGGCCTGTTAGGGACAACAGCATTCTACCCCAAGTTCCTTCTGGATCTACTCTCTAATATTCAGGTTATCTCTTTTGCAGGATGTCTAACTCAGGCTTTTGTTATATACCTTTCAGCCTGTGCAGATGTTGTTATTCTGTCAGTGATGGCTTATGACAGATATGTGGCCATCTGTAGACCACTGGAGTATCACTCTGTAATGACTAAACAGAGGGTCACTGGGTTAGTCTATTATCCTTGGCTCTCTATATTCTGCTTATTCTCTCTTGCTATAGTAATAACTAGTAAACTGAGGTTGTGTGGATCACATATAGAGAAGCTCTACTGTACAAACTGGTCTGTCGTTAAACTCGCCTGCTCTTCAATTACAGCAAATAATATAATAGGGTATATTTCTATTTTGTTCTACGTTGCACATATACTATTAATTGTATGTTCGTACGCTTATCTATTCAGGTCATGCTTAAAGTCTATTGAGAACAGGGCAAGGTTTATGCAGACCTGCATGCCACATTTACTGTCATTACTCAATGTAGCAGTTTCTCTGATGTTTGATATCATGTACAGTAGATTTGGTTCATCAGATTTGTCACAAAGCTTTCAGAATTTCATGGCTGTTCAATTTTTAATATTCCCTCAAATTCTAAATCCTCTTATTTATGGCCTGCAACTGACACAGATTCGTATTCGGATGGTGAATCTTTGTATAAAATCAAGAAGAAAATTGTAAAAAAAAAAAGGGAAATTGTAAGATGATCTTTAACCATGTTTACTATCAAAAGGAAACAGACAGTTGTTTGACATTTGTTATTCTTCATGCCATTAATGCTTGAGTAATGTACTCTGTATAGTAATAAACAAACTGATATTTGATCCTGTCTTTTATCATTATCATAGGACATATTCGATCTTACTACATGTTTTTACACTAGTTAATTAATCTACAACATCAATTATTTCAGTCAAGTCACTCACGTGATTGATTTGATAATAAATGGATGATTTATTGATAACCATGACATGGAAGCATGTTTGACTTTGCTGGAGTGGAATGTCTAAAAGGGGAGCGCTCCCTACCGCCTCGAAGCGATACATACGTGCATACGTATATGCCAAGAGGCATGGAGCAATAGAGATATAATCCCCCTAATAGACAGACAGACATACATATAGACAGACAGACAGACAACAGGGGGATAAAGGGGATGGTGGTGGGCGGCAGCAACACTGATCATGTTTCCTATTTCTATGGAAGCATTCATAAAACTGGTAGAGTCGTCAAACCTGACCAGTTGTCTTCTTGACCCCCTTCCTGGCCAACTACGCAAGGAACTCCTGCCTATCATTGGACCACCTATGTTGAGTATTATTAATGAATCTATTGAAACTGGCCAAGTCCCTGAAGTAAAAAAAAAAGCAATTATCAAACCCTTACTTTAAAAAAAAAACTTGGACCCTGGATGTCTATGCAACTATAGGCCAATTTCAAACCTGCCGTTTTTCAAAAAAAAAAATGAGAAAGTTGTAGCACATCAGCTCACTGAACATCTTACTGTAAATCAGCTGTATGAACCTCTCATGTTTGGATTCCGTCCTCATCACAGCACTGAAACTGCACTAGCTAAATGATCTTCTATTATGGCGCTTTTCCACCGCATGAAATCAGCTCGCCTCGCCCCTACTCGCATTTTTGGCGTTTCCACCGCAGTTCCATGGTACCTGGTACTTTTTTTACCTGGCTAGCGGGTACTTTTTTGGTACCTTCTTGCTCTAGGTACCAGGCGATCTTAAGTCGAGCCAAAAGGTGACGTCGGCAGACGGCCGGCCATTGATTGGCCAGAAAGTGTGACGAAGTCACGAGAGCGACTTAAAGCAACAGCGCCGCAGCTAATACTTATTACTATCAGATACAGTCCATTACACCAACAGTCTACAAGCTTTTCAAAAGTCAGATAAGTTACAAAAGACTAGTTCGTCAACATGGCTAAAATTATAATGTGGGTTCTGTCCACTTGTGGGTTGCGTTGGTGTTATTTACGTTGCGTACAAAAAGACGTCAGGGCCTACGTCACGCCCCTTTCGCCGACGACCAGGAAGTACTTTTTGAGGTACAATTTGCGGTGGAAAACCACCCCACGGGTTCAGGAGTTTACTACAAACCGAGTATAGTCGGGTAGAGTCGTGCTACATTTGCGGTGGAAAAGCGCCATTAGACTCTGATGCAGGCTCTATCTCTGTCCTGATTCTTCTTCACCTAAATGCACTGTCAATCATCAGATTATCCTGGAACGTATGGCAAATTATGTTGGAATTTCGGGAACTTCACTTCAGTGGTTTAGATCATATCTATCTGATCGATCACAATTTGACCACTATGATGGTCGCTCATCCTGGAGCTCCCTTGTGAAATATGGAGTACCACAGGGTTCTGTCTTAGGCCCTTTGCTATTTTCTCTATACATGTTACCTTTAGGAAATATAATTAGAAGTTTTGGTGTACACTTTCATTGCTATGCAGATGACACCCAGTTATACCTCTCGCTTAAACCTGACAAACTGCCTCATGCTCTGGAAAAATGTGTCTCCAGGATAGGAAATTGAATGTCAGCAAATTTTCTACTTCTGAATTCCGATAAAACAGAGGTGCAAATCTTTGGACCAAAGAAGTACAGGAACAATCTATCCAATTTTACCCTGGACTTAAACGGCTTCAAAGTCTCTCAAAGCCAGCTGGTAAAACATCGAGGCGTCACAATGGATCCTGATCTCTCATTTGAGCATCATATCAAGCAAATTACCAGAACTGCATTCTTCCATCTCCGTAACATAGCTAAAATAAGAAACTTCCTCTCAAAGGATGATGCTGAAAAACTGATACATGCATTTGTTACATCCCGATTGGATTATTGCAATGTATTATTCTCCGGCCTCCCAATGCTGCTGCTAGGCTACTGAGCAGAACTAGAAAGTATGATCACATAACAGCTACTCGTATCTCTTTACACTGGCTCCCTATCCAAGCCAGGGCTGATTTCAAGGTTCTACTACTAACCTACAAATCTCTACAAGGATTAGCACCACTGTACCTCTCTGGCCTTCTTGCACCTTATCACCCTGTAAGGACACAAAGATCCAAAGATGCTGGCAATATGGTGATTCCCAAAATAAATAAATAAACTGCTGGAGGTAGGGCTTTCTCATATAGAGCGCCAAATTACCTGTTTCAGTTAAGGAGGCTGATACCGTCTCGACATTCAAAGTTAGGTAAAAAAAAACACTTAAATTAAAGTGTGTGGATGTGCTGGGTTAATTAGTGTGAAGTTATTCAATATTTCTTGTACTGTGAAGTTATTCAATATTTCTTGTAATATGATAGCGATCTTTTGTGGTACAAAAAACTCCCCCTGCTGGTTAATTGGGGCGGATGCATTAACCTGCCGGATCTTCTTCATTCGTGTAGATACTATTGTTTTAACTGGTGAAACTGAGCTGGTGAGTTAAGAGATGCAAACAATTTGCTTATAACTTGTTGAATGTTATAAATATGTTCTTATATGCACTTTATACGGTGGATAATATGTCTGTGTTATTACTAGTATGATTTTGTGTTCATTTTGTGTTTTTTTGTTCATTTTGTGTTCATTTTATGTCATTTAAGTTGATTACATGGCGATTGACACAGTTAATGTACTAATTAGCCTAGTAGCATGTGGGAAAAATGGGAATGCTGAGGAAAATAAATACTTGAAAGACAGTAAGCAGTTGTCCGAGCTTGAGTGGTACACTGTTTCATCAGTTTAGAACACCATTTACGGTGGGAGTTATTATGTTAGTGTAGTTAGCTTAGTAAAACCGTACAGTTAGAGACGACAGGAGACATGGCTTTCAAAAAATACAATCTTTCAACAAAAAAAATACAATCTAAGAGTTTTTCTTTCTTGGAACAGATTTATGTTCCAACTGAGGGGAGCTGGTGCTGTCTTGGTGTCTAAGGCTGCGTCAATAGCCCCTTTTTGGGTCTTTTTAATTGCAGCATTAGCCCATACTGACCGGTGGGGACCTCATTCTTAATATTGCTATAACTGTTAGCTGTTCCTTGCACTCTCTAACATCTCCTCTACTCCGTCTCACTGTCCTCCCCTCCATACCTCTCTTTGGTATGGGGGGACTGAGCTCTCAGCACATGCATGGTCATCGGCCAATGTTGGACCTGGTGCCAGTGGACATCGATCTGAGATTGCCAGTCGGACGTCAGTTTCCCTGATGGACAAGGAGAGAGTTCCCGGTCCTTTTTCTCATCCCCCTGCGCGTGATGCTGCGCCAATCATAGGCCCAAGCCCAGTGGCTGCCTAAATTTACATTGTGCTACCTAAGACCCAAGTTGAGCATTGAGTATTGATGTTTCAGCAACTTATTAAATCTCTCTAGAGATATGACTGTTTTAGCCTATGTTCTGCTCTTCACTTTCTCCAACTGTCCCTGGAGGAGGGGATCCCTCACTGAATTGCTCCTTCTAAGGTTTCTTCCATTTTTTCTGGGAGTTTTTCCTTGTCTTCGTTGAGGGTTCAGGTTGGTTGAGGGGCAGTTTTATGGGCATATGTGAAGCCCTCTGTGACATTGCTTGTAAAAAGGGCTATACAAATACATTTTGATTTGATTTTGTTTGAATATCCGCGCGGCCTTTAAAGGCCGTCTTCCCGGACGAGGCCCAATGGGCATGCAGTAGCTGAGTCAGGTGTGTTCGTGAGTGATGACTTGTACTGCTAGTACATGTGAGGGAATGAGTGATGATGTATACTGAGGTGTGTGAATTAATGATGATGTATACTGAGGTGTGTGAATGAGTGATGATGTATATCAAGGCGTATGAATGAGTGATAACGCGATTCGGGGCAGCCCGAGTGTCAGCCCGGGGCAGCCCGAGTGTCTCACCAGAACTAGCTCCGCCCATATTGTGTTTCTACATTCATGTGTTAGAAACCAACCATGAAAAAGTCAAAATCTACAGTAAAATGCTGATGTCACTCCATTATATCAATGCTATATTGTGACTTAAAAGTACCTGTATTTTTCATTTGATCATTACAGTTCAGTTTGTAAAAAAAAATCACGCACTTTTGTTAGGGAGCATTAATAGAAAGCTAGATCAGAAACATTTTTAGAAAATGGATATTTAATTGCCTCTCCGTGAATCGCCACCTTAACGTGGTGGAGAGGTTTGAGTGCTTGGATGATCCTAGGAGCTATGTTGTCTGGGGCATTATGCCCCTGGTAGGGTCTCCCAAGGCAAACAGGTCCTAGGTGACTAGCTAGACTAAAAGCGGTTCAGAAAACCCTGATGATGACGACTAAAACGAAGTCAGTTACGTCGCCCGGATCGGCGAAACCGGGGCCCCACTCTGAAGCCAGGCCCAGAGTGGGAGCTCGCAGGCGAGCGCCTGGTGGCAGGGTCTTTTCCCATGGGACCCGGCCGGGCCCAGCCCGAAAAGGCGACGTGGGACTACCTTCCCTTAGGCTCACCACCCGCAGGAAGGACCGTAAGGGGCCGGTGCTGTGTGATTTGGGCGGTGGTCAGGGGCAGGCGACTGGACGACCAGGGCCGCGCACACATTCTCTAGCGCTGGGGACATGGAATGTCACCACGCTGGCAGGGAAGGAGCCCGAGCTTGTGCGTGAGGTCGAGCGTTACCGGCTAGAAATAGTCGGCCTCGCCTCCACGCACAGCATGGGCTCTGGAAGCATTATCCTTGAGAGAGGCTGGACTCTTCATTTCTCTGGCGTTCCCCGCGGGGAGAGGCGGCGGGCTGGCGTGGGCTTGCTTATAGCTCCACAGCTCAGTCGCCACGTGTTGGAGTTTAAACCGGTGAATGAGAGGGTCGCGTCCCTGCGCCTAAAAGCCGGGGACAGGTCTCTCACTGTTGTGGCGGCCTACGGGCCGAACAGCAGTGCAGAGTACCCGGCCTTCTTGGAGTCTCTGGGAGGCGTACTTAACAGTGCGCCGACTGGGGACTCCGTCGTTCTATTGGGGGACTTCAACGCTCACGTGGGAAATGACAGTGACACCTGGAGAAGGGTGATTGGGAAGAATGGGCCCCCTGATCGGAACCCAAGTGGTGTTCTGTTATTGGACTTCTGTGCTAGTCATGGTTTGTCCATAACTAACACCATGTTCAAGCACAAGAGTGTCCATCAGTGCACGTGGCACCAGGACTCTAGGCCGGAGGTCGATGATCGACTTTGTTGTCGTGTCTTCTGACCTGCGGCCCTGTGTCTTGGACACTCGGGTGAAGAGAGGGGCGGAGCTGTCAACCGATCACCATCTGGTTGTGAGTCAGATCCGCTGGCGCGGGGGGAAGTTAGACAGACTTGGCAGGCCCAAACGTATCGTGAGGGTCTGCTGGGAACGCCTGGCGGACCCCTCTGTCAGAGGGGTCTTTAACTCACACCTCCGGGAGAGCTTCTCACAGATCCCGGGGGAGGCTGGGGACATCGAGTCTGAATGGACCATGTTCTCGACCTCCATTGTCAATGCGGCAGTCCGGAGTTGTGGTCGCAAGGTCTCTTGTGCTAGTCGCGGCGGCAATCCCAGAACCTGGTGGTGGACACCGGAAGTAAGGGATGCCGTCAAACTGAAGAAGGAGTCCTATCGAGCCGTTCTGGCTCGTGGGACTCCCGAAAAACAGTTGACCGGTACCAGCAGGCCAAGCGTGCCGCGGCTCGGGTAGTCACAGAGGCAAAAACTTGGGTCTGGGAGGAGTTTGGGGAGGCCATGGAGAAGGACTATCGGTCGGCCCCAAGGAAATTCTGGCAAACCGTTCGGCGCCTCAGAAGGGAGAAGCAGTGCTTCACCAACACAGTTTACGGTGCGGGTGGGGAGCTGTTGACCTCGACTGGGGATGTTGTCGCACGGTGGAAGGAATACTTTGAGGGTTAGGGTTATCTCCTCAATCCTGCCGTCACGTCTCCGAGGAGGAAGCAGAGACTGGGGACTCCGGGGCGGACCCGCCTATAACCCGGGCTGAAGTCACTGAGGTAGTCGATGGGCTCCTTGGTGGTAAGGCTCCGGGGGTGGACGAGATCCGTCCTGAGTACCTCAAGTCTCTGGATGTTGTGGGACTGTCCTGGTTGACACGCCTCTGCAGCATCGCGTGGCGGTCTGGAACAGTGCCTATGGATTGGCAGACCGGGGTGGTGGTTCCCCTATTTAAGAAGGGGGACCGGAGGATGTGTTCCATATACAGAGGAATCACACTCCTCAGCCTCCCCTGTAAGGTCTACGCCAGGGTACTGGAGAGGAGAATCCGGCCGATAGTTGAACCTCGGATTCAGGAAGAGCAGTGTGGTTTTCGTCCTGGTCGCGGAACACTGGACCAGCTCTACACCCTCTACCGGGTGCTCGAGGGTTCATGGGAGTTTGCCCAACCAGTCTACATGTGTTTTGTGGATCTGGAGAAGGCATTCGACTGTGTCCCTCGTGATGTCCTGTGGGGGTACTTCGGGAGTACGGGGTCCGGGGCCCTTTGTTAGGGGCCGTCCGTTCCCTGTACAACCAAAGTAGGAGCTGTGTTCGCATTGCAGGCAATAAGTCAGACCTGTTCCGGGTGCATGCTGGACTCCGCCAGGGTTGCCCTTTGTCACCGGTTCTGTTCATTGTTTATATGGACAGAATTTCTAGGCGCGCCCAGGGGGCGGAGGGTTTCCGGTTCGGGGAGCACGGGATCTCATCTCTGCTGTTTGCGGATGATGTTATCCTGTTCGCTTCCTCGGGCCGGGGCCTCCAGCATGCTCTGGAGCGGTTTGATGCCGAGTGTGAAGCGGCTGGGATGAGGATCAGCACCTACAAATCCGAGGCCATGGTACTCGACCGGAAAAAGGTGGTTTGCCCCCTCTGGGTGGGTGGGGAGCCTTTGCCTAAAGTGGAGAAGTTCAAGTATCTCAGGGTCTTGTTCACGAGTGACGGAAGGACGGAACGTGAGATTGACAGGCGGATCGGTGCAGCGTCTGCAGTGATGCAGTCTCTGCACCGGACTGTTGTGGTGAAGAATGAGCTGAGTCGCAAGGCAAAGCTCTCGATTTACCGGTCAATCTACATTCCTACTCTCACCTATGGTCATGAGCTTTGGGTCATGACCGAAAGGACAAAATCGTGGATACAAGCGTGAGGTAAGCGTGAGGTGAGGAGCTCGGTCACACGGGAGGAGCTCGGAGTAGAAACGCTACTCCTCCACGTCGAGAGGAGCCAGTTGAGGTGGCTCGGGCATCTGTTTCGGATGCCTCCTGGACGCCTCCCTCGGGAGGTGTTCCAGGCATGTCCCACCGGGAGGCGGCCCCGGGGAAGACCTAGGACACGCTGGAGGGACTATGTCTCTCGGCTGGCCTGGGAACGCCTCGGGATCCCCCCGGAGGGGCTGGAGGAGGTGTGTGCGGTGAGGGAAGTCTGGGCTTCCCTGCTCAGACTGCTGCCCCCGCGACCCAGCCCCGGATAAGAAAGAAGAAAATGGATGGATGGATATTTAATTGATGTGGTTGTAGAAATCGACCACAAATCTTAAAAACTTCTGGGCGAAATAAAGACAGTTCGATGCCCCTCCAGAAGTCAGTCTGGGAGAGGGCAATATAATTATTTGTCGTCCCTCCGATTCTAAACCCTGTGATTTATGGTCTGAAAATGCTTCAGTTTCAAAACTGAATTCTGTGAGTATTTTAAGATGCAAAATTAAGCAGATTTCCCAATTGATCATATTTGGGGGAAAAAAGTTTTTAGATGGTCATCTGGACATTGTTTAAAAAAATAAAGACAGTTTGTTTCTCATCCAGAAGTCATTTTCAATCCAGTTGGATTTATAATTACTTCTGAATGGTAGTCGAAACGTCTTGATTTTGAAAACGGTGTCTAGATGACTACCTCTGAATCCTTTTCGACAATGGAACACTCCTGGATGAATGAAACTCTACACAGACATAGTCCTCTGTAGACTAATGCTCCTTTCAAATCCAAACTTTGTCAAGGGCCTGAATTACCTGTCCTTCCACATGGTAGGATGGCATCATGCTAGAAGACATAAAATACTGCTACATGAAGAGTGACTTTAGAGTAAGGGACTTATTAATGGTGTGTCTTAGCACAAGGTAATGTACATTGATGTCCATGTTTTAAGTTAGCAAATTCACCACTGTTTTCAGTTATTGTACCTTCAGCACCACAGCAGATCACATGCAGGCCAATTACACTTCATTCTATTTCATTCTCACTCTTTATGAGGATGTGGGATTGTACAGGTATCTTTATTTCATCATGTTTCCTTCTGTATGCTTTAATGTTGTATTTAAACATCATGATAGTAGTAATCATTTTACTGGTGAGGACCCTGCATGAACCCATGTATGTTTTTATCTAATTTCAGTCAAGACACTCACGTGATTGATTGATTGATAATAAACAATATTTATTGATAACCATGACATGGAATATGTTTGACTTTGGCGGAGTAGAATGTCTAAAGGGGGAGCGCTCCCTACCGCCTCGAGCGACACATACGTATATACATATATGACATGAGGCATGGAGCAATAGATATATAATCCCCCTGACAGACAGAAGACAGATATACATATAGTCAGACAGAGAGACAACCGGGGGAGAAAGGGGATGGTGGTGGGAGGCAACAGCACTGATCCTTAACCGGTGTGTGTGAGTGTTAGATATCCGCGCAGCCTTTAAAGGCAGTCTTACCAGACGAGGCCCAATGGGCTTGCACTAGCCGAGTCAGGTGTGTTCATGATTGATTGCTTACACTACCTGAGTGCTTGTGCTGCTAGTGCATGTGAGGGAGAGAGTGATAACGTGTACTGAGGTGTGTAAATGAGTGATGATGTATACTGAGGTGTGTGAATGAGTGATGATGTATACTGAGGTGTATAAATAGGTAAGTATACCGAGTTGTGTGAATGAATGATATGTACTGATTGTATGACTGAGTGATGACGCGGGCAGCCCGAGTGTCATGCCAGAACAGTTTATTTCCTAGACTCATGATGGATCTCCTCTCTGACACACATCTAATCTCCCGCCCTGCTTGTTATACACAGATTTATATCATTTATACATATGCCTCATATTAAGTCATCATTTTGGGCATCATGGCTTATGACAGATATGTGGCAATATGTAAATGAATCATGAATTAATAGACAGTTTTTCTCTTAGTGGGTTTTGGCTGGGCCTACCCAGTTTGTTCCGTTGGATTGTTGCTGTACCTATCTGTTAGGTTGCCCTAATGTGGTAATGAAAGAGCTAGGGTTTTTTTGTGTCAACTGGCCTGTGGTTCAGCTTGCATGTGTGTACACGACACAATACAATTTTGCAGAACTGCTTGTCACTATAACAACGTTATTTATACCACTGGGCTTTGTTTTGTACTTTTTTAAAACACTTGTTTCCAACTTAATATTTATATATATTTTTTTCCCAAAAGTTTTCTTCATAATTTTAATCATTTAATTTATAAAATAATATATATATTTCATGAATTTCATTCAGTACAAAGAAAAAAAAAACATTATTTCGATCTCTGATTTGTACAGTGTCTGGATACAGCAGGTTGACTAAGGCAAACTGTATCAAGGGCCTGAATTCCCTGATGTCCTTCCACATGGTATGATGTAATCATGCTAGAAGGCATAAAATACTGCAACATGAAGGGTGCAGGGGTGACTCTTGAACCATCCCATCATTGGTGTATCCCAACATGAGGTAATAAACACGTACGTGCTGAGTTTATCATATTGTGACATTGTAGCCATTGCAGTTACAATATTTTGTTTGTTTTGTTTTACAATCTTGTATAAAACTGTGTACATTGCAGTGTGTTGTACAATATTTTGTGTAAGTGGTGTAAAGAAATGTTTACAAATTAAAATGTATTTCTTCAACAATTGTGCAATTGTGGAATACTATGTTATGTATGTATGTACTGAGCAACAAGCACAATTATTTATTCATTTTCTTCACAGAAATGACCTTCAGTGACAATGCATCAACAGTGACATGGTTTACTCTTTCTGGGTTTGATGACATGATGGAACACAGAGCCACATTCTTCTCTCTCACTTTACTGTGTTACAGTGTGATTATACTAGTAAATGTTGCTCTTATTCTAACTATAGTCCTGGATGAAAACCTTCATGAACCCATGTACATCTTCCTGTGTAACTTGTGCATCACTGGCCTGTTAGGGACAACAGCATTCTACCCCAAGTTCCTTCTGGATCTACTCTCTAATATTCAGGTTATCTCTTATGCAGGATGTTTAACACAGGGTTACGTTATATACTGTTCAGCCTGTGTAGATGTTGTCATTCTGTCAGTGATGGCTTATGACAGATATGTGGCCATCTGTAGACCACTGGAGTATCACTCTGTAATGACTAAACAGAGGGTCACTGGGTTAGTCTATTATCCTTGGCTCTCTACATTCAGCTTATTCTCTCTTGGTTTAGTAATGACAACTAAACTGAGGTTGTGTGGATCACATATAGAGAAGCTCTACTGTACAAACTGGGCTGTTGTTAAACTCGCCTGCTCTTCAATTACAGACAATAATATAATAGGGTATATTGCGATTTTGTTCTACGTTGCACATATAATATTAATTGTATGTTCATATGCTTTTCTATTCAGGTCATGTTTAAAGTCTATTGAGAACAGGGGAAAGTTTATGCAGACCTGCATGCCACATTTACTGTCATTACTCAATGTAGCAGTTTCTCTGTTGTTTGAGCTCATGTACATTAGATTTGGTTCATCCGGTTTGTCACAAAGCTTTCAGAATTTCATGTCCGTTCAATTTCTAATATTCCCTCAAATTCTAAATCCTCTTATTTATGGCCTGCAACTGACACAGATTCGTATTCGGATGGTGAGTTTTTGTACAAAATCCAGAAGAAAAAAAAATGTTAAAATAAAAATTGCAAATATAAATTGACCTTAAGCCACCTTTACTCTTAAAATGAAACAGATAGTTGTTTGACATCTGTTGTTCTTCATGCCATTAATGCTTGAGAAATGTACACCCTATAATAATAAACAAATTTATATTTGTTCCTGTCTTTTATCATCAGGTTAGGACATATTCAATCTTACTATATGTTTTTACACAGTTAATCAATCTACAACATAAATTATATAGTGTTCCTACATTCATATGTTCGAAACCAACCATGCAAACGTCCAAATCTACAGTAAAACGCTGTTCTCACTACATTATATCAATGGAGCATTATCAAACCTGCTCAAATGGTCTTAAACTGAAGCAGTTTAGAAACCGAATTATGAGTTCATGAGTAAAATAAATTAATAATTACAAAAAGGGAAAGAAGATCTCATAAGTTTTGGGGGGAGAAGACATTTTAGATTTACAGTATAAATGTTATAATGTAACAATGTTGACCAAAAAAAAAAAGTTACTGTTTTAAGTTTTTTTGTTGTTGATTTTTTTACTGTTACTGCTTCTGTGATGTTTTTTTAATGATGAATAAATAGTTGACAATGGCATTTTATGGTGAGAGGACTTCTTTGATGCAGTTTGCAAGAATGTCAACGTGTTTTCTTTTTTTTAAACATTTGAATCTATTCTGTTTTTAACTACTAAAATAGTGATTAAAAAAAATTGCATGTTTGGACTCCAAGACATTTGATCTTGGGACACTACATGTAAAAACATTTGTTGGAAAGGTTACTGTATATTTTTACCCCCCCCCCCCCCCCCATTTTTTTTTGTTGCTGAGAACTTTCTCTGACAGTTAGAAATGCAGATTCATTTTTGAAAGCAGAAAGAAAACATAATTTTAATGTACGGAGTGTGTGTCATTGCTTTAGCTTGTTTCAGATTTGAGGAAACTAAGGTGTTACAACCATCCTTTTGTTACATCTGTCCCTAGTCTTCCCTACAGCACATCATCTTTTTTTTATTACTTGTTTTGAAAAATATTACATAAAGTAAAAAACTGTGTAAACAAGGCTGCGCCAACCTCATTTAATGCAGCACCTTGGGACAGAACCCTAAAACCCTGTCAAGAGAACAATGCTAACCAATAACAGCATACAACTCAATTTTACCCCACTTCCACTGAGCAGGGAGGCAACAGCTGAGGGAGCTGATATCCTGAACTACAGGGGTCTGTATCATTTAGAGTAACATGTTAATGACTGGATAGTAAGGAACTGATGATTCATATTTTCTGTAACTAAAGACTTACACAATAACTTGGATATACTTTATTTATTGTTCTTTTCTTTTTCTCTTCTTTTTTTTTTACAATAATTGCTGCAAATTCACTACTGTGTGACCAGCTACAGTATTGATCTTTGTTTTGTTTTCATGAACCCATGTATGTTTTTATATCATGTCTGTCCATCAATTCTCTTTATGGCTCTACTTGTTTTTTTTCCTAGACTCATGATGGATTTCCTCTCTGACACACATCTAATCTCCCGCCCTGCTTGTTATACACAGATTTATGTCATTTATACATATGCCTCATATGAAGTCATCATTTTGGGCATCATGGCTTATGACAGATATGTGGCAATATCTAAACCTTTACATTACAACAGCATCATTAATTCAAAGACAGTTTTTCTCTTAGTGGGTTTTGGCTGGGCCTATCCAGTTTGTTCCATTGGATCGTTGCTGTATCTATCTGTTAGGTTGCCCTTATGTGGTAATTAAATAGCTAGGGTTTTTTGTGTCAACTGGCCTGTGGTTCAGCTTGCATGTGTGGACACAACACAAAACAATGTTGCAGGACTGCTTGTCACTATAACAACCTCATTTATACCACCTTATTTTGTACACTTTAGACTTATTCTTGTTTATCCCTGAATACCGTGGGAAACCCTTAAAAACCTGTTCACCTCATATTGTCACATTTGTAATCTATTCTATCGCTTTGTTTGGTGAAGTATCTCTAAGGCGATAGAAACATGCTGAACTGAATCCAGCTGTGACTTTGATTCTGTCACTTGAATATGTAATAATCCTACCTATACTAAATTTGTTTATGGTTTAAACCTGCCACAAATTCGAGACATGATATTCAGATTGTTACAGACACTTAGAATAGTTACCCGTAGGTTACTATAATTCACTTCTATTTCAAGGAAAAACAGACCCTTCCTGCACATTGAAGGCAACATGAAATTTTGCTTTTTAATGTGATCCTTGGTTTGTCAGGGCCTCAGGGGGAAGAATTACTGGGCAGCAGAGCAGGATTTGGCAGACTTATTAAGTCCCCACTATTATTTCAGTACTTAAAAAAAACAGTTGTTTCCAATTTAACGTTTATATATATTTATTTGTCCAAATAATTTTCTTCATAATTTTCCAATAATGTAAATTCATAAAAACATTATTTTATGGATTTCATTCCGTACCAAAAAAATCTCTCGATCTCTGATTTGTACAGTGTCTGGACATTGCAGGTTGACTAAGACAAACTGTATCAAGGGCCTGAATTCCCTGATGTCCTTCCACATGGTATGATGTAATCATGCTAGAAGGCATAAAATACTGCAACATGAAGGGTGCAGGAGTGACTCTTGAACCATCCCATCAATGGTGTATCCCAACACGAGGTAATAAACACGTACGTGCAGAGTTTATCATATTGTAACATTGTAGCCATTACAGTTACACAGTTTTTTAATTTTATTAAATTTTTTACACATTTTGTATACAATTGTGTACATTGTTGTTTGCTGTGTAATATATTGTGTAAACGGTGTAAAGAATTGTTTACACATTACAAATTATTTCTTCAAGATTTGTGCAATGCCCTTGCGTACTTCAGTAAGCAGGAATACTATGGTATTATAGTCTCTGAGCAACAAGCACAATTATCTTTTTTTTTCTTCACAGAAATGACCTTCAGTGACAATGCATCAACAGTGACATGGTTTACTCTTTCTGGGTTTGATGACATGATGGAACACAGAGCCGCGTTCTTCTCTCTCACTTTACTGTGTTACTGTGTGATTATACTACAAAATGTTGCACTTATTTTGACTATAGTCCTGGATGAAAACCTTCATGAGCCCATGTACATCTTCCTGTGTAACTTGTGCATCGCTGGCCTGTTTGGGACAACAGGATTCTACCCCAAGTTCCTTCTGGATCTACTCTCTACTATTCAGGTTACCTCCTATGCAGGATGTTTAACACAGGGTTACGTTATATACTGTTCAGCCTGTGCAGATGTTGTCATTCTGTCAGTGATGGCTTATGACAGATATGTGGCCATATGTAGACCACTGGAGTATCACTCTGTAATGACTAAACAGAGGGTCACTGGGTTAGTCTATTATCCTTGGCTCTCTATATTCAGCTTATTCTCTATTGCTATAGTAATAACCAGTAAACTGAGGTTGTGTGGATCACATATAGAGAAGCTCTACTGTACAAACTGGGCTGTTGTTAAACTCGCCTGCTCTTCAGTTACAGCAAATAATATAATAGGGTATATTGGTATTTTGTTCTACGTTGCACATATACTATTAATTGTATGCTCATATGCTTATCTATTCAGGTCATGTTTAAAGTCTATTGAGAACAGGGGAAGGTTTATGCAGACCTGCATGCCACATTTACTGTCATTACTCAATGTAGCAGTTTCTCTGTTGTTTGAGCTCATGTACGGTAGATATGGTGCATCAGATTTGTCACAAAGCTTTCAGAATTTCATGGCTATTCAATTTCTAATATTCCCTCAAATTCTAAATCCTCTTATTTATGGCCTGCAACTGACACAGATTCGTATTCGGATGGTGAGTTTTTGTACAAAATCAAGAAGAAAAAAATTGTTTAAATAAAAAGAGAAAATTTACGCTGATCTTAAGCCACCTTAACTCTTAATAGGAAACAGTTGTTCTTCATGCCATTAATGCTTGAAAAATGTACACCCTATAATAATAAACACATTTATATTAGTTCCTGTCTTTTATCATCATGTCAGGACATTAAATCTTACTCTATGTTTTACACTAGTTAAATGATCTACTACATCAATTATATAGTGTTTCTACATTCATACTTGTTATATTATATCAATGCTACAGTATAATGTGATTGAAAGTACCTGTATTTTTCATTTTATCATTTCAGTCATTTTGTCATAAAAAAACATCCCAGCACCTTTGTTTGGGAGCATTTAAAGGAAGCTAGATAAGATTTTTTTTTTTTGACTAAATATATTTAATTGATATAGTTCTAAAATCGACCATAAACCCTTCAAAACTTGATGGCGATAGAATTCTTTGTCGTCCCTCCAATTCTTAAACCCTTTATTTTATGGTTTAAAAATGCTTCAGATTTCCCAGGGTAGATAACATTTCATACAGTCATCTGGACATTGTTTTACAAATAAAGACAGTTCGATGCCCCTCCAGAAGTCAGTCTGGGAGAGGGCAATATAATTATTTGTCGTCCCTCCAATTCTAAACCCTGTGATTTATGGTCTGAAAATTTCAAAACTGAATTCTGTGAGTATTTTGAGATACAAAATTAAGCAGATTTTCCAAATGATCATATTTGGGGGAAAAAAAGTCTTTAGATCATCTGGAAATTGTTAACAAAAATTAAGACAGTTTGTTTCCAATCCAGAAATCATTCTTAGTCCAGCTGGATTGAGAATTACTTTTGAATGGGGGTTGAAACGTGTTGATTTTGAAAACGGTTTAAGTCTAGATGACTACCTCTGAATCCTTTTCGACAATGGAACACTCTTGGACGAATGAAACTCTACACAGACATAGTCCTCTATACACTAATACTCCTTTCAAATCCAAACTGTGTCAAGGGCCTGAGTTCCCTGTCCTTCCACATGGTATGATGTCATCATGCTAGAAGGCATAAAATACTGCTACATGAAGGGTGACTTTAGAGTTAGGATCTCATTGATGGTGTGTCTCAGCACAAGGTAATGTACGTTGATGTTGTTTTTGTTTCTTGTACCATTTTAGGTATTTCAAAGTTACACTGTACGCATATACATACTGTGATTAGAGTTGCTATATTATGGTCTGTATATGTTTAAGATGATGGACTTTAATCCTTTGATTTCTTCACAGAAATGACCTTTAGTGACAATGCATCAACAGTGACATGGTTTACTCTTTCTGGGTTTGATGAGATGATGGAACACAGAGCCATATTCTTCTCTCTCACTTTACTGTGTTACAGTGTGATTATACTAGTAAATGTTGCACTTATTCTAACTATAGTCCTGGATGAAAACCTTCATGAACCCATGTACATCTTCCTGTGTAACTTGTGCATCAGTGGCCTGTTTGGAACAACAGGATTCTACCCCAAGTTCCTTCTGGATGTACTTTCTTATCTGCAGGTTATCTCTTATGCAGGATGTCTCATTCAGTCTTTCATCATTTATTCTGCTGCCTGTGGAGATTTTGCCATTCTAGCAGTAATGGCTTATGACAGGTATGTTGCAATCTGTAGACCACTGGAGTATCACACTGTTATGACTAAACAGAGGGTCACTCTGTTAATGTTTTATCCATGGCTCTCTACATTCTTTTTATTAGGTATACAGAGTTTTTTAACCAGTACACTGAGATTATGTGGATCTCTCATAGAGAAACTCTACTGTGCAAATTGGCCCACAGTTAAATTGTCTTGCACTTCAACGATAGCAAGCAGTATAATGGGATATATTAACACACTTTTCTATGCTGGACATTTAATATTTATTGTGTGTTCGTATGTATATCTTATCAGATCATGTTTGAAGTCTATTGAGGATAGAGGAAAGTTTATGCAGACCTGCATGCCACATTTACTGTCTTTGATCAATGTAGCAGGTGCTCTGTTGTTTGAGGTTTTCTACAGTAGATATGGTTCAACAGTGATATCACAACACCTTCAGAATTTTATGGCAGTTCAATTTTTAGTTATTCCTCCAATTTTAAACCCGCTCATATATGGTCTTAAACTGAAGCAGATTAGAAACCGAATTATGAGTTTATCTATGAGTAAAAGAAAGAAATCATTAAAGTAATAAAAGGGAAAGAAGATCTTGTAGGTTTTGGGGAGAGTAGAAATGTAAGTTTTACTGTCCAATTTTGATTGTTGACAAAAAAAGAAGTTACTGTTGTTTTGTTTTTTTGTACTGATACCACCCCTGATGTTTTTTATTATGAATAAATAGTTGACGATTTCATGTTATGGTGAGAGGACTTCTTTGATGCAATTGCCAACCAAATCAATGTTACATATCTATCAACTCTGTCAAGTCCTGTCCTTGGTGTGGGGATGCATTGTAAGCTCTTGTAGGAAAATCTTCAATGTCAGATCACCTGTGCCTGGCCACTCTACCATCTGCAAGCTTCCATATCCTATCCTACCTATCTGAACTATGTAAGTGGCACACACACTTGTCATTTTAGAAAGATAGTAAGGTACCCATGCTGCAGTTAGCAAGTAGCTTTGGTAACTACATTTGACAATTGAAGTTCTGAAAAGTATTTCTTCAAAACTACACATAATGTATTCACTAATTCCAAAATTATTATTTTAACAACATTAGCATTTCTCTGGAACATTCATGTTATTAAATATAAACATGATCCTGGCAAACAGGTTTGCATATTGAGGCATTTTAGGTCATTGAAAATCTAGGTAGTTTTAGCATCTATAAAAATAGATTATAACGTGTATCTTCCTGCTTCAGTCTCTACATATCTACTAATTTAGAAATATATGTAAAATATATACAGTAGTTTATTAATATGTCTTTGCCACCCAATGGATTTTTCCCACAAATGTTGTCTTTTCTATCATAGCTAAGACTTATGCAAGGTATTGTGTATACACTACCGTTCAAAAGTTTGGGGTCACCCAAACAATTTTGTGTTTTCCATGAAAAGTCACACTTATTCACTACCATATGTTGTGAAATGAATAGAAAATAGAGTAAAGACATTGACAAGGTTAGAAATAATGATTTGTATTTGAAATAAGATTTTTTTTACATCAAACTTTGCTTTCGTCAAAGAATCCTCCATTTGCAGCAATTACAGCATTGCAGACCTTTGGCATTCTAGCTGTTAATTTGTTGAGGTAATCTGGAGAAATTGCACCCCACGCTTCCAGAAGCAGCTCCCACAAGTTGGATTGGTTGGATGGGCACTTCTTGCGTACCATACGGTCAAGCTGCTCCCACAACAGCTCAATGGGGTTCAGATCTGGTGACTGCGCTGGCCACTCCATTACCGATAGAATACCAGCTGCCTGCTTCTGCTCTAAATAGTTCTTGCACAATTTGGAGGTGTGTTTAGGGTCATTGTCCTGTTGTAGGATGAAATTGGCTACAATCATGCGCTGTCCACTGGGTATGGCATGGCGTTGCAAAATGGAGTGATAGCCTTCCTTATTCAGAATCCCTTTTACCCTGTACAAATCTCCCACCTTACCAGCACCAAAGCAACCCCAGACCATCACATTACCTCCGCCATGCTTAACAGATGGCGTCAGGCATTCTTCCAGCATCTTTTCATTTGTTCTGCGTCTCACAAACGTTCTTCTTTGTGATCCAAACACCTCAAACTTGGATTCATCCGTCCACAACACTTTTTTTCCAGTCTTCCTCTGTCCAATGTCTGTGTTCTTTTGCCCATCTTAATATTTTTCTTTTATTGGCCAGTCTCAGATATGGCTTTTTCTTTGCCACTCTGCCCTGAAGCCCAGAATCCCGCAGCCGCCTCTTCACTGTAGATGTTGACACTGGTGTTTTGCGGGTACTATTTAATGAAGATGCCAGTTGGGGACCTGTGAGGCGTCTGTTTCTCAAACTAGAGACTCTAATGTACTTATCTTCTTGTTTAGTTGTGCAACGCGGCCTCCCACTTCTTTTTCTACTCTGGTTAGAGCCTGTTTGTGCTGTCCTCTGAAGGGAGTAGTACACACCGTTGTAGGAAATCTTCAATTTCTTAGCAATTTCTCGCATGGAATAGCCTTCATTTCTAAGAACAAGAATAGACTGTCGAGTTTCAGATGAAAGTTCTCTTTTTCTGGCCATTTTGAGCGTTTAATTGACCCCACAAATGTGATGCTCCAGAAACTCAATCTGCTCAAAGGAAGGTCAGTTTTGTAGCTTCTGTGAGGAGCTAAACTGTTTTCAGATGTGTGAACATGATTGCACAAGGGTTTTCTAATCATCAATTAGCCTTCTGAGCCAATGAGCAAACACATTGTACCATTAGAACACTGGAGTGATAGTTGCAGGAAATGGGCCTCTATACACCTATGTAGATATTGCACCAAAAACCAGACATTTGCAGCTAGAATAGTCATTTACCACATTAGCAATGTATAGAGTGTATTTCTTTAAAGTTAAGACTAGTTTAAAGTTATCTTCATTGAAAAGTACAGTGCTTTTCCTTAAAAAATAAGGACATTTCAATGTGACCCTTAACTTTTGAACGGTAGTGTACATACATAGAAGAAAAATATTATAAATATATATATCCACGTTTATTTATATTTTTATAAACATGAGCCTTGGACTCATATTTTTAGTTCATTCTATTCTATGCAAAATATAAGGCTTTGTAAACTGATTAGACCAGTTATTTAATGATAATTATTACGATATAGTTATTTGTAGGTTACCCCTGTTTGTATTGTTGCAGCTCTCTCTGTTGATTGATACTGGCTCTGAGTTTGTACACTGCTCTGATCATCAGAATTCATCTTTTCACTTTATTGTGGAATGACTTAAAAGTATGTTGTAAGTTCTCAAAAAATATATGTTTATTTTATTAGCATTTTGATTGAAATCACACATTTAGGTGCTTAATGCAACATGATGACATTGTGTTTGTTATCAATAATAGGGGGGACCAGGGACAGTTGTAACACTTACACTCATTTTTAGAATAAATAAAAATGGAATAGCCGATGGAGTAGCCGATCTGAAGTATTATGAAGGATTTGGCCACAGCTCTGACTGATCTGCCTTTTATAACTTCATCTGAGGTCCTCTCCAGCATTGCAAGTAGCACCTGTTCCCTCGTCTTTCTAATATGTGGGAGGCTTTTAGCAAAACAGACAATACAATATATATACACACCCCTTGAATATATATAAAGAAACTTTGAATATATGGAATGAAACTTGACTGATGTCAGACTTCAAGCAGTGTCTGCGCTGTTATGTAACGTATGGATGCTACAGCAAAAAGTCAATGACAATGAGTTAGTCTGATTATAATCTCGATACAGCAATATTAAGCTGAGGACATCAGAAACACACTGGCGAAAGCGTGTACGGCCCAAAATCACCCTGATAGCCTGCCCAATACAGTTCAACTGACAAGGAAGTTCGCTCCGTTTTTAATCGTGGCAGATCTACTACAAAAGGCAGCTGTTTATCAGGCTAACCTCCCGTGTACAATCTCCACCCATTAACTTGATATCGTTTTCAGGTGATTTAATAAAGGTGAAACACAGTGAATGGCCGTGCGTAGTGGCACTGCGCTCTGACGCGGTACTTCTCCGGGGCACTCCTGAGAAGTGGAGGGTATGCTCAGGTTGGCCCGATAGGCAGCTGCCTGGGCTGTTGTTGGTCTGCCACGGTAAAAAATTTAGCGAACTTCTTTGTAAGACGAACGGGCAGGGTATTGGGCAGGGGTATCGGGAGGATTTTGACTGGCATTCCCCAGTGTATTTATCATTTGCTCATTATTTAAAATTGCTGCAACTAGATTGCGGGCAGCCTGACTCATTGTCTCTTTACACCCTGTTGCACACAAGATGGCCGCAGGCACTGCCGCGACGTCTGTCGTCAGTCAAGTTTCATTCCATATATTTAAGGTTTCTTTATATATTTATATATATATATATATTCAAGGTTTCTGTATATATATTCAATGTTTCTTTATATATATTCGAGGTTTCTGTATATATTCAAGGTTTCTTTATATATTTATATATATATATATTCAAGGTTTCTGTATATATTCAAGGTTTCTTTATATATTTATATATATATATATTCAAGGTTTCTGTATATATATTCAATGTTTCTTTATATATATTCGAGGTTTCTGTATATATATTCAAGCTTCCTTTATATATATATATATATATATATATTCAAGATTTATATATATGTGTGTGTGTGTGTGTGTGTATATGTGCGTGTGTTTTTCTTAATTAATGTTGCATAAAAAGCACTGTTTTTGTTAGTGTCATATCAGAACTGTGTGGCCGAGTGCTTTTTGTGAATTTTGATGCTAGCTTCTTGCTAAATCCTGATTTGTTAGGATGTTTGTTTGCATGTGGATTGATTTGACATTAAACACGGAAACAGCTGTATACATTTATAATGTTATCTGATATTTATACTGCGGTCTCATGTTGATAACATGTGTATTTCTAATACCAAAGTCATAGCCATTAATGGCCTAATTCTGGCATTGGATGCATTTTATCACTATTAACAAATTATAACCAAACTATTACTCTGCTACTGAACTGTAATGTAAAGTGCTACCTGACAAAGAGTGGCCAATTGTTTACTGCTTGCTTACTACTTAAAGGTAAACTGTGGCAGTGTGCTCAAGTGGAGCTGTCTTTAATCCTGCTGAAATTAGTGTTTACACTACTACTAGTGAATCAGCATGTAAACACCTGTTGAAAGCTTTATCTGTCACATACCTAAGCAATGGTAGAAGTCATATTATGAAAATTACTCAACAGTGTCAATGATGTATGGGGGAGAGTCCTGGGCGTGATGTGTGACCATCTGTTCTACAGTATTGATCTGTACAGGTATCTTTATTTCATCATATTTTTCCTTCTGTATGCTTTAATGTTGTATTTAAACATCATGATAATAGTAATCATTTTACTGGAGAGGACCCTGCATGAACCCATGTACTGTATGTTTTTATATCATGTCTGTCCATCAATTCTCTTTATGGCTCTACTTGTTTTTTTTCCTAGACTCATGATGGATTTCCTCTCTGACACACATCTAATCTCCCGCCCTGCTTGTTATACACAGATTTATGTCATTTATACATATGCCTCATATGAAGTCATCATTTTGGGCATCATGGCTTATGACAGATATGTGGCAATATCTAAACCTTTACATTACAACAGCATCATGAATTCAAAGACAGTTTTTCTCTTAGTGGGTTTTGGCTGGGCCTATCCAGTTTGTTCCATTGGATTGTTGCTGTATCAATCTGTTAGGTTGCCCTTATGTGGTAATGAAATAGCTAGGGTTTTTGTGTCAACTGGCCTGTGGTTCAGCTTGCATGTGTGGACACCAAACAATACAATGTTGCAGGATAGGATTGCTTGTCACTATAACAACCTTATTTATATCACTGGCCTTTGTTTTGTATACTTACTTTAGAATTATTCTTGTTTGTAAAAAAAGCTCCCCTGAATACCGTGGGAAAGCCTTACAAACCTGTTAACCTTATTATGTAATTTTTTTAAATCTATTCTATCGCTTTGTTTGGTGAAGTATCTCTAAGTCGATATAAACATGCTGAACTGAATCCAGCTGTGACTGTGATTCTGTCACTTGAATATGTAATAATTCCACGTATACTAAATCCACTTGTTTATGGTTTAAACCTGTTTATGGTTTAAACCTGCCACAAATTCGAGACATGATATTCAGATTGTTACAGACACTTAGAATAGTTACCCGTAGGTTACTATAATTAACTTCTATTTCAAAGAAAAACAGACCCTTCCTGCACATTGAAGGCAATATGACTGTAAATGTTGTTTTATGTCTTTTTTAATGTGATACTTGGTTTGTCAGGAGGAAGAATTACTGGGCAGCAGAGCAGGATTTGACCTATTCAGTTGTCACTATTATTTCAGTTTCCAATTCAATGTTTATATATATTATTTTGTCCAAATCATTTTTCTTAATAATTTTCCAAACATTTAATTCATAACAAAATTATTTCATGGATTTCATTCAGTACAAAGAAAGAAAAAAAAATCTCTCAATCTCTGATTTGTACAGTGTCTGGATACAGCAGGTTGACTAAGACAAACTGTATCAAGGGCCTGAATTCCCTGATGTCCTTCCACATGGTATGATGTAATCATGCTAGAAGGCATAAAATACTGCAACATGAAGGATGCAGGGGTGACTCTTGAACCATCCCATCAATGGTGTATCCCAACACGAGGTAATAAACATGTACGTGCTGAGTTTATTATGTTGTAACATTGTAGCCATTACAGGTACACTGTTTTTTTTTTACACATTTTGTATAAAATTGTGTACATGGTTGTTTGCTGTGTAATATATTGTGTAAATGGTGTAAAGAATTGTTTACACATTACACATTATTTCTTCAAGATTTGTGCAACGCTCTTACGTACTTCAGTAAGCAGGAATACTATGGTATTATAGTCTCTGAGCAACAAGCACAATTATTTATTCATTTTCTTCACAGAAATGACCTTCAGTAACAATGCATCAACAGTGACATGGTTTACTCTTTCTGGGTTTGATGACATGATGGAACACAGAGCCACATTCTTCTCTCTCACTTTACTGTGTTACTGTGTGATTATACTAGGAAATGTTGCTCTTATTTTGACTATAGTCCTGGATGAAAACCTTCATGAACCCATGTACATCTTCTTGTGTAACTTGTGCATCAGTGACCTGTTTGGGACAACAGGATTCTACCCCAAGTTCCTTCTGGATCTACTCTCTGATATTCAGGTTATCTCTTATGCAGGATGTCTAACTCAGGCTTTCGTTATATACTGGTCAGCCTGTGCAGATGTTGTCATTCTGTCAGTGATGGCTTATGACAGATATTTGGCCATATGTAGACCACTGGAGTATCACTCTGTAATGACTAAACAGAGGGTCACTGTGTTAGTCTATTATCCTTGGCTCTCTATGTTCTGCTTATTCTCTCTTGCTATAGTAATAACTAGTAAACTGAGGTTGTGTGGATCACATATAGAGAAGCTCTACTGTACAAACTGGGCTGTTGTTAAACTCTCCTGCTCTTCAGTTACAGCAAATAATATAATAGGGTATATTGGTATTTTGTTCTACGTTGCACATATACTATTAATTGTATGCTCATATGCTTTTCTATTCAGGTCATGTTTAAAGTCTATTGAGAACAGGGGAAGGTTTATGCAGACCTGCATGCCACATTTACTGTCATTACTCAATGTAGCAGTTTCTCTGTTGTTTGAGCTCATGTACGGTAGATATGGTTCATCAGATTTGTCACAAAGCTTTCAGAATTTCATGGCTGTTCAATTTCTAATATTCCCTCAAATTCTAAATCCTCTTATTTATGGCCTGCAACTGACACAGATTCGTATTCGGATGGTGAGTTTTTGTACAAAATCAAGAAGAAAAAAATTGTTAAAATAAAAAGAGAAAATATAAGCTGACCTTAAGCCACCTTTACTCTTAATAGGAAACAGATAGTTGTTCTTCATGCCATTAATGCTTGAAAAATGTACACTCTATAATAATAAACACATTTATATTATTTCCTGTGTTTTATCATCATGTCAGGACATTCGATCTTACTCTATGTTTTACACTAGTTAAATAATCTACTACATCAATTATATAGTGTTTCTACATTCATACTTGTTATATTATATCAATGCTACAGTATATTGTGATTGAAAGCACTTGTATTTTTTATTTGATCATTTTAGTCATTTACGCATATACATACTGTGATTTGAGTTGCTATATTATGGTCTGTATATGTTTAAGATGGTTGACTTTAATCCTTTGATTTCTTCACAGAATTGACCTTTAGTGACAATGCATCAACAGTGACATGGTTTACTCTTTCTGGGTTTGATGACATGATGGAACACAGAGCCACATTCTTCTCTCTCACTTTACTGTGTTACTGTGTGATTATACTAGTAAATGATGCTCTTATTTTGACTATAGTCCTGGATGAAAACCTTCATGAACCCATGTACATCTTTAATGGGATATATTAACACACTTTTCTATGCTGGACATTTAATATTTATTGTGTGTTCGTATGTATATCTTATCAGATCATGTTTGTAGTCTAGATAGGATAGAGGAAAGTTTATGCAGACCTGCATGCCACATTTACTGTCTACTGTCTTGGTGCTCTGTTGTTTGAGGTTTTCTACAGTAGTTCAGTCGAGACACTCACGTGATTGATTGAGTAATAATAAACAAGATTTCTTGATAACCATGACATGGAATATGTTTGATTTTGGCGGAGTGGAATGTCGTAAGGGGGACCGCTCCAGTCAGGTCCATAAATATTTGGACATTTACAACATTTTCATCATTTTGGCTCTGTATACCACCACAATGGATTTGAAATGAAACAATCAAGATGTGCTTTAAGTGCAGACTTTCAGCTTTAATTTCAGGGTATTTACATCCAAATCAGGTGAACAGTGTAGGAATTACAACACATTTTATATGTGCACCCCCCTCTTATTATTTTAACAACATTAGCATTTCTCTGGAACATTCATGGGCGGAGCCAGTTCTGGAAGGACATTCGGGCTGCCCACGTCATCACTCATTCACTTGCTTAGTATACATTATCATTAATTTACACACCTCAGTATACACATCATTCATCCACACACCTTAGTACACACATCATTCATTCACACACCTCAGTTACATCAACACTCATTCACACACCTCAGTACATGTAATCACTCATTCCCTCACATGCACTAGCAGTACACGTCATCACTCATGAACACCACCTGACTCAGCTAGTGCAAGCCCATTGGGCCCTCGTCCGGGAAGACAGCCTTCAAAGGCTGCGCGGATATTCAAACACTCATCCTGACTGTCTAATGATCAGTGTTGCTGCTGCCCACCACCGTCCCCTTTCTCCCCCTGTTGTCTATCTGTCTGTCTTTATGTATGTATGTCCGTCTATCAGGGGGATTATATATCCTATTGTTCCATGCCTCTTGTCATATACGTATGTATCGCTTCGAGGCGGTAGGGAGCGCTCCCCTTTAGATATTCCACTCCGCCAAAGTCAAACATATTGCCATGCCATGGTTATCAATAAATAATCATTTATTATAAATCAATCACGTGAGTGTCTTGACTGAAATGTTATTAAATGTAAACATGATCCTGGCAATCTGGTTTGCATATTGAGGCATTTTAGGTCATTGAAAATCTAGGTAGTTTTAGCATCTATAAAAATAGATTATAACGTGTATCTTCCTGCTTCAGTCTCTACATATCTACTCATTTAGAAATATATGTTAAATATATACAGTAGTTTATTCATATGTCTTTGCCACCCAATTGATTTTTCTCGCAAATGTTGTATTTTCTATGATAGCTAAGACTTCTGCAAGGTTTTGTGTATACATGCATATTAGAAGAAAAAAATTATAAATATATATACCCACCTTTATTTATATTTTTTTATAAACATGAGCCTTGGACTCATAATTTAGTTCATTCTATTCTATGCAAAATATAAGGCTTTGTAAACTGATTAGACCAGTTATTTAATGATAATTATTACAATATAGTTATTTGTGGGTTACCCCTGTTTGTATTGCTGTAGCTCTTTCTGTTGATTGATACTGGCCCTGAGTTTGTACACTGCTCTGATCATCAATATTCATCTTGTCACTTTATTGTGGAATGACTTAACGTTGTAAACTTAACGTTGTTGATTTAATGTTGTAAATCGAAAATAATTTTTGTTTCCTTTATTAGCATTTTGATTGAAGTGTCATCACACTTTGAGGTGCTAAATGAAACACGATGACATTGTGTTTGTTATCAATAATAGGGGGGACCAGGGACAGTTGTAACACTTTTTGCATTTTTCAGAATAAATCTAAATGGAATACCCAATCCGAAATATTATGAACTTCAATGTATCAACTTCTTAAACAATTTATGTAAGTTATTTTATGAAATATGTACAGGTTGCAAAATGTATGTTAACAAAGTCACACCACTGTTACAATTGTCCCAGTGTACAGGGATGTTTGTAACACATGACAGGGACAGTAATAGCATACCAAAAATGTACACAATAGATTAAAAAATATAGGATTTGGCCACAGCTCTGACTGATCTGCCTTTTTTTTACTTCTTCTGAGGTCCTCTCCAGCATTGCAAGGGGCATCTGTTCCCTCGTCTTTCTAATATGTGGTATGCTTTTAGCAAAACAGACATGTTTCCACTGACTATATGCATGAAATAGAATATAATTATGTCAGCATTTAGTTATTTAGTTATAGGGTTAGGGTTAAACCCATTCACCCTAAATCAACCCTAAATTAATGCTAAATGTCCCCTAAATGAATAAAAACGCTATGGTGAAAGCACTAAATGAATAAATACAATGATAATGTTAAATTATACTAAATCAAGTAAAACATATATAAATTGCAGTAATTGGTTTAGGGACCGTTAAAACACCTTGTTACAACCGTCTTTGTATCACCAGTCATGTTTTCAGCCACTCTAAGCTAACCTGATAGCAGTTTTTATTTGTTTTACATTTGAATCTATTTTGTTTTTAGCTAGGTTTTGGGGATTTGTTCTTTGATGCAGTAGCCAACAATGTCAATGTTCTGGTCAACTCTGTAGTGCATTCAGAACCCTTTTGGTTGTGGACTGACAATATATGGGGGTGATTTGAAGTCTGTATTTATTTTTCGTCAGATTAAAAGCTAATCAAGATGGCTGGTTTGAGGTGAAACCAAAAACAAGTGAAGGCTGCACCTACCTCATTTCATGCAGCACCTTGGGACAGAACCCTCAAATCCCTGTCAAGACAACAATGCTAACCAATAACAGCATAAAACTCCATCTTACCCCACTTCCACTGAGCAGAGAGGCAACAGCTGAGGCAGCTGATATTCTGAACAAGAGGGGTCTGTATCATTAGAGTAACATGTCAATGACTGGATAATATGTAACTGATGATTCATATTTTCTGTATCTAAAGTCTTAGACAATAACCTGGAACTACTTTGTTCATTCTTCTTATCTTGTCTTTTTTTGTTTACAAGAATTGCTGCAAATTCACCAGCTACAGTATTGATCTTTGTTTTGTTTTCAGTTATTGTACCTTCAGCACCACAGCAGGTCAAATGCAGGCAAATTACACTTCATTCTATTTCATCCTCACTCTCTATGAGGACATGGGATTGTACAGGTATCTTTATTTCATCATATGTTTCCTTCTGTATGCTTTAATGTTGTATTTAAACATCATGATAGTAGTAATAATTTTACTGGAGAGGACCCTGCATGAACCCATGTATGTTTTTATCTCATGTCTGTCCATCAATTCTCTTTATGGCTCTACTGGTTTATTTCCTAGACTCATGATGGATCTCCTCTCTGACACACATCTAATCTCCCGCCCTGCTTGTTATACACAGATGTATGTCCTTTATACATATGCCTCATACGAAGTCATCATTTTGGGCATCATGGCTTATGACAGATATGTGGCAATATGTAAACCGTTACATTACAACAGCATTATGAATTCAAAGACAGTTTTTCTCTTAGTGGGTTTTGGCTGGGCCTATCCAGTTTGTTCCATTGGATCGTTGCTGTATCTATCTGTTAGGTTGCCCTTATGTGGTAATGAAATAGCTAGGGTTTTTTGTGTCAACTGGCCTGTGGTTCAGCTTGCATGTGTGGACACGACACAAAACAATGTTGCAGGACTGCTTGTCACTATAACAACCTTATTTATACCACTGGGCTTTGTTTTGTATACTTACTTTAGAATTATTCTTGTTTGTCAAAAAAGCTCCCCTGAATATCGTGGGAAAGCCTTAAAAACCTGTTTACCTCATATTGTCACGTTTGTAATCTATTCCATCGCTTTGTTTTGTGAAATATCTCTAAGTCGGTATAAACATGATGAACTGAATCCAGTTGTGACTGTCATTCTGTCACTTGAATATTTAATCATTCCACCTATACTAAATCCACTTGTTTATGGTTTAAACCTGCCACAAATTCGAGGCATTATATTAAAATGTTTTCAAACACCTAGAACAGTTGCCTGTATTTTACGATGATACCATTATATGTCTAGGCAAGAAAATGCCTTCCTACACATTTTGTGTCTATTTAAATGTAAATCCTCCAATGGAGGAGTCAGCGAAATTGTTCAGATCTCATATCTTTTTTTATATGATTTAAATATTTTTTATTTAAATATATCAACTACATAAGTATGATCTTTTCAACATGTTCAAAACATTTGCCTTTTGTTTCCGTAAATATTTGATTGTATGATGTGATGGCATTCACCCAGGACAATGAGTGTACAAAAAAAATGTCAACCCGATTTAAATAAAAATTTATGTTTGAAACCTTTAACCTTTTCAGTCTCATGGCATAATTATTATGTGAGATAACAACCCATTATTGCCAGATAATGTGATTGCACTGACTGTGTCTTTATGCCGAACTATCAATATAGCATTTCATAAAATACATGCTGAAAGGATGCATTAATTTCAACCTTACCATATAGCTATAATATGGTTTTATGCTTTGCTTTCAGAATTTGAAGACTTTTTATTGAAATATAATTTTTTGCTTTGAAACCGCTCGATGTAAACGTTCTTGTAGAATTGAAAAGCGCTTATCTTCTTACTAAACAGTGTCAAAAGCAATGCCATAAGTTATTGGGGTTCTGAAATAGACACCAGAAAAATATTTTTTTTTTCACAGGGTCCAGTTCTTGAGCCAATCGTTAACGATCATTGCCTTAAAATTCCACTTAAGAACTTAGACGGACAAATACGGACAATAATTTCTCACGTTATACTACAGTTGACAGCAGCAGTATAAAACAATCCCTTAGCAGAATAGAGAGATGGTTATACGGATCCATCTAGGATAGGACATGACGTGAGGGGGTACTGTGATCAACACCTGCCGTTTTCATATACCTGACTACTCTTAATCTACAGAAGAACAACTTGGTAACATACAGGGGCTTCTGTTCACGTACAGCCATAATCAGCGTCGTCATCAATGTTATCATCATTATCATAACCACCACCATCATAATCATCCTTATAATCATTATCATCATCATGTAGGATCCCTTTTCATGGACATCAGATTCAGATTACTTTATTTATCCCGGGGGGAAACTCCGTCGTAGCAAGGGCACACAGTCTCGCAAAGTAAACAAGGGTAAGGGTGTGAGGTAAAAGATTAGAAAGTGTACACAGGGATAGGGGGGTGGTGGCAATACCAATAAGTAAAAACGGTAGGTGAGGTGAATCTACACAGGGAGGGGGAGATGGGGGGGGGGGGGGGGGGGGGGGGGGGGGGCGCAGAGGCTTGGATAAACGATTATGTACAGACTATACAATCACTGGTTATACTATTCAGTCTTGTCAAGTCCTCAAAACGTCAAGTCAAATCGACGACATTTAGAAACAGTCAGCCTCCCTTCACTCCTTTCAAATCCCATCTGTGTCAAGGGCCTGAATTCCCTGTCCTTCCACATGGTATGATGTCATCATGCTAAAAGACATAAAATACTGCTACATGAAGGGTGACTTTAGAGTTAGGATCTCATCGATGGTGTGTCTCAAAACAAGGTAACATATGTGCTGAACATATGTGCTGAAAACATATGTGCTGAAAATATCTCTCATGTAGTATTGTAAATATTATTGTTAAGTTATGCATTTCATGCTACATATTTTGTGATATGAGCTGCTATATCATGGTCAGTCTATAGTTAAGATGGTTGACTTTTGTAATCCTTTGATTTCTTCACAGAAATGACCTTCAGTAACAATGCATCAACAGTGACATGGTTTACTCTTTCTGGGTTTGATGACATTATGGAACACAGAGCCACATTCTTCTCTCTCACTTTACTGTGTTACTGTGTGATTATACTAGGAAATGTTGCTCTAATTTTGACTATAGTCCTGGATAAAAACCTTCATGAGCCCATGTACATCTTCCTGTGTAACTTGTGCATCAGTGGCCTGTTAGGGGCAAAAGGATTCTATCCCAAATTCCTTCTGGATCAACTGTCTGATATTCAGGTTATCTCTTATGCAGGGTGTTTAACTCAGTCATTTATCATTTCTTCTTCTTCCGGTGGAGACGTTGTAATTCTAGCAGTGATGGCTTATGACAGGCATGTGGCCATTTGTAGACCACTGGAGTATCACTCTGTTATGACCAGGCAGCGAGTCACTCTGTTATTGTTTTATCCCTGGCTCTCTACATTCAGTTTGATAGCTGTTCTCACTCTTTTTACTAGTAAGTTGAGGTTATGTGGATCGCATATAGAGAAGCTCTACTGTGCAAACTGGCCCATTGTTAAACTGTCTTGTACTTCAACCACAGTAAACAACATATATGGTTATTTTGGAATTATGTTCTATACTGGGCATATAACATTCATTATGTGTTCCTATGCATGTCTTATCAGGTCATGTTTAAAGTCGATTGAGAACAGGGGAAGGTTTATGCAGACCTGCATGCCACATTTACTGTCATTAATTAATGTAGCAGTTAATCAGTTGTTTGAGGTTCTCTACAGTAGATATGGTTCTGCAGATGTGTCACAAAACTTTCAGAATTTTATGGCAGTACAATTTTTGGTTGTCACTCCAATTTTAAACCCGCTTATTTATGGTCTTAAACTCAGGCAGATTAGACATCGGATTTTCTGCATGACAACAAAAAAAAAGAAATCTTTCAGGTCAGACAAGAATTGTAGATTTTGGAGAAAATAATATTATCAATGCAACTGCACAAATGTAATATTTATCAACTTTTTAGAAAATAGGTACCTGTTAAGGCTTGCAGTTCAGATCAATCATGAAATCGAAATCAGTCTTACTGTACTCTATAGCAACATTCAACATCTCTCTCTTTCACGTTTTTCAAAACTAAACATGTATCAAAGGACCTAATTTCTCTGCTCTAGCCTATCTCTAGCCTATCTGCCACACGGTTATGATTGTAGTTCTTAACAATTTAATCTCATGTTGAATTAATCGTTCCTCTCAGAAGATCTCATCTCCATGCAAACATTCAGCAGCAGGTAAAGTTTGGGTTCACTAGATAAATGGAAATGTAATATTTGTAATCATTGTATCTGTTTAACAGACACCACCATGACACGTTGAGTGTGTAAGTGATGTTTGATTGTGGTGTTTTTAAAAACATTATTTAGAATCCTTCATTGACTTGACTTTACTGAATAAAGATATAAGGATGACATGTTAAGGAGTGAGGACTTTGTCAAGGCCATTGCCAGCAATGTCAATAGAATAGAATATAAATAGAAAATCCTTTATTTGTCCACAGGGGTGGAAATTGTCACAACAGCAGCTGAGTGAAGTACAGTACACAGAGTTGCAGGGTAAAATATACAATAAGAGATACAATATAGTACAATATAAACTAAATTCTGAAATAAGAATGTCAAGTTAGGTGAGAGAGACAAGTTTTGCACATAACGAATAATGAGAATATGAAATGTTGGATGTAGAAACAACAAGACCATCATGGGTAATGTTGTATGTTTTACGTAAAAACAACAAGACCACCTTGGCCACCAGGGGCGTTTCTAGGATAGAAAGAAAGGGGGGGCTTAGCCCTTATGGATGTGTAATGTAAAAAAATATATCTTATTACTCATTGGGGGCTGCGGATATCCATTGTTTCATAGATTGGTTCAATCAAAAAGAGTGTGATTTGTATGAAAACATACAAACAAGAAACGCACTCACATATGTAACATGTTAGAAATAACTTGTCCATGGGTAAAACAATAGTAAAAAATAAATACAATAATATCCCAATAATTATTTGGTGGGGCTGAAGAACATTTTACGGTGGCTTCAGCCCCCCTAAAACAGGGCTAACGACGCCCCTGTTGGCCACCTTGGCCACAAATGACAATACAAGTCTCAGACGTTCTCTTTTTCTGTGAGTTTTTATATGAAAACAGTGTTTGGTAAAGAAACAGGAGCCTGTCATAAGGGTCCCTGGTGGATCTACATATCTAAACTATTATGAGAAATAATGGCTTTGTGCTAAACAGAAGGCTGGTTGTTCTGCCGGTTTATCCTACCTGGTCAGATTTTCAAGAGGCAAGAGTGTCCTTGTCTTCCTGACTGTTTATGTTGGTTGAGGGGCAGTTATATGGGCATTTGTAAAGGCCTTTGTGACATTGCTTGTAAGAAGGGCTATACAAATAAATGTTGATTTGAATTGAACCGTTGATGTTGTAGAGGCTGAATCTACATGACCGAGAGACTGCGGCGATGTGAGCTGTGAGGGAGAGCTCGTCATCCAAGGTAACCCCCAGGTTTCTGGCAGAAGATGAAGGGTTCACTGTTGCAGATCCCAGAGGGACATAAAAACATACAATATATAAGTATATGACCAGAGGTGGGAAATTAAATTGAGTTGAACATGAATAAATTCAACATGAAAATATAAATGTATTGAACTTGTAAAGATTTACAGTGTGAGCACATTTAGAAACAGTCAGCCTCCCTTCACTCCTTTCAAATCCCATCTGTGTCAAGGGCCTGAATTCCCTGTCCTTCCACATGGTATGATGTCATCATGCTAGAAGACATAAAATACTGCTACATGAAGGGTGACTTTAGAGTTAGGGTCTCATCGATGGTGTGTCTAAACACAAGGTAACATACATGTATGTGCTGAAAATATATCTCATGTACTATTACAGTTTTTTTTTATTGCTTAAACACTAAAATTAAAAGTAGTACACTATTAGCAAAACCTTACACCCAAGAAGCAAAACATCAGCCCATATTTGCACAACTATAAGCACATTGTCAACTTCACATTTGTTGCAAAACTCTACACACAGTGATTTGCAAAACACTAAACACTTACTGTGTTTTTTTATTGCTTAAGCACGATTTTCAAAACAGGGCCTGTGTTGTCAAAACACTACACACAATTAGCACAACCACACACACAACTAGCAAAACACTACAGATCCTTTGCAAAACTAAACACTCTTGTAAAAACTATACACTTCTTTTGAAAAACCACACTTTGTTACCATATGAAACACACATTACTTCACATTACTATACTTTGTTTGCACGAGTTACACTCTGCTGTGATAAACCTAAAACACTTTGAGCATTTCTACTTCCCTGTGATTGGAGTAGGCTACTATGAACAAAGTACAAATATAATCTAAGTTCACCAAACAAGACCAATGTTGCAGACTGAAGACACTCTTTCTCAACATGCCCAACATTTTGACATGGAGATTCATAATACTGTAACAAAACGTCATTTTACGCCTCATCTACGTAAATGACCTCATGCTGGTTCTCCTCTCGATCCATTCGTAAAACCCCCTGAAAAGCAGTGGCAGGCAAAATTGTTCAGTGTAGATCTAGTATACATATTACAAGACAATATGCAAGATCCCACTGCTAAAGTCAATACATACCTCTGCATAATCATGCCAGAGTAGCTTCACTCTTTCAGAATTACCCTCAAAAGGCACTTGATAATTTTACTTAATTTGAATGTGTTTTTTTTTTTTGCAGACACATTTATCCAAAGCGACTTAGAGTAAGTACAGGGCCATTCCCCCTGAGGCAAGTAGGACCCAAGAACACAAGGTCATATAGCCACAGGCAGGGCTTGATCTCACAACCTTCCGACCATGAAGCCAACACCTTAACCTGTTGAGCCATCTGACGCCCTGGTTGACAATGTGGTCAAACAGTGTTGCAGGAATCTCACTTGTCAGATTCGGTCCTCTGAGCACCTTCTTGTCTTCCTCTACCTCCAGCACGGCCTCCATCTCTTCCTCTGTTGATTTCTCCTTGTCCTCCTTGTTCTCCTCCTCTTGCTCCTCGTTCTCGTCCTCCTTGTTCTCCTCCTCGTTTTACTCTTTCTCTGACTCTTTCCATTGTGCTTGAAGACCGATGAACTCACCTGTTGCTTTTTATGGTGTTTATACACCTAATTGGTGTGTCTACAATTAAGCAAACAAGTGTTTGCACACCTGATGACTGTGTTGAACCAATTGGTTGGACGGTGTGGTAATTTGACAGTCAGTGCTTTGGTATTGCAATGAAGTAACTTAATGATAGATTTTTGTGTGTATGTATGTTAGGTGTGTTTAGTGTTTTGCAAATCACTGTGTGTAGAGTTTCGCAACAAGTGTGAAGTTGACAATGTGCTTATAGTTGTGCAAATATGGGCAGATGTTTTGCTTCTTGGGTGTAAGGTTTTGCTAATAGTGTACTACTTTTAATTTTAGTGTTTAAGCAATAAAAAAACTGTAACATACTGTACATACACACAAAAATCTATCATTACAGTTTTTTTTGATTGCTTAAGCACGATTTTCAAAACAGGGCCCGTGTTGTCAAAACACTACACACAATTAGCACAACCACACCCACAACTAGCAAAACACTACAGATCCTTTGCAAAACTAAACACTCTTGTAAAAACTATACACTTCTTTTAAAAAACCACACTTTGTTACCATATGAAACACACATTACTTCACATTACTATACCTTGTTTGCACGAGTTACACTCAGCTGTGATAAACCTAAAACACTTTTAGCATTTCTACTTCCCTAAGATTAGAGTAGGCTACTATGAACAAAGTACAAATATAATCTAAATTCACCAAACAAGACCAATGTTGCATCTTTCTCAACATGCCCAAAATGTTGACATGGAGATTCATAATACTGTAACAAAATGTATTTTTACGCCTCATCTACGTAAAATGAACTCATGCTGGATCTCATGCTGGATCTCCTCTCCACCCCCTAAAAAACAGTGGCAGGCAAAATTGTTCAGTGTAGATCTAGTATACATATTACAAGACAGTATGCAAGATCACACTGCTAAAGTCAATACATACCTCTGCATAATCATGCCACAGTAGCTTCACCCTTTCAGAATTGCGCTCGAAAGGCACTTGATACATTTACTTCATTTTAAATTGTTTTTTGCAGACGCTTTTATCCAAAGCGACTTACAGTAAGTACAGGGACATTCTCCCTGAGGCAAGTAGGGCCCAAGGACACAACGTCATATAGCCACAGCTAGGGCTTGATCTCACAACCTTCCGATCATGAGGCCAACGCCTATGCAGAGGTATGTGTTGACTTTAGCAGTGTGATCTTGCATACTGTCTTGTAATATGTATACTAGATCTACACTGAACAATTTTGCCTGCCACTGTTTTTCAGGGGGTTTTACGAATGAATGGAGGAGAGCATGAGTTCATTTACGTAGATGAGGTGTAAAGTGACGTTTTGTTACAGTATTACGAATCTCCATGTCAACATTTTGGGCATGTTGAGAAAGAGTGTCTTCAGTCTGCAACATTGGTCTTGTTTGGTGAATTTAGATCATATTTGTACTTTGTTCATAGTAGCCTACTCTAATCTGTCAGGCTTGGACCGGGAAGAGGACTCAGGATACAGAAAGTTGAGCGGTACCTGGGGTCTCATTTATAAAGGAGTGCGTAGAATTCTTACTAAAAGTGTGCGTACGCCCAAAAGCGTAAATTGGCGTACGCACACAAAAATTCAGATTTATAAAACCGTGCGTACGCACACTTGTAGGCAATGTTCGCTTTATAAATCACAGGTTAACCACAAGTGTGTGTACGTAAAGTGTCATTGCACCCTGCCCTGAACACGCCCATTTTTAACCATAAATGGTCAATGCAAAGGACCTCATGAATGCTAATCAAGTATCATTCTCATGAACCTGGCAGGTGATTCTTTTTCACGGTGAATCAAGGCAAACAAAAAAACAACACAATAGTGCGACAGCACCAAGTGGCAGAACCGGAGAAGAAGCGGTAACAACTGCAGTAGTAAATTCCGTGTTTATGTATCTTGCATGGCGATTAAAAACGAATTCTGATTCTGAAGTGTAATGAGCGCGGGAGCTTAACAACTGTATTTCCAGTTAGATTAGATTAGATTAGATCTTTTGACATATGATGATATATGCACAGTATTAAATAAATATATTTAGTTATTCTTTGTGTTCTGTAGTTACATGCATTTCAGCCTCCTACAATGCGGTAAAAGGACAATCTGATTGTGAGACAGACAGCGCTGAATATTGATTAGAATTTTGAGTTGCATTGTACAAGATGTGTATGGAACAATTATCACGCAGTTCAAGCTCAAATAACACTGATGTATTTAATCTTCATTATAATCATAAATTGAGTCAATGTGTGTGAGGACAACAAAACACATAAATATTACGAGTAATCGCTTCTCCGACTTTTACTTTTTGCAGTATGTGTTTCCAATTCCCACTGTCTCCAAAAAGTGCGTAGGTTTACGGGAGGGTCATAGTTTGCGTGGAGGACCGCACATTCTACCGCCAAGTTAGTTTTTTATAAATAACTGACTTTGCGTGAAAACTGGCGTACGCACGTTTTCAGCCCCGTTTTGTGCGTACGCAAGCTTTATAAATGAGACCCCAGATCTTTATTGGGGAACGTAGATGAACAAAAAAAACTCTCCAAACTATAAGACTCTCTTTTTGGAGGAACAAAAATCGATTCTATAAACTTCAAACAAAAGACTCTCTCTTTGGAGGAAACAAAACAAAAAAAAATTATAGATTTACAAACTTTACAGGAATACTTGATCAAGGCTGTGGTCATGGGCTGGGTTGCAGGGAAAACAAACACTCTGGTACAAGACAAGGGGAGAACGCAGACTACAAGCACATGAGGGTAATGGGGAACAGGTGCAAACAATCAGGGTAGGGAGAGACAGACAGAAGACACGTGAGGAAGGGCCAGTGATCGAGGTGTGACAGCACCCCTCCCTCTAGGGCCGACACCCGACGGCCCAGGTTGACCCGGTTGGAGTCTGGAAGTCCCGGATGAGGTCAGGGTCCATGATGTACCGTGATGGCACCCACTGTCGTTCCTCAGGGCCATAACCCTCCCAGTCAACCAGATATTGTCGGCCCCGACCCCGGCTGTGAACTGCCAATAGATGTTTGACCTTGTACACTGGACCGCCGATCACCTCTGGTGGCGGGGGGAGACGGCAGCTGGAACCATGGGGCTTTCCTTGGCTGGCTTAACCTGACTGACATGAAAGGTCGGGTGGACACGGAGGGACCGGGGCAGACGAAGCCGTACCGCTGCAGGGCCTATGATCCTGTCGATAGGGAAGGGACCCACAAACCGTGGTGCCAGCTTCTTGGAGGGAACCTTGAGGCGGAGGTCTTTGACAGAGAGCCAGACTCTGACTTGGCTGGTAGGTGGGAGCAGGCTGTCTCTTGCGGTCTGCCGCTTTCTTGACACAATCCCCTTGTCGAATCAGCACCCGTCATGCCGCTATCCAGATGCAACGGCACCTACGAATCACGGCGTGGGCAGAGGGGACCGATACTTCTGGCTCATTGTCTGCAAAGACAGGGGGCTCATAGCCATAGGAACATTTAAAAGGGGTGAAACCTGTGGATAAGGAATTGTGAGCATACCCTACCCAGACTCTACTTGCTCCAGGTAGAGGGGTTCTGTGAGACGAGGCAGCGGAGGCCGGTTTCCAACTGCTGATTCAGGCGTTCGGTCTGGCCGTTGGCTTCAGGGTGATACCCAGAGGTCAGGCTGGCCTTAGCTCCTATGAGACGGCAAAACTCCTTCCAGAACCGAGACACAAACTGGGGCCCCCGGTCAGAAACAATGTCTTTAGGAAACCCATGTACCCTGAACACATGGTTCATCATGGCCTCCGCCGTTTCCTTGGCGGAAGGTAACTTGGGCAGAGCAATGAACCTGACCATCTTTGAAAATCTGTCCACTACTGTGAGGACAGTAGTGTGTCCTTGGGAAACCGGGAGGCCTGTGACAAAGTCTATGGATATGTCAGACCATGGTCTGGAAGGGATGGGGAGCGGCTGCAGCAAACCCATGCGCGACCTTGAAGACGTCTTATTGCGTGCACAGACTGAGCATGCCTCCACGTACTCCCGGACCTCTGGTTCCATGGAGGGCCACCAGAACCGCTGAGTGATGGCAAACATTGTTCTCCTAACTCCCAGGTGACAGGAAAGCAGCGAGGTGTGAGCCCAGTGGATCACCTGTGGACGCAGCTCAACCAGAACGAACAACCGGTTTGCTGGGCACCCACTAGGTGATGGGGCTCCACCGTTTGCCTGCATCTTCTATCTGCCACACCATAGCTCCAACCACAGAGTTCAGTGGAAGGATGGATTCTGGTTCTTTGGCAACAGGCTCGGGGTCGGACAACCGAGATAAGGTGTCGGGCTTGACGTTTCTGGACCCCGGCCTGTAGGAGAGAGAAAAAGAGAAGCGGTTAAAGAAAAGCGCCCACCTGGCCTGGCGAGAATTCAATCTCTTGGCTTTGCGCATATATTCTAGGTTCCTGTGGTCCGTCCAGACAATGAACGGCTGGTTGGCCCCCTCCAACCAGGGTCTCCACTCCTCCAACGCTACCTTGACAGCCAACAGTTCTGTTACCGACATCATGGTTTTGGTCGGCCTTGGACAGTCGTCGTGACAAGAAGGCACAGGGATGCATCTTGTTATCCCGCTCCAAGCGCTGTGAGAGGACGGCTCCCAAGCCCTCGTTGGATGCGTCCACTTCCACCACAAACTGACGCTGCGGGTCGTGCATTGTGAGTATGGGAGCTGATGTGAACTGACTCTTGAGATGCTGAAACGCCTTCGCCTCTGGAGACCAGTGGAACCGCACCTGGGAGGAGGTTAGAGCACGGAGGGGGCGAGCTATCACGCTGAAGTTTCTGATAAATCGCCTGTAGAAGTTAGCAAATCCTAAGAACTGCTGAACCTTCTTGCGGCTATCAGGAGTGGGCCAATCAGCCACAGCGCTAACTTTAGCCGGATCCATCTGAACCCTCCCAGGGGCTACAATGAAGCCCAGGAAGGAGACAGTGTCAGCATGAAATACACTCCACAGTCTTAACGTAGAGGTTGTTGTCCAACAACCTCCTCAGTACCCGGGATACATGGTCCTGATGAGAGTTAATGTCCGGGCAATAAATGAGGATTTCATCCAAATACACATACACAAAGAGGTCAAGAAAATCTCTTAATATGTCGTTTATCATTGCTTGGAATACTGCAGGGGCGTTGGTGAGTCCAAAAGGCATGACCAGGTACTCATAGTGATCGCTGGGGGTGTTGAAACCGGTTTTCCACTCGTCACCTTCTCTAATGCAGACCAAGTGATAGGCGTTGCGTAGGTCAAGTTTGGTGGAGCTGCTCAAAAACAGAGGACATGAGGGGAAGGGGGTACCGGTTCTTTATAGTGATGTCATTGAGAGGGCTGTAATCTATACTGGGTCTTAAGGACCCATCCTTCTTTTCCACAAAAAAGAAGCCTGCTCCTGCTGGTGACGATGAGGGACGGATCAAACCTGCTTTCAATGAAGTCTCTATGTAGTCCTTCATGGCCTCTCTCTGGGCTGGAAACCGAGCACAAGGGGCCCTTAGGAATGGTGGAGCCAGGAATCAGGTAAATTGCGCAGTCATAAGGTCGATGTGGGGGAAGGGACATGGCTTTGGATCTGTTAAAAACTTCTCGCAGGTGATGGTAGCATGGTGGCACTGAGCTCAGATCTGGGTATTCGGGGTCTGTGGTGAGGCAAGCAGAGGGCATGTGAATTCCAGACACTTTATCTTCATGGTTTGAGTTGCTATGGCAATTGAGAAGACAGTCTTTTCCCCAGCCTCTAAATTCTCCAGTTTATCTGGGGTTGGTGGCAAAACAGCCAGGGTTGCCCCAAAACCATAGTGTGTGCAGATGACTTAAATAAAAATAATTGAATGTGTTCCTTGTGATCCTTAATGTGCATGAGGACTGGTTCGGTGATGTGAGTTATGGTGAACAATTATTTTCCATTCAGAGATGTGGCTCTTATGGATCTGTCTACAGGTTTAGTCTGGAGTCCCAGTTTATCTGCCAACCCCCAGTCCATTAGATTCTCATTCGCCCCTGAGTCTATGAACTCTTCGTGTTCCGTGAGGGTGTGGTGCAGTAATTAAACTTTTGTGAGAATGCGTGCTGCGGGAAGTGAATCTGTGGCTTGACAAGAACTGACAAGATGACCAGTTTCACCACAGTAAAAACACCTGCCTTCCGCCTGTCGCCTCCGTCGCTCCTCCAGAGTCAACCGGGTTCGACCCAGCTGCATGGGTTCTCCTTCGAAGGAAATGTGAACTGCAGGCTCCGACGAGGAACGTTGGGAAGACGGCCGGCTTGGTGAGTGCGGGGGCTTCTTCTTTTTGCCCGAGTTGCCCGAGTTGCCCGATCCTGTTGTCGGTTCTGATGGCGAGAGCGATGAGTGAGTCCAGGTCCGCGGGTAGCTCCAGGGGAACTAGGAGGTCTTGGATGGGGGCTGCCAGCCCCTTTAGGAAAACATTGTAAAGGGCTGTGTTATTCCATCCACTCTCCGCCGCCAGAGTGCGGAAGACAATGGCGTAGTCACAGACCGAATCCTTGCCTTGTCTTATTCCACTCAGCTCTTGAGCCTTCTCTCGGTTGGTCGTCACTGGGTCGAAAATCCTTTGTAGCGCCGCCTGGAAGTCAGCGAGGGACCCGAAAAGTGGTGAGTTACGAGCCCACTCGGCTGAAGCCCAAGCTTTAGCTCTACCTGACAGGTGGGAGATCATGAATGCAATCTTTGCTTGGTCGGTAGGAAAGGCATGAGGGGCGAGTTCGAAGTGAATCGAGCAGTCAAAAATAAAAGCCCGACACAGTCCCTGCTCTTTGGTAAATGGTGCAGGTGGGCCAGAACCGGCAAAGGGCGTTCCTGGGGTGGGCACGGCTGCTGCTTCTGCTGCTGCTTCTTGGGAAGGGGCTGAAGCGACCGGTTGGACCCACTGGCTCATTAGGTCTTGAAGCTGTGAGGTGATTTGATTCAGCTGAGACGCTATCGCCGTCTGGAAGTCCTCCTGACGGGTGAGGCGGCTCTCTTGGGTTTTTAGTATTTCTGATAACTGCTCCTTTTCTGCTGGGTCCATTCTGGCCAGAGTGTAATGTCAGGCTTGTACCGGGAAGAGGACTCGGATAGAAAAAAGTTGAGCAGTACCTGATCTTTGAGACGTAGATGAACCAAAAAAAAACTTTCCAAACTAAAAGACTCTCTCTTTGGAGGAAACAAAAATCAATACTATAAACTTTAAACAAAAGACTCTCTCTTTGGAGGAAACAAAACTCGACACTATAAACTTTAAACAAAAGACTCTCTCACTGGAGGAAACACAAATCTAGATTTACAAACTTTTCAGGATTACTTGATCAAGGCTGTGGTCGTGGGCTGGGATGCGGGGAAACCACAAACACTCTGGCACAAGACAAGGGGAGAACGCAGACTATAAGCACATGAGGGTAATGGGGAACAGGTGCAAACAATCAGGGTTGGGAGAGACAATCAGACAGAAGACACGTGAGGAAGGGCCAGTGATCGAGGTGTGACAGTCACAAAGCTTTCAGAATTTAATGTCCGTTCAAGTTTTAATATTCCCGCAAATCCTAAATCCTCTTATTTATGGCCTGCAACTGACACAGATTCGTATTCGGATGGTGAGTTTTTGTACAAAATCAAGAAGAAAGAAATTGTTAAAATAAAAATATAAAAATATAAGCTGACCTTAAGCCACCTTTACTCTTAATAGGAAACAGATAGTTGTTCTTCATGCCATTAATGCTTGAAAAATGTACACCCTTTAATAAATAAATTTATATTAGTTCCTGTCTTTTATCATCATGTCAGGACATTCGATTGTACTCTATGTTTTTATTTATTTATTTGCACATTTCTGTTTGTACATTTTGTCTGTCCATCTGTCCATTTTGCACGTCCACTTTGCACATCTGCACATCTGTTACTGCACCACCTGTACATTTTGTTCATTTTGCACATCTGCTCATTGCATCATTTGCACTAACTGTACATACATGCAACCTGGTAATTTCTGTTTACCACTGTAGTATATTGTACCACACACCTTATGTACACACACTGTATATTCTGACTATACTGTTCATACTATGTATATTCTAAGTATACCCATATTTATTATATTCTGTTGGATTAACTGTTTTGCACTTCTGGTTGGATGCTAACTGTATTTCGTTGCCGTGTACTTGTACCTGTGTAATGACAATAAAGTTGAATCTAATCAACAACAAAAACATGTTTTACACTAGTTAAATAATCTACTACATCAATTATATAGTGTTTCTACATTCATACTTGTTGTTATATTATATAAATGCTACAGTATATTGTGATTGAAAGTACCTGTATTTTTCATTTGATCATTTCAGTCATTTTGTCATGAAAACATCACAGCACCTTTGTTTGGGAGTATTAAAGGAAGCTAGATAAGAATATTTTTTGGGACTAAATATATTTAACTGATGTGGTTCTAAATTCGACCATAAACCCTTCCAAACTCAATGGCGATAGACTTCTTTGTTGTCCCTCCAATTCTTAACCCTATGATTTATGGTTAAAAAATGCTTCAGATTTCCCAGTTGATCAAATTTGAGTAGAAATAATTTCATATAGTCATCTGGACATTGTTTTTAAAAAGAAGACAGTTCGATCCCCATCCAGAAATCATTCTCAATCCAGCTGGATTGAGAACTACTTTTGAATGGGGGTTTAAATGTCTTGATTTTGAAAACGGTGTCTAGATGACTACCTCTGAATCCTTTTCGATAATGAAAACCTCCTGGACGAATGAAACTCTACACAGACATAGTCCTCCAGAGACTAATACTCCTTTCAAATCCAAACTGTGTCAAGGGCCTGAGTTCCCTGTCCTTCCACATGGTATGATGTCATCATGCTAGAAGACATAAAATACTGCTACATGAAGGGTGACTTTAGAGTTAGGATCTCATCGATGGTGTGTCTCAACACAAGGTAATGTACGTTGATGTTGTTTTTGTTTCTTATACCATTTTAGGTATTTCAAAGTTACACTTTACGTATATACATACTGTGATTTGAGTTGCTATATTATGGTCTGTGTATGTTTAAGATGGTTGACTTTAATCCTTTGATTTCTTCACAGAAATGACCTTCAGTAACAATGCATCAACAGTGACATGGTTTACTCTTTCTGGGTTTGATGACATGATGGAACACAGAGCCACATTCTTCTCTCTCACTTTACTGTGTTACTGTGTGATTATACTAGTAAATGTTGCTCTTATTTTGACTATAGTCCTGGATGAAAACCTTCATGAACCCATGTACATATTTCTGTGTAACTTGTGCATCAGTGGCCTGTTTGGAACAACAGGATTCTACCCCAAGTTCCTTATGGATGTACTTTCTTATCTGCATGTTATCTCTTATGCAGGATGTCTCATTCAGTCTTTCATCATTTATTCTTCTGCCTGTGGAGATTTTGCCATTCTAGCAGTGATGGCTTATGACAGGTATGTTGCAATCTGTAGACCACTGGAGTATCACACTGTTATGACTAAACAGAGGGTCACTCTGTTAATGTTTTATCCATGGCTCTCTACATTCTTTTTATTCGGTATACAGAGTTTTTTAACCAGTACACTGAGATTATGTGGATCTCTCATAGAGAAACTCTACTGTGCAAATTGGCCCACAGTTAAATTGTCTTGCACTTCAACGATAGCAAGCAATATAATGGGGTATATTAACACACTTTTCTATGTTGGACATATACTATTCATTGTGTGTTCGTATGTATATCTTATCAGATCATGTTTGAAGTCTATTGAGGATAGAGGAAAGTTTATGCAGACCTGCATGCCACATTTACTGTCTTTGATCAATGTAGCAGGTGCTCTGTTGTTTGAGGTTTTCTACAGTAGATATGGTTCAACAGTGATATCACAACACCTTCAGAATTTTATGGCAGTTCAATTTTTAGTTATTCCTCCAATTTTAAACCCGCTCATATATGGTCTTAAACTGAAGCAGATTAGAAACCGAATTATGAGTTTATCTATGAGTAAAAGAAATAAATCATTACAGTAGTAAAAGATCTCGTAGGTTTTGTGGAGAGTAGAAATGTTGTAGAAATGAAAAGTTTAACAGTACAATTTTCATTTAAAAAGTAGTTACTGTTGTTTTTTTTTTTTTTTTTTGGTACTGATACCACCACTGATGTTTTTTATTATGAATAAATAGTTGACGATTGCCTGTTTTGGTGAGAGGACTTCTTTGATTCAATTGCCAACAAAATCAATGTTACAAATCTATCAACTCTGTCAAGTCCTGTCCTTGGTGTGGGGATGCATTGTAAGCTCTTGTAGGAAAATCTTCAATGTCAGATCACCTGTGCCTGGCCACTCTACCATCTGCAAGCTTCCATATCCTAGCATACCTATCTGAACTATGTAAGGGACACACACACTTGTCATTTTAGAAAGATAGTAAGGTACCCATGCTGCAGTTAGCAAGTAGCTTTGGTAACTACATTTGACAATTGAAGTTCTGAAAAGTATTTCTTCAAAACTACACATAATGTATTCACTAATTCCAAAATTAGTATTTTAACAACATTAGCATTTCTCTGGAACATTCATGTTATTAAATATAAACATGATCCTGGCAAACAGGTTTGCATATTGAGGCATTTTAGGTCATTGAAAATCTAGGTAGTTTTAGCATCTATAAAAATAGATTATAAAGTGTATCTTCCTGCTTCAGTCTCTACACTACATATCTACTAATTTAGAAATATATGTAAAATATATACAGTAGTTTATTCATATGTCTTTGCCACCCAATGGATTTTTCCCACAAATGTTGTCTTTTCTATGATAGCTAAGACTTATGCAAGGTATTGTGTATACATACATAGAAGAAAAATATTATAAATACAGTATATATATCCACGTTTATTTATATTTTTATAAACATGAGCCTTGGACTCATATTTTTAGTTCATTCTATTCTATGCAAAATATAAGGCTTTGCAAACTGATTAGACCAGTTATTTAATGATAATTATTACAATATTGTTATTTGTAGGTTACCCCTGTTTGTATTGTTGCAGCTCTCTCTGTTGATTGATATTGGCTCTGAGTTTGTACACTGCTCTGATCATCAGAATTCATCTTTTCACTTTATTGTGGAATGACTTTTTTTTTTTATTAGCATTTTGATTGAAATCACACATTTAGGTGCTTAATGCAACATGATGACATTGTGTTTGTTATCAATAATAGGGGGGACCAGGGACAGTTGTAACACTTTTTGAATTTTTCAGAATAAATAAAAATGGAATAGCCGATGGAGTAGCCGATCTGAAGTATTATGAAGGATTTGGCCACAGCTCTGACTGATCTGCCTTTTATAACTTCATCTGAGGTCCTCTCCAGCATTGCAAGTAGCACCTGTTCCCTCGTCTTTCTAATATGTGGGAGGCTTTTAGCAAAACATGTTTCCACTGACCATATGCATGAAATAGAATATAATTATGTCAGCATTTAGTTCTTTATTTACAGGGTTAAACCCATTCACCCTAAATCAACCCTAAATTAATGCTAAATGTGCCCTAAATGAATAAAAACACTAAAGCACTAAATGAATAAATACAATAAATTAAATGATAAATAAAGTAAAACATATATAAATTGTAGTAATTGGTTTAGGGACCGTTAAAACACCGTGTTACAACCGTCTCTGTATCACCAGTCATGTTTTGAGCTACTCTAAGCTAACCTGATTGCAGTTTTTATTTGTTTTACATTTGAATCTATCTTGTTTTTAGCTAGGTTTTGGGGAGAGTGAAAATCAAAGTTTTACAGTACACATTTAACAATGTTGACAAAAAGTAACTGTTTAGAGTTTTTATTATATATATTGCCACTGTGAGGTTTTTTATGATTAATAAATAGTTTACAATGGCATTTTATGATGAGAGGACTTATTTGATGCAGTTGCCAAAAAATTCAATGTTCTGGTCAACTCTGTAGTGCAGTATCATTTAGAGTAACATGTCAATGACTGGATAGTAAGTAACTGATGATTCATATTTTCTGTATCTAAAGTCTTAGACAATTTCCTGGAACTACTTTGTTTATTGTGTGCCTGCTGCAAGGCACACACTATGTTATTACGTAGTTATTATGTTATTATGTTATATTTACTGGAGGAATCAAAGTGGCTTTTTTTGTTTCGGGTGGATTTATAAACTGTACTCCAACTCAACTCTTCCTCTCTGGCTGAGGTAAGCGAACATCTATTTCAACTCTTTCGCTAGCATGCTATCAAAAATGTAGGTTTTGGACTTCTTTAACATTTGGGCTCATAGGTATTCATGTGCTTATCATTCAGGATTTACAACTGACATTCCAACTAGCTGTAAAGATATGCTGTCTGACCGTTTTCGTAGGGGGCAGGGGCGATCGGCGTTCGCGTGGGGCGGGGGGGCTTGTGCGGGGGGGGGGGTTTGAGGACGGGGTTCATGTGGTGGGGTCCTAAGAGATCTCACAATATATTGGGGAGGTGTGTTGGAGGTCGGGTTGATGAGATATGAGCCTAAATTATGGGAGAGGTTTGAGAATCGCGCTTTATTTACTTTCACTTTCAAGCGGAGATTGTGACGTTGCGGGGGGCTTGGGGGGCCGATTTTGGATGGGTTTGAGGCCAGAGTTAATGTGGTGGGGTCCAGACGAATTGAACCAGGTATTGGGGAGGTGTGTGGGTGGTCGGGATCGGCAGCTATGAACGGAAGTTGAAACAGTGGGGATTAAATATAGGTATTTTTGGAATTGCTATTTTAATTGTTGGGGGGGCTTGCTGTAAAACATTTATAATCCTCTGGATACTGGTTGACCTTGCAAATTATTGGCTAGTGTTGTATGGGGAGTCCTTTAGTCCTGTAGTTTATAGATGATTGAACCTGTGTGTCTGCTACTAACTTATTCATTGCACTGAATGGGTTGATTGACAGTTCATCATTAAGTCATTAATGTACAGACTGCCTGTGTGTATGCACATATATATGTATCTATCTATATATATATATATATCTATCTATATATTATGGCATGCCGTTCAGGAAATGAATCCTTTGAATATATATACAGAAACCTTAAATATATATACAGAAACCTTGAATATATATACAGAAACCTTGAATATATATAAAGAAACCTTGAATATATATACAGAAACCTTGAATATATATAAAGAAATCTTGAATATATACCGTATTTTTTGCACTATAGGGCACACTGGACTATAAGGCGCACTGTCAATGAATGGTCTATTTTCGATCTTTTTTCATATATAATGCGCACCAGAATATAAAGCGAATTAAGCGGGGAAGAAAATCTGATAAATCAGTCGAATAATATTATGGTGAAGCACAGTATGTATTACTCCGCGACACTCCTGGTTACGGTAGCCGTAATGCTGCAAGCGGTGCGGCTTGGTAGTTTACCAAAGTCGTACTAAAACATTTTGATTTAGTGCCTTGTACCACACCAAAATCGCTTAGAGGTCAGTAAACAAAATAATTAATCCATATATAAAGCGCTTCGGATTATAAGGCACAGTGTAGTTTTTTGAGAAAAATAAAGGCTTTTAAGTGCGCCCTATAGTCTGAAAAATACGGTATATATAAAGAAACAATGAATATATATATATACAGAAACCTCGAATATATATAAAGAAACCTTGAATATATATAAAGAAACCTTGAATATATATATATAAAGAAACCTTGAATATATATATATATATCCAGAAACCTTGAATATATATAAAGAAACTTTGAATATATGGAATGAAACTTGACTGATGTCAGACTTCAAGCAGTGTCTGCGCTGTTATGTAACGTATGGATGCTACAGCAAAAAGTCAATGACAATGAGTTAGTCTGATTATAATCTCGATACAGCAATATTAAGATGAGGACATCAGAAACACACTGGCGAAAGTGTGTACGGCCCAAAATCACCCTGATAGCCTGCCCAATACAGTTCAACTGACAAGGAAGTTCGCTCCGTTTTTAATCGTGGCAGATCTACTACAACAGGCAGCTGTTTATCAGGCCAACCTCAGCATGTCTTCAGCCTCACAGGAGAGCCCCACAACACCCCGTGTACAATCTCCACCCGTTAACTTGATATCGTTTTCAGGTGATTTAATAAAGGTGAAACACAGTGAATGGCCGTGCGTAGTGGCACTGCACTCTGACGCGGTACTTCTCCGGGGCACTCCTGAGAAGTGGAGGGCATGCTCAGGTTGGCCCGATAGGCAGCTGCCTGGGCTGTTGTTGGTCTGCCACGGTTAAAAATTGAACAAACTTCTTTGTCAGAAGAACGGGCAGGGTATTGGGCAGGGGTATCGGGAGGATTTTGACTGGCATTCCCCAGTGTATTTATCATTTGCTCATTATTTAAAATTGCTGCAACTAGATTGCGGGCAGCCTGACTCATTGTCTCTTTACACCCTGTTGCACACAAGATGGCCGCAGGCACTGCCGCGTCGTCTGTCGTCAGTCAAGTTTCATTCCATATATTTAAGGTTTCTTTATATATATATATTCAAGGTTTGTGTATATATATTCAAGGTTTCTTTATTTATTTATATATATATATATATATATATACTGTATATATATATATATTCAAGGTTTCTGTATATATATATTCAAGGTTTCTTTATATATATTCAAGGTTTCTGTATATATATTCAAGGTTTCTGTATATATATTCAAGGTTTCTGTATATATACTCAAGGTTTCTTTATATATATTCAAGGTTTCTGTATATATATTCAAGGTTTCTGTATATATATATATTCAAGTTTTCTGTATATATATTCAAAGGATTATTTTCCTGAACGGCATGCCATAATATATATATATATATATATATATATATATATATATATATGTGTGTGTGTGTGTATGTGCGTGTTTTTCTTAATTAATGTTGCATAAAAAGCACTGTTTTTGTTAGTGTCATATCAGAACTGTCTGGCCTAGTGCTTTTTGTGAATTTTGATGCTAGCTTCTTGCTAAGTCCTGATTTGTTAGGATATTTGTTTGCATGTGGATTGATTTGACATTTAACACGGAAACAGCTGTTTACATTTATAATGTTATCTGATATTTATACTGCGGTCTCATGTTGATAACAGGTGTATTTCTAATACCAAAGTCATAGCCATTAATGGCCTAATTCTGGCATTGGATGCGATTTATCACTATTATCAAATTATAACCAAACTATTACTCTGCTACTGAACTGTAATGTAAAGTGCTACCTGACAAAGAGTGGCCAATTGTTTACTGCTTGCTTACTACTTAAACTTAAACTGTGGCAGTGTGCTCAAGTGGAGCTATCTTTAATCCTGCTGAAATTAGTGTTTACACTACCACTAGTGCATCAGCATATAAACACCTGTTGAAAGCTTTATCTGTCACATTCCTAAGCAATGGTAGAAGTCATATTATGAAAATTACTCAACAGTGTCAATGATGTATGGGGGAGAGTCCTGGGCGTGATGTGTGACTATCTGTTCTACCGTATTGATGTATGGTATGTGGGTGATTTGAAGTCTTTATGTATTTTTCGTCAGATTAAAAGCTAATCAAGATGGCTGGTTTGAGGTGAAACCAACAACAAGCGAAGGCTGCACCTACCTCATTTCATGCAGCACCTTGGGACAGAACCCTCAAATCCCTGTCAAGACAACAATGCTAACCAATAACAGCATAAAACTCCATCTTACCCCACTTCCACTGAGCAGAGAGGCAACAGCTGAGGCTGATATTCTGAACTAGAGGGGTCTGTATCATTTAGAGTAACATGTCAAAGACTGGATAGTAAGTAACTGATGATTCATATTTTCTGTATCTAAAGTCTTAGACAATAACCTAGAACTACTTTGTTCATTCTTCTTATCTTCTTTTTTTTTTTTTTACAAGAATTGCTGCAAATTCACCAATGTGTGACCATCTACAGTATTGATCTGTGTTTTGTTTTCAGTTATTGTACCTTCAGCACAACAGCAGGTCAAATGCAGGCAAATTACACTTCATTCTATTTCACCCTCACTCTCTTTGAGGACATGGGATTGTACAGGCATCTTTATTTCATCGTATGTTTCCTTCTGTATGCTTAATGTTGTATTTAAACATCATGATAATAGTAATCATTTTACTGGAGAGGACCCTGCATGAACCCATGTATGTTTTTATATCATGTCTGTCCATCAATTCTCTTTATGGCTCTACTTGTTTTTTTCCTAGACTCAACTTATTTTATGAAATATGTACAGGTTGCAAAATTGATGTTAATAAAGTCACACTAATAGGCCCAGCAAGTTCAGGCTAGGCACACGGACACTGGGCTTAAACATTCACACACATCGGTATACATTATCATCATTCACACATCTCAGTTCATATCATCACTCATCCACACGTCATTACTATTCACACTTCAGTACACGTCATCACTCATTACCTCACATGCACTAGCTGCGCAGGCACACAGGTAGTACACGTAATCCATGAACACACCTGACTCAGCTAGTGCCAACCTATTGGGCCTCATATGGGAAGACGGCCCTTAAAGGCCGCGCGATTATTCAAACACTCACCCTGCTGATCCGCTGATCAGTGTTGCTGCCGCCCACCACCATCCCCTTTCTCCCCCCTGTCTGTCTCTCTGTTTATATGTTGTATTATCTGTCTGTATTGTGTATTATATTATTGTATTGTATGTTCCTGTCTATCAGGGGGATTATATATCTCTATTGCTCCATGGCTCTCGTCATACATGTACGCACGCTTGTGTCGCTCGAGGCCATAGGAAGTGCCCCCCTTTTAGACATTCCATTCCGCCAAAGTAAAACTTTTCCCATATCAGGGTGTCACAAACCTTGGACCTAGACCATCACAAGGGTTATCAATAAATCACAATTTATTATCAATCACGTGAGTGTCTTGACTGAACTGTTACAATTGTTGCACTGATTTTTATTGCGAAAGCACTAATGGGTAAACTACCCATTTACATTTCAAATTTGCTTTCCTTCCGTAACAGTGTTTACAAAATAAGGTCATCAGAATATATGTTATTAACCACATCACTAACAAGAACGCAACTGGGTACAACAGCTTTCTCATCATATGCACCAAAGTTCTGGAATGAACTTCAAGTCACTCTAAAGCTGGAATCACTCCCACCACTCAGTACCTTTAAAAACATGTTGCAATCAGCTCTAAAAGAACATTGCAACTGTTTTTAACCTGATGCTTTTTATCTATTTATTTTTATTATTTATTATTAACTTTTATTTATTTAGCTATATGTATTAGCTTGTTTTTATATAGCCTGTCATGAAGTGTAATTTTTAGCATTATAGTGTAAATTGTGGTGTACTTTGTTTGTGTGTGTGTGTGGCCTTGTGCAAATTCTGCAACTTCTTTTCTGCTGCCTGTCTTGGCCAGGACTCCCTGTGAGAAGAGTTACTGTAACTCAATGGGACCTTCCTGGTGAAATAAAGGTTAAATAAAATAAAATAAAATAAAAAAATTGTCCCAGTGTACAGGGATGGTTGTAACACATGGCAGGGATGGTTGTAACACATGACAGGGACAGTAATAGCATGCCAAAAATGTACACAATAGATTACAAAATATAGGATTTGGCCACAGCTCTGACTGATCTGCCTTTTTTTACTTCTTCTGAGGTCCTCTCCAGCATTGCAAGGGGCATCTGTTCCCTCGTCTTTCTAATATGTGGTATGCTTTTAGCAAAACAGACATGTTTCCACAGACCATATGCATGAAATAGAATATAATTATGTCAGCATTTAGTTATTTAGTTATAGGGTTAGGGTTAAACCCATTCACCCTAAATCAACCCTAAATGAATGCTAAATGTGCCCTAAATGAATAAAAACACTAAAGCACTAAATGAATAAATACAATAATAATGTTAAATTATAAATAAAGTAAAACATATATAAATTGCAGTAATTGGTTTAGGGACCGTTAAAACATCATGTTTTCAGCCACTCTAAGCTAACCTGATTGCAGTTTTTATTTGTTTTACATTTGAATCTATTTTGTTTTTTGCTAGGTTTTGGGGAGAGTGAAAATACAGTTTTACAGTACGAATTTTATAACTGTTTAGAGTTTTTTTTAATATATACTGCCACTGTGATGTTTTTTATGATTAATAAATAGTTGAAAATGGCATTGTATGATGAGAGGACTTCTTTGATGCAGTAGCCCACAATGTCAATGTTCTGGTCAACTCTATAGTGCATTCAGAACCCTTTTGGTTGTGGACTGACAATATATGTGGGTGAATTGAAGTCTTTATTTATTTTTCGTCAGATTAAAAGCTAATCAAGATGGCTGGTTTGAGGTTAAACCAACAACAAGCGAAGGCTGCACCTACCTCATTTCATGCAGCACCTTGGGACAGAACCCTCAAATCCCTGTCAAGACAACAATGCTAACCAATAACAGCATAAAACTCCATCTTACCCCACTTCCACTGAGCAGAGAGGCAACAGCTGAGGCAGCTGATATCCTGAACTAGAGGGGTCTGTATCATTTAGAGTAACATGTCAAAGACTGGATAGTAAGTAACTGATGATTCATATTTTCTGTATCTAAAGTCTTAGACAATAACCTATAACTACTTTGTTCATTCTTCTTATCTTGTCTTTTTTTTTAACAAGAATTGCTGCAAATTCACCAATGTGTGACCATCTACAGTATTGATCTGTGTTTTGTTTTCAGTTATTGTACCTTCAGCACCACAGCAGGTCAAATGCAGGCAAATTACACTTCCTTCTATTTCATCCTCACTCTCTATGAGGACATGGGATTGTACAGGTATCTTTATTTCATCATATGTTTCCTTCTGTATGCTTTAATGTTGTATTTAAACATCATGATAGTAGTAATAATTCTACTGGAGAGGACCCTGCATGAACCCATGTATGTTTTTATCTCATGTCTGTCCATCAATTCTCTTTATGGTTCTACTGGTTTATTTCCTAGACTCATGATGGATCTCCTCTCTGACACACATCTAATCTCCCGCCCTGCTTGTTATACACAGATTTATGTCATTTATACATATGCCTCATATGAAGTCATCATTTTGGGCATCATGGCTTATGACAGATATGTGGCAATATCTAAACCTTTACATTACAACAGCATCATGAATTCCAAGACAGTTTTTCTCTTAGTGGGTTTTGGCTGGGCCTATCCAGTTTGTTCCATTGGATCGTTGCTGTATCTATCTGTTAGGTTGCCCTTATGTGGTAATGAAATAGCTAGGGTTTTTTGTGTCAACTGGCCTGTGGTTCAGCTTGCATGTGTGGACACGACACAAAACAATGTGGCAGGACTGCTTGTCACTATAACAACCTTATTTATACCACTGGGCTTTGTTTTGTATACTTACTTTAGAATTATTCTTGTTTGTCAAAAAAGCTCCCCTGAATATCGTGGGAAAGCCTTAAAAACCTGTTTACCTCATATTGTCACGTTTGTAATCTATTCCATCGCTTTGTTTTGTGAAATATCTCTAAGTCGGTATAAACATGATGAACTGAATCCAGTTGTGACTGTCATTCTGTCACTTGAATATTTAATCATTCCACCTATACTAAATCCACTTGTTTATGGTTTAAACCTGCCACAAATTCGAGGCATTATATTAAAATGTTTTCAAACACCAAGAACAGTTGCCTGTATTTTACGATGATACCATTATATGTCTAGGCAAGAAAATGCCTTCCTACACATTTTGTGTCTATTTCAATGTAAATCCTCCAATGGAGGAGTCAGCGAAATTGTTCAGATCTCATATCTTTTTTTATATGATTTAAATATCTTTTATTTAAATATATCAAATACATAAGTATGATCTTTTCAACATGTTCAAAACATTTGCCTTTTGTTTCCGTAAATATTTGATTGTATGATGTGATGGCATTCACCCAGGACAATGAGTGTACAAAAAAAAGATGTCAAACCAGATAGACTTAAATAAAAATGAATGTTTGAAACCTTTAACCTTTTCAGTCTCATGGCATAATTATTATGTGAGATAACAACCCATTATTGCCAGATAATGTAATTGCACTGACTGTGTCTTTATGCCAAACTATCAATATAGCATTTCATAAAATACATGCTGAAAGGATGCATTAATTTAAACCTTACCATACATTAGCTATAATATGGTTTTATGGTTTGCTTTCAGAATTTGAAGACTTTTTATTGAAATATAATTTTTTGCTTTGAAACCGCTCGATGTAAACGTTCTTGTAGAATTGAAAAGCGCTTATCTTCTTACTAAACAGTGTCAAAAGCAATGCCATAAGTTCTTGGGGTTCTGAAATAGACACCAGAAAAATATAAAATTTTCACAGGGTCCAGTTCTTGAGCCAATCGTTAACGATCATTGCCTTAAAATTCCACTTAAGAACTTAGACGGACAAATACGGACAACAATTTCTCACGTTATACTACAGCAGCAGTATAAAACAATCCCTTAGCAGAATAGAGAGATGGTTAAACGGATCCATCTAGGATAGGACATGACGTGAGGGGGTACTGTGATCAACACCTGCCGTTTTCATATACCTGACTACTCTTAATCTACAGAAGAACAACTTGGTAACATACAGGGGCTTCTGTTCACGTACAGCCATAATCAGCGTCGTCATCAATGTTATCATCATTATCATAACCACCACCATCATAATCATCCTTATAATCATTATCATCATCATGTAGGATCCCTTTTCATGGACATCAGATTCAGATTACTTTATTTATCCCGGGGGGAAACTCCGTCGTAGCAAGGGCACACAGTCTCGCAAAGTAAACAAGGGTAAGGGTGTGAGGTAAAAGATTAGAAAGTGTACACAGGGATAGGGGGGTGGTGGCAATACCAATAAGTAAAAACGGTAGGTGAGGTGAATCCACACAGGGAGGGGGGGGGGGGGGGGGGGGGGGGGCGCAGAGGCTTGGATAAACGATTATGTACAGACTATACAATCACTTATGCTGGTTATACTATTCAGTCTTGTCAAGTCCTCAAAACGTCAAGTCAAATCGACGACATTTAGAAACAGTCAGCCTCCCTTCACTCCTTTCAAATCCCATCTGTGTCAAGGGCCTGAATTCCCTGTCCTTCCACATTGTATGATGTCATCATGCTAGAAGACATAAAATACTGCTACATGAAGGGTGACTTTAGAGTTAGGATCTCATCGATGGTGTGTCTCAACACAAGGTAACATACATGTATGTGCTGAAAATATCTCTCATGTAGTATTGTAAATATTATTGTTAAGCTATGCATTTCATGATACATATATTGTGATATGAGCTGCTATATCAGGGTCAGACTATGTTAATGTTGGTTGACTTTTTTAACCTTTTGACTTATTCACAGAAATGACCTTCAGTGACAATGCATCAACAGTGACATGGTTTACTCTTTCTGGGTTTGATGACATGATGAAACACAGAGCCACATTCTTCTCTCTCACTTTACTGTGTTACTGTGTGATTATACTAGTAAATGTTGCTCTTATTTTGACTATAGTCCTGGATGAAAACCTTCATGAGCCCATGTACATCTTCCTGTGTAACTTGTGCATCAGTGGCCTGTTTGGGACAACAGGATTCTACCCCAAGTTCCTTCTGGATCAACTGTCTGATATTCAGGTTATCTCTTATGCAGGATGTTTAATCCAAATTTTTGTCATTTATTCGTCTTCCTGTGGAGACTTTGTAATTCTAGCAGTGATGGCTTATGACAGGTATGTGGCCATTTGTAGACCACTGGAGTATCACTCTGTTATGACTAAACAGAGGGTCACTGGGTTAGTGAGTTATCATTTGCTCTCTACATTCAGTGTAATAACTGTTCAAATTGTGTTAACAAGCAATCTGAGGTTGTGTGGATCACATATAGAAAGGCTCTACTGTGCAAACTGGTCGGTTGTTAAACTCTCCTGCTCTTCAATTACAGCAAACAATATATTAGGGTATTTTGCTATTGTTTTCTATGTTGCACATATACTATTAATCATTTGTTCATATGCATATCTTATCAGGTCATGTTTGAAGTCTATTGAGAATAGAGGAAAGTTTATGCAGACCTGCATGCCACATTTACTGTCCTTGATTAATGTAGGAGTTGCTTTATTGTTTGATGTTCTGTACAGTAGATATGGTTCTGCAGACACATCACAAATCTTTCAAAATTTCATGGCAGTACAGTTTTTAGTAATTCCTCCAATTCTAAACCCACTTATTTACGGTCTAAAACTGAAACAGATTAGAAATCGAATTTTGAGTTTCTGTATGCGCAGTACACAAAGGAAAACTTATTTGATGTAAGAAGAACCATATTCGATTTGGGGGAGAATAGTAATTGAAGTACCTCTGTGCAAAGTTGATAATAACCTAGTAGAGAAGTCAAACCTGACAAATTATGACATCTAATTCAGTTTTACTGTACTCTGTGGTGGCATTCAAAATATCTCTCCTTAACGTTTTAAAATCTAAACACCTATCAAAGGACCTAATTTATCTGCTCTTCTAGCCCATCTGCCACAAGGTTATGATTGTAGTTCTTAACAATTTAATCTCATGTTGAATTAATCGTTCCTCTCAGAAGATCTCATCTCCATGCAAACATTCAGCAGCAGGTAAAGTTTGGGTTCACTAGATAAATGGAAATGTAATATTTGTAATCATTGTATCTGTTTAACAGACACCACCATGACATGTTGAGTGTGTAAGTGATGTTTGATTGTGGTGTTTTTAAAAACATTATTTAGAATCCTTCATTGACTTGACTTTACTGAATAAAGATATAAGGATGACATGTTAAGGAGTGAGGACTTTGTCAATGCCATTGCCAGCAATGTCAATAGAATAGAATATAAATAGAAAATCCTTTATTTGTCCACAGGGGTGGAAATTGTCACAACAGCAGCTGAGTGAAGTACAGTACACAGAGTTGCAGGGTAAAATATACAATAAGAGATACAATATAGTACAATATAAACAAAATTCTGAAATAAGAATGTCAAGTTAGGTGAGAGAGACAAGTTTTGCACATAACGAATAATGAGAATATTAAATGTTGTATGTAGAAACAACAAGACCATCATGGGTAATGTTGTATGTTTTACGTAAGAACAACAAGACCACCTTGGCCACCAGGGGCGTTTCTAGGATAGAAAGAAAGGGGGGGCTTAGCCCTTATGGATGTGTAATTTTTGAAAATCAAAGAGAGTGTGATTTGTATGAAAACATACAAACAAGAAACGCACTCACATATGTAACCTGTTAGAAATAACTTGTCCATGTGTAAAACAATAGTAAAAATAAAATAATAAAATATCAAAATAAATATTTGGGGGGGGGATTTATATGGGCATTTGTAAAGGCCTTTGTGACATTGCTTGTAAGAAGGGCTATACAAATAAATGTTGATTTGAATTGAACCGTAACCCTGACCTTGATGTGCATGTGTGTAATAATCCCTGGTGGGACAATGTGACAGGTGTGTTACAAATGTCAGGACACCTGCACATTCACAGACTCACACACTCTACCTTCTGTAAGCCTCCGTACTGACACCTATCTAAACTGCTCTATCTATGAGTTCACAAAACAGATTTAACACATTTACAAAACAAGCCAAAATTCACATTCTCCTGTCATGAAACCCAATATCTCAAGGCAAATACTCAGGTAAACATACAACATATACTGTATGTATAAGTATATGACCAGTGGTGGGAAATTAAATTAAGTTCAACATTAATGAATTCAACATGAAAATATACATTTCTTGGACTTGTATAGGTTTACAGTATGAGCACATTTAGAAACAGTCAGCCTCCCTTCACTCCTTTCAAATCCCATCTGTGTCAAGGGCCTGAATTCCCTGTCCTTCAACATGGTATGATGTCATCATGCTAGAATACATAAAATACTGCTACATGAAGGGTGACTTTAGAGTAAGGGTCTCATCGGTGGTGTGTCTCAAAACAAGGTAACATACATGTATGTGCTGAAAATATCTCTCATGTAGTATTGTAAATATTATTGTTAAGCTATGCATTTCATGCTACATATATTGTGATATGAGCTGCTATATCAGGGTCAGTATATGTTTAAGATGGTTGACTTTTTAACCTTTGGATTTCTTCACAGAAATGACTTTCAGTGACAATGCATCAACAGTGACATGGTTTACTCTTTCTGGGTTTGATGACATGATGGAACACAGAGCCACATTCTTCTCTCTCACTTTACTGTGTTACTATGCAGTTACACTAGTAAATGTTGCACTTATTTTGACTATAGTCCTGGATGAAAACCTTCATGAGCCCATGTACATCTTCCTGTGTAACTTGTGCATCAGTGGCCTGTTAGGGACAACAGCATTCTACCCTAAGTTCCTTCTGGATCAACTGTCTGATATTCAGGTTATCTCTTTTGCAGGATGTCTAACTCAGGCTTTTGTTATATACCTTTCAGCCTGTGTAGATGTTGTTATTCTGTCAGTGATGGCTTATGACAGATATGTGGCCATCTGTAGACCACTGGAGTATCACTCTGTAATGACTAAACAGAGGGTCACTGGGTTAGTTTTTTATCCTTGGCTCTCTATATTGTGCTTATTCACTGTTACTGTAATAATAACTAGTAAACTGAGGTTGTGTGGATCACATATAGATAAGCTCTACTGTACAAACTGGTCTGTTGTTAAACTTGCCTGCTCTTCAATTACAGCAAACAATATATCAGGGTATATTAATATACTTTTCTATGTTGTACATATACTATTAATCATATGTTCATATTCTAATCTATTCAGGTCATGTTTAAAGTCTATTGAAAACAGGGGAAGGTTTATGCAGACCTGCATGCCACATTTACTGTCATTACTCAATGTAGCAGTTTCTCTGTTGTTTGAGCTCATGTACGGTAGATATGGTTCATCAGATTTGTCACAAAGCTTTCAGAATTTCATGGCAGTTCAAATTTTAATATTCCCTCCTATTCTAAATCCTCTTATTTATGGCCTGCAACTGACACAAATTCGTATTCGGATGGTGAGTTTTTGTGTCAGAGTTGGAAAACAATAAATTGGCAAAAGAAGGTGGAAAATTCTGCTGACCTGCAACAATATTTTCTTAATGAAATATACCTGTATTTTTTATTGGTTGTTTCATACAATTAAGATTTCTTTTTGGGATTTACTGTCAATAATCAGTCAATTAGTCATGTGTATTTTGTTTTGATGGCTATGATAGGTATGTGGCTGTTAGAGTCATTTTTAGTAATCCCATATTTGCTGTTATAACTTTCATAGAATTGATACAATTGTAGCCTTTGTGTGTGTGCTTTGAGTTGTCTTGCAGAGAGGTTGACCTGGAGATTACCATTTGGTTGATGATCTGCAGGACTGGGGTTGTCTCCTGAGAAAACCAGACCCAACCACGCCCATCACAAATAAACCATAAAACAGGCTTCCACGAGAACATTCTTGAATGACATTTATTCTGATTGATGTACTATGATTGTGAAGACTGATTTTTGTGAACTGATGTAATAAACGAGGTACCAGAGAGATGTGGGCCAGATCAGATTTGGGATTGCCATAAGCACATCTCTGCTGGTCTCCTCATGAGTATATTTTAGACCTTTGTCTCCTTTCTTATGCGCATATAGATTTAGTTTAAATCTAACAGTGGCAATCTGTAGACCTCTGGACTATCACTCTGTTATGACCAGACAGAGGGCCACTCTGTTAGTCTCTTATCCACAGTTGTCTTTTTAGATGTACAAGGAATCTGATATAATACGGATTAAACATTGATTAAAATAGACTGATCATTTCTGACTGATGTAAAAAAAAAATTCAAGCTAAAACATCATAACTTAATTGTGCTTCATCAAAAGGTTAAATGACCCAAAATCAAATTATGTTTACTGTAATAAAGTATATTCTACAGATTTAGAGTATGACAGCTTTCAATATCTCTCTCCGTGATTCTTTTCAAATGTAAACAAGTATCAAATGTCCATAGTTACCAATTTATCCTTCTAGCGTAAGGTTATTATGCCAGTTTATAACCTTTTAATCTCATGTTGAGATTATCATTCCTAAATAGATCTCATCTACGTAAATACAAACGTTGATCAGCATGTAAAGTCTGTGATTACTGGATACAGGTGTGCAGTATTTGACATGGTGTGCAACCCTACAGTACTGATTAGTATGAGCAGCTACACTACATTATCAGGAGAAACCAGGTATAGTTGTAACACTTTTTGCAATTGCATTGAAATGCTATTCTGTTTTTGCAAGCAGAAATAAAATGTAACTGATGATGTACAGAGCTTGTGTCATTGCTCTAGTTTGTTCCTGATTGGAGGAAACTAAGTTATTACAATGGTCCCTTGTTTCAACTGTACCTGGTGTCCCCTAACAGGGGCCTCTATAATTATTTCATACAAGGGTTTATGGCCCAGTATAAATCTGCTGTAGGCCAATAAAATAAAAAGTTTGAGTTATAGCAAATTACTTTATTAGTCGGTGTATTCCTTTTTTTTCTTCTAGTTTTTGCCAATTCAATTTTGATTGCAGGTCTAAAATTGAATGAACGAGCACATATATACATTACATTTCTTAGAGTGTGAATCATTGCCCATAACAAGCTAGCATTATGCTATGTGTGTGATGTCATTTGCATTTTAAAAGCTTTTTTAAAAGTTAAATCATCTAACACCTAACAGTTGTGTGTTTTTTTTGCCTCTCCTTTTGAATGCAACAATAAAATTACTTGACAAAAAAAGATATCCTGAGGAAAGTGTATTTTGAGGTGTGTAGCTCCATAGACCTCCATTCATTCTGCGCTCGTCTGTGGGCGCCCTAATAAGGAACCAGCAATGGAACTGCAACCAGTTCAGAATCTGGAAGTTTTCTGAAAGGGGATGTCAGACATTCTGTCTGTAACCTCAAGTCAGCAAGCTCCACCTTCAAAGCCTGGCCGGCTTTTCATTTCACTGCTAGGTTAGCAGTGCTAGATAGCGTTACCATACCAACTTTTTAACATTTTAACAAAAACCTTAGACCAGAGTCGATTTAAGCACAACTAAGGGCAGAACAAATTAGTCTCAGTGGTTGCATTTCCAAAGAGTGCTCTGTCATTTGCGCCATTTCTGCATGGCCCCAGGAGTGGTCTGATTTTGAAGAGTAACGTTGTGGTGGCCATGATGGCAGCCAGCAGAGAATGATAGGAGGTCAGGTCAGCGAGGGGTTTGAACTTGCCCCTCTTCCTCTCCACAGTCAGGCTACACAGATCTGTCAGAGCAGAGGAACTCAACACTCATTTTTAATACATGTACATTAGCTGTAATGTATTTAGCCTGAAAATGCCTTTTTGGTTAAAGAAGTGTATATTTCTTTGAACTTGTCATTCGAGTTGTAAAGGTTTACAGTGTGAGCACATTTACAACAGTCAGCCTCCCTTCACTCCTTTCAAATCCCAATTGTGTCAAGGGCCTGAATTCCCTGTCCTTCCACATGGAATGATGTAATCATGCTAGAAGACATAAAATACTGCTACATGAAGGGTGACTTTAGAGTTAGGATCTCATCGATGGTGTGTCTCAAAACAAGGTAACATACTGTACATGTATGTGCTTAAAATATCTCTTATGTACTAATAATATTACAAAGTTACACTGTATGATTTTATACAAATAGTGATATGAGTTGCTAAATTATGGTCAGTCTATAGTTAAGATTGTTGACATTAATCTTTTGATTTCTTCACAGAAATGACTTTCAGTGACAATGCATCAACAGTGACATGGTTTACTCTTTCTGGGTTTGATGACATGATGGAACACAGAGCCACATTCTTCTCTCTCACTTTACTGTGTTACTATGCGGTTACACTAGTAAATGTTGCTTTAATTTTGACTATAGTCCTGGATGAAAACCTTCATGAACCCATGTACATCTTCCTGTGTAACTTGTGCATCAGTGGCCTGTTAGGGACAACAGCATTCTACCCTAAGTTCCTTCTGGATCAACTGTCTGATATTCAGGTTATCTCTTATGCAGGATGTCTAACTCAGGCTTTTGTTATATACCTTTCGGCCTGTGCAGATGTTGTTATTCTGTCAGTGATGGCTTATGACAGATATGTGGCCATCTGTAGACCACTGGAGTATCACTCTGTAATGACTAAACAGAGTGTCACTGGGTTAGTTTTTTATCCTTGGCTCTCTATATTGTGCTTATTCTCTATTGCTTTAGTAATGACAACTAAACTGAGGTTGTGTGGATCACATATAGAGAAGCTCTACTGTACAAACTGGGCTGTTGTTAAACTTGCCTGCTCTTCAACTACAGCAAACAATATATCAGGGTATATTAATATACTTTTCTATGTTGTACATATACTATTAATCATATGTTCATATTCTAATCTATTCAGGTCATGTTTAAAGTCTATTGAGAACAGGGGAAAGTTTATGCAGACCTGCATGCCACATTTACTGTCCTTGATTAATGTAGCAGTTTCTCTGTTGTTTGAGGTAATGTACAGTAGATATGGTTCATCAGATTTGTCACAAAGCTTTCAGAATTTCATGGCAGTTCAAATTTTAATATTCCCTCCTATTCTTAATCCCCTTATTTATGGACTGCAACTGACACAGATTCGTATTCGGATAGTGAGGTTTTGTGTCAGAGTTGGAAAACAATCAATTGGCAAATGAAGATGTAAAATTCTGCTGACCTGCAACAATATTTTCTTGATGAAACATACCTCTTTTTTAATTGATTGCTTCATACACTTAATACTTTTTTGAGATTTACTGTCAATATTTCAGATAGATGAATGTTTGTTAGTCATGTGTATTTTGTTTTGATGGTTATGATAGGTATGTGGCAATCTGTAGACCTCTGGACTATCACTCTGTTATGACCAGACAGAGGACCACTCTGTTAGTCTCTTATCCACTGTTGTCTTTTTAGATGTACAAGGAATCTGATATAATACGGATCAAACATTGATTACAATAGACTGTGATTATTTCTGACTGATGTCAAAAAAAACTTTCAAGCTAAAACATCATAACATAGTTGAGCTTCATCAAAAGGTTAAATTACCCAAAATCAAATTATGTTTACTGTAATAAAGTATATTCTATAGATTTACAGTAGGACAGCTTTCAATATATCTCTCCGTGATTCTTTTCAAATGTAAACAAGTATCAAATGTCCATAGTTACCAATTTATCCTTCTAGCGTAAGGTTATTATGCCAGTTTATACCAATTTAATCTCATGTTGAGATTATCATTCCTAAATAGATCTCATCTACGTAAATACAAACGTTGATCAGCATGTAAAGTCTGTAATTACTGGATACAGGTGTGCAGTATTTTACATGGTGTGCAACCCTGCAGTACTGATTAGTATGAGCAGCTACACTACATTATCAGGGGAGACCAGGTACAGTTGTAACACTTTAACATTTGCATTAAATTGCTATTTTGTTTTTGCAAGCAGAAAGACAATGTAACTGATGATGTACAGAGCTTGTGTCATTGCACTAGTTTGTTCCTGATTGGAGGAAACTAAGTTGATACAAAGGTCCCTTGTTTCAACTGTACCTGGTGTCCCCTAACAGGGGCCTCTATAATTATTTTATACAGGGGTTCATGGCCCAGTATTAATCTGCTGTAGGCCAATAAAATAAAAAGTTTGAGTTTTAGCAAATTACTTTATTAGTCAGTGTATTCCTTGTTTTCCTTCTAGTTTTTGCTAATTCAATTTAAAATCTTGGTCTAAAATTGATTGAACGAGTACATATATCCATTACATTTCTTAGAGTGTGAGTCATTGCCCATAACAAGCTAGCGTTATGCTATGTGTGTGATGTCATTTGCATTTTAAAAAGCTTTTATAAAACGTTAAACAATCTAACACCTAACAGTTGTGTGTTTGTTTTGCCTCTCCTTTTGAATGCAGCAATAAAATTACTTCACAAAAAAAAGATATCCTGAAGAAAGTGTATTTTGAGGTGTGTAGCTCCATAGACCTCCATTCATTCTGCGCTCGTCTGTGGGCGCCCTAATAAGGAACCAGCAATGGAACTGCAACCAGTTCAGAATCTGGAAGTTTTCTGAAAGGGGATGTCAGACATTTATTATGTCAGACAAATATTACTGTTACACTATGCATTTCAAGCTACATATTTTGTGATATGAGCTGCTATATCATGGTCAGACTATGTTAATGTTGGTTGACTTTTTAACAATTTGACTTCTTCACAGAAATGACCTCAGTGACAATGCATCAACAGTGACATGGTTCACCCTTTCTGGGTTTGATGAAATGATGGAACACAGAGCCACATTCTTCTCTCTCACTTTACTGTGTTACTGTGTGATTATACTAGGAAATGTTGCTCTTATTTTGACTATAGTCCTGGATGAAAACCTTCATGAACCCATGTACATCTTCCTGTGTAACTTGTGCATCAGTGGCCTGTTAGGGACAACAGCATTCTACCCCAAGTTTCTTCTGGATCAACTGTCTGATATTCAGGTTATCTCGTATGCAGGATGTTTAATCAAATATTTTGTCATTTATTCATCTTCCTGTGTAATTCTAGCAGTGATGGCTTATGACAGGTATGTGGCAATTTGTAGACCACTGGAGTATCACTCTGTTATGACCAGGCAGAGAGTTGCTGTGTTAGTGACTTATCCGTGGCTCTCTACATTTAGTGTATTATCTGTTCTAGTTTTTTTTACAAGCAAACTCAGGTTATGTGAATCACATATAGAGAAGCTCTACTGTGCAAACGGGTCTGTTGTTAAACTCTCCTGCTCTTTAATTACAGCAAACAATATATTAGGGTATTTTGCTATTGTTTTCTATGTTGCACATATACTATTAATCATTTGTTCCTATGCATATCTTATAAGGTCATGTTTGAAGTCCATTGAGAATAGAGGAAAGTTTATGCAGACTTGCATGCCACATTTACTGTCCTTGATTAATGTAGCAGTTGCTTTATTGTTTGATTCTCTGTACAGTAGATATGGTTCTGCAAACACATCACAAATCTTTCAAAATGTCATGGCAGTACAGTTTTTAGTAATTCCTCCAATTCTAAACCCGCTTATTTATGGTTTGAAACTGAAACAGATTAGAAACCGAATTTTGAGTTTCTGTATGAGCAGTACACAAAAAAAACGTATTTGATGTAAAAAGAACCATATTAGATTTTGGGGAGAATAGTAATTGAAGTACCTCTGTACGAAGTTGATAATAACCTAGTAGAGAAGTCACACCTGACATTATGACATCTAATTCAGCCTCACTGTACTCTGTGATGGCATTCAATATTTCTCGCCTTAATGTTTTTTAATCTAACCACCTATCAAAGGACCTATATTTCTAAGATCTCATCTCCAAGCAAACAATCAATAGCAGGTAGGTTTGTGTTCACTAGGTTAATGGAAATCTTAAATGTTTTGTAACCTTACTGCACCATTTAACATGAGCAACACTGTATTCTCACAGGTACGTTTAAGGAGATGATTATTTTGAGTCATTGTATCTGTTTTATAGACAGCATCATGACTTTTGAGTAGTGTTAGACTGCAAAATCTTTATTTATTTACGATATTACCGGAAATGTTGTTTGATTGTTGTCTGAGTAGTAGTATAAAACATTCCCTATGGAGAATACAGAGATGTTTATTGTTGCAATGATTTCAATCAGCGGCCATGGAAATGCAGATACAGTTGAAAAGTGTAGACTGAGCTTTTTCATGGGAGTTTGGCTCATTAAACCATTCAAGGCTCACACTGGGTGGTGGAAGGAATTATATTGTTACATGGTAATTTAAATACACTGAAATGAAAAAGACAAAATGTCCATGTCTGAGGGAATGGATGGACAGACAGACTGACTGACAGACTGAGTACACCAAGTAACATTTCACTCCCAGAGTATACACACAGATTTACACCCTTCTATTATACAGAAACATATGGGTTTCGCCATGATCTATGTTCATGAAGGGAGTCTGTGTTTGGTGAACAGCACCACCTTCTGTTTTCATCTAACTGATCACTTCCCATCTCTATAAGAACAACTTAGTAACATACAGGAGCTTCTGTTTACTTACAGCCATAATCACCATCATCATTAACATCATCATCATTGCCACCGTCATCATTATCATAATCATCATTATCCCAAGACAGTTTGGGTTTTGTTCCTACTCTGTTTAAGTTGATTTTGGAGAAGTAGAAGAGAGTCTTCAATAACATTGTTGTATGATGGCAGCCAGCAGAGAATGATAGGAGGTCAGGTCAGCGAGGGATCTAAACTTCCCCCTCTTCCTCTCCACAGTCAGGCTACACAGATCTGTCAGAGCAGAGGAACTCAACACAAATTCTTAATACATACAGTAGCTGTAATGTATTTAGCCTGAAAATGCCTTTTTGGTTAAAGGCGTGTATATTTCTTTAAACTTGTCATTCAAGTTGTAAAGGTTTACAGTGTGAGCACATTTACAACAGTCAGCCTCCCTTCACTCCTTTCAAATCCCAACTGTGTCAAGGGCCTGAATTCCCTGTCCTTCCACATGGTATGATGTCATCATGCTAGAAGACATAAAATACTGCTACATGAAGGGTGACTTTAGAGTTAGGCTCTCATCGATGGTGTGTCTCAACACAAGGTAACATATACTGTATGTATGTGCTGAAAATATCTCTCATGTAGTATTGTAAATATTAATGTTAAACTATGCATTTCCTGCTACATATTTTGTGATATGAGTTGATGGTCAGACTATGTTAATGTTGGTTGACCTTTGACTTCTTCACAGAAATGACCTTCAGTGACAATGCATCAACAGTGACATGGTTTACACTTTCTGGGTTTGATGAGATGATGGAACACAGAGCCACATTCTTCTCTCTCACTTTACTGTGTTACTGTGTGATTATACTAGTAAATGTTGCTCTTATTTTGACTATAGTCCTGGATGAAAACCTTCATGAACCCATGTACATCTTCCTGTGTAACTTGTGCATCAGTGGCCTGTTTGGGACAACAGGATTCTACCCCAAGTTCCTTCTGGATCAACTGTCTGATATTCAGGTTGTCTCTTATGCAGGATGTTTAATCCAAATGTTTGTCATTTATTCGTCTTCCTGTGGAGACTTTGTAATTCTAGCAGTGATGGCTTATGACAGGTATGTGGCCATTTGTAGACCACTGGAGTATCACTCTGTTATGACTAAACAGAGGGTCACTGGGTTAGTGAGTTATCATTGGCTCTCTACATTCACTGTAATAACTGTTAATGTTGTGTTTACAAGCAAACTGAGGTTGTGTGGATCACATATAGAGAAGCTCTACTGTGCAAACTGGTCTGTTGTTAAACTCTCCTGCTCTTCAATTACAACGAACAATATATTAGGATATTTTGCTATTGTTTTCTATGTTACACATATACTATTAATCATTTGTTCATATGCATATCTTATCAGGTCATGTTTGAAGTCTATTGAGAATAGAGGAAAGTTTATGCAGACTTGCATGCCACATTTACTGTCCTTGATTAATGTAGCAGTTGCTTTATTGTTTGATTCTCTGTACAGTAGATATGGTTCTGCAGACACATCACAAATCTTAAAAAATGTCATGGCAGTACAGTTTTTAGTCATTCCTCCAATTCTAAACCCGCTTATTTATGGTCTGAAACTGAAACAGATTAGAAACCGAATTTTGAGTTTCTGTATGAGCAGTACACAAAAAAAAACGTATTTGATGTAAAAAGAACCATATTAGATTTTGGGGAGAATAGTAATTGAAGTACCTCCGTACAAAGTTGCTAATAACCTAGTAGAGAAGTCACACCTGACAAATTATGACATCTAATTCAGCCTCACTGTACTCTGTGATGGCATTCAATATTTCTCTCCTTAATGTTTTTTAATCTAACCACCTATCAAAGGACATAATTTCTGTTATGATTGTAGTTCATAATCTCATGTTGAAGTCATTGTTCCTCTCAGATCTCATCTCCATGCAAACATTCAACAGCAGGTAAAGTTTGTGTTCACTAGGTAAATGGAAATCTTGCATGTTTTGCAACCTTACTGCACCATTTAACATGAGCAACACTGTATTCTCACAGGTACTTTTAAGGAGAAGATTATTCTGAATCATTTTATCTGTTTTATAGACACCATCATGACCTTTTGAGTGTGTGAGTAGTTTTAGATTGCAAAGACAAGAAAAAATTATGTTACCTGAAATGTTGTTTGATAATAGTTGTAGTAGTATAAAACAATCCTTATGGAGAATACAGAGATGGTTATTGTTGCAATGATTTCAATCAGCGGCCATGGAAATGCAGATACAGTTGAAAAGTGTAGACTGAGCTTTTTCATGAGAGTTTGGCTCATTAAACCATTCAAGGCTCACACTTGGTGGTGGAAGGAATTATATTGTTACAGGGTAATTTAAATACAGAAATGAAAACGACAAAATGTCTATGTCTATGTGAATTTGAATGGATGGAGAGACAGACAGACCAACTGACAGACAGCGTACACCAAATAACCTTTTGACTCCAAGAGGATACACACAGTTGCTAAGTCACCCTTCTATTATACAGAAACATCTGTGATTGGCTATGATCTATGTTCATGAGGGGAGTCTGTGCTGGTTTCATATAACTAAGGAGAACAGGGGTGTACAATCCTGGTCCTCAAGGGCCAATGCCCTGACAGTTTTAGATGTTTCCCTGCTCCATCACAAATGGGCGCAGCGAGTTCAGGCATGTCAATCTGGCAGCCCTCGTCATCATCACTCAGTCTTACATAATTACATATCATCATTTATCATACAAACCAGTATACTTTACCATTTATACACCTCTGTATACATCACCACTCATTCATGCACCTCAGTGTATATCATTCATTCATTCACATGCTTAAGTATACATCATCACTCATTGATACACCTCAGAACACGTCATCACTCTCTCACACATGCACTAGCAGCACAAGCCCTCAGGTAGCGCAAGCAATCAACCACGAACCCACGTGACTCGGCTAGTGCAATATCATTGAGCCTCGTCCGGTAAGACAGCCCTTAAAGGCTGCACGGATATGAACACTAATCCCGACTGTTTAATGATCAGGACTGTTGATCAGGACTGTCCGCCAAAGTCAAATGTATTACATATCATGGTTATCAATAAATGTTCTATTATCAATCAATCACAAGTGTCTTGACTGAACTGATTCTAATGAATAGATCATTTTCTAGCTCTGTGGAAGCCTCTTAATGACTTTTCATTAGATGCAGGTTTGCTAGCAGGGAAACACCTAAAACTGTAAGGCGAGTGGCCCTCAAGTACCTGGATTGGACACCCCTGCTCTGTAAGAACAACTTAGAAACATACAGGAAATTCTGTTTACGTACAGTCATAATCACCATCCTCTCCGTGAATCGCCACCTTAACGTGGTGGAGGGGTTTGAGTGCTTGGATGATCCTAGGAGCTATGTTGCCGGGGGCTTTATGCCCCTGGTAGGGTCTCCCAAGGCAAACAGGTCCTAGGTGACTAGCCAGACTAAGAGCGGTTCAAAAAACCCTATGATGACAAATCCAACGAAGTCAGTTACGTCGCCCGGATCGGCGAAACCGGGGCCCCACTCTGGAGCCAGGCCCAGAGTGGGAGCTCGCAGGCGAGCGCCTGGTGGCCGGGTCTTTTCCCATGGGACCCGGCCGGGCCCAGCCCGAAAAGGCGACGTGGGACCACCTTCCCGCAGGCCCACCACCCGCAGGAAGGACCGTAAGGGGCCGGTGCTGTGTGATTTGGGCGGTGGTCAGGGGCAGGCGCCCGGACGACCAGGGCCGCGCACACAGTCTCTAGCGCTGGGGACATGGAATGTCACCACACTGGCGGGGAAGGAGCGTGAGCTTGTGCGGGAGGTCGAGCGTTACCGGCTAGATATAGTCGGCCTCGCCTCCACGCACAGCTTGGGCTCTGGAACCATTATCCTTGAGAGAGGCTGGACTCTTCATTTCTCTGGCGTTCCCCGTGGGGAGAGGCGGCGGGCTGGTGTGGGTTTGCTTATAGACCCACAGCTCAGTCGCCACGTGTTGGAGTTTACTCCGGTGAACGAGAGGGTCGCGTCCCTGCGCCTAAAAGCCGGGGACAGGTCTCTCACTGTTGTGGCGGCCTACGGGCCGAACAGCAGTGCAGAGTACCCGGCCTTCTTGGAGTCTTTGGGAGGCGTACTGAACAGTGCGCCGACTGGGGACTCCGTCGTTCTACTGGGGGACTTCAACGCCCACGTGGGAAATGACAGTGACACCTGGAGAAGGTTGATTGGGAAGAACAGCCCCCCTGATCGGAACCCGAGTGGTGTTCTGTTTTTGGACTTCTGTGCTAGTCACGGTTTGTCCATAACTAACACCATGTTCAAGCACAAGAGTGTCCATCAGTGCACGTGGCACCAGGACACTCTAGGCCGAAGGTCGACGATCGACTTTGTTGTCGTGTCTTCTGACCTGCGGCCGTGTGTCTTGGACACTCGGGTGAAGAGAGGGGCGGAGCTGTCAACCGATCACCACCTGGTTGTGAGTCAGATCCGCTGGCGGGGGGGGAAGTGAGACAGACTTGGCAGGCCCAAACGTATCGTGAGGGTCTGCTGGGAACGCCTGGCGGACCCCTCTGTCAGAGGGGTCTTCAACTCACACCTCCGGGAGAGCTTCTCACAGATCCCGGGGGAGGCTGGGGACATCGAGTCTGAATGGACCATGTTCTCGACCTCCATTGTCAATGCGGCAGTCCGGAGTTGTGGTCGCAAGGTCTCTGGTGCTGGTCGCGGCGGCAATCCCAGAACCCGGTGGTGGACACCGGAAGTAAGGGATGCCGTCAAACTGAAGAAGGAGTCCTATTGAGCCGTTCTGGCTTGTGGGACTCCCGAAACAGTTGACCGGTACCGGCAGGCCAAGCGTGCCGCGGCTCGGGTAGTCACAGAGGCAAAAACTTGGGTCTGGGAGGAGTTCGGGGAGGCCATGGAGAAGGACTATAGGTCGGCCCCAAGGAAATTCTGGCAAACCGTTCGGCGCCTCAGGAGGGGGAAGCAGTGCTTCACCAACACTGTTTACGGTGCGGGTGGGGAGCTGTTGACGTCGACTGGGGATGTTGTCGGACGGTGGAAGGAATACTTTGAGGATCTCCTCAATCCTGCCGTCACGTCTTCCGAGGAGGAAGCAGAGACTGGGGACTGCGGGGCGGACCCGCCTATCACCCGGGCTGAAGTCACTGAGGTAGTCGATGGGCTCCTTGGTGGCAGGGCTCCGGGGCTGGACGAGATCCGTCCTGAGTACCTGAAGTCTCTGGATGTTGTGGGACTGTCCTGGTTGACACGCCTATGCAGCATCGCGTGGCGGTCTGGAACAGTGCCAATGGATTGGCAGACCGGGGTGGTGGTTCCCCTATTTAAGAAGGGGGACCGGAGGATGTGTTCCAATTACAGAGGAATCACACTCCTCAGCCTCCCCGGTAAGGTCTACGCCAGGGTACTGGAGAGGAGAATCCGGCCGATAGTCGAACCTCGGATTCAGGAGGAGCAGTGTGGTTTTCGTCCTGGCCGCGGAACACTGGACCAGCTCTACACCCTCTACCGGGTGCTCGAGGGTTCATGGGAGTTTGCCCAACCAGTCTACATGTGTTTTGTGGATCTGGAGAAGGCATTCGACTGTGTCCCTCGTGGTGTCCTGTGGGGGGTACTTCGGGAGTACGGGGTCCGGGGCCCTTTGTTAGGGGCCGTCCGTTCCCTGTACAACCGAAGTAGGAGCTGTGTTCGCATTGCCGGCAATAGGTCAGACCTGTTCCGGGTGCATGCTGGACTCCGCCAGGGTTGCCCTTTGTCACCGGTTCTGTTAATTGTTTATATGGACAGAATTCCTAGGCGCGCCCAGGGGGCGGAGGGTTTCCGGTTCGGGGAGCACGGGATCTCATCTCTGCTGTTTGCGGATGATGTTGTCCTGTTTGCTTCCTCGAGCCGGGGCCTCCAGCATGCTCTGGAGCGGTTTGATGCCGAGTGTGAAGCGGCTGGGATGAGGATCAGCACCTCCAAATCCGAGGCCATGGTACTCGACCGGAAAAAGGTGGTTTGCCCCCTCTGGGTGGGTGGGGAGCCTTTGCCTCAAGTGGAGGAGTTAGTAGGAGTAGGAGTTAGCCTCAAGTATCTCGGGGTAGGAGTTAGCCTCAAGTATCTCGGGGTCTTGTTCACGAGTGACGGAAGGACGGAACGTGAGATTGACAGGCGGATCGGTGCAGCGTCTGCAGTGATGCAGTCTCTGTACCGGACTGTCGTGGTGAAGAAGGAGCTGAGCCGCAAGGCGAAACTCTCGATTTACCGGTCAATCTACATTCCTACTCTCACCTATGGTCATGAGCTTTGGGTCATGACCGAAAGGACAAGATCGCGGATACAAGCGGTCGAAATGAGTTTCCTCCGCAGGGTGGCTGGGGGCTCCCTTAGAGATAGGGTGAGGAGCTCGGTCACACGGGAGGAGCTCGGAGTAGAACCGCTACTCCTCCACGTCGAGAGGAGCCAGTTGAGTTGGCTCGGGCATCTGTTTAGGATGCCTCCTGGACGCCTCCCCCGGGAGGTGTTCCAGGCATGTCCCACCGGGAGGCGGCCCCGGGGAAGACCTAGGACACGCTGGAGGGACTATGTCTTTCGGCTGGCCTGGGAACGCCTCGGGATCCCCCCGGAGGAGCTGGAGGAGGTGTGTGCGGTGAGGGAAGTCTGGGCTTCCCTGCTCAGACTGCTGCCCCCGCGACCCGGCCCCGGATAAGCGGAAGATAATGGATGGATGGATGGCATAATCACCATCATCATTATTGAGTGTGTGTGCAAGGCGCACAATATATGTTATTCCCAGCGTTTAATTGAGTGTGCGTGCAAGGCACACACTATATGTTATTCCCAGCGTTTATTATTGTGTGCGTGCTGCAAGGCGCACACTATGTTATTAACTCCTACCAGAGTTTTTGACGCATATACACAAAAGTGGTGTCAAAACATGCGGCTCGGCCGCTACATGTGTGCTATGATTTTTCAAATACTTTTTTTTTTCTTAATTAATGTTGGATAAAAAGCACTGTTTTTGTTAGTGTGATATCAGAACTGTGTGACCTAGTACTTTTTGCGAATTTTGATGCTAGCTTATTGCTGAATCCTGATTTGTTACATATTTGATTGCATGTGGATTGATTTGACATTTAACACTGAAACAGCTGTATAAGTGTGTAAGTACACAACTGTTATGTAATTGCATTTAAAAAAAAATGATATTTATACTGCGGTATCATTTTGATAATAGGTGTATTTCTAATACCAAAGTCATAGCCATGCCAATTCTGGCATTGGATGTATTTGGGTCATTTTACACTATTATCAAATTATAAACAAACTATTACTATGCTACTGAACTGTAATGTAAAGTGCTACCTGACAAAGAGTGGCCAATTGTTTACTGCTTGCTTACTACTTAAACTTAAACTGTGGCAGTGTGCTCAAGTGGAGATGTCCTGCTGAAATCTGTGCTTACGCTACTACTAGTTCATCAGCATATGAACACCTGGTGAAAGCTTGATCTGTCACATACCCAAGCAATGGTAGAAGTCATATTCTGAAAATTACTGAACAGTATCAGTGATGTATGGGGGAGAGTCCCAGGCCAGTAACAAAACCATTTGTTTAGGATTTTTTTTCTAGTTATTCTTACGCCGTTTTTTGAGCTCGCAACTCCTCCCAGAGTTTTTGGCGCATATACACAAAAGTGGTATAAAAACGTGCGGCTCGGCCGCGACATGTGTGCTATAACTTTTCTAAGACTTTAGGCAAACAGTTGAGCCAAAAGTTGTCAAAAAACAGATTTAAAAAATGAATGGGTGTCTATGAAGAGAATGTTTGAGAGCTAGAGTGCGTGATGTCATCGCTAGAGTGGAGCGGAGATAGAAAGATCAGTGACAAAATACAACGTATTCGACTACCGTGGCCTCAAATACACCACTATAGATATGATATATATGTAGAAACTTAGGAAAATCTGTCCTCTAGCTCACATTTGCTTTACTTTATCTGTCATATATATCGTTTTAGCTTGACACACGAAGATTCGGCCGTAGCACTCATCAACACCCTCTTAGACTCCCATGTTAAATGTGGCGGGAAATCTTCTGGAGGGAAACCAAACGACCACTTTTTTGAATTGCTCCCAAGAGCACATTGCTTCACTTATCAACACAAAATGTAGTTTCTTCACACCTATGTAGACGTTCTCCCGTTGTGGTGTTAATGCTTTTCCTTCATTTGAATGGGTTTGGCTCATTTTCTGGGAGCTGTGCTTCTGCCCTGGGAGTTGGGCAAGGGTTATATGAACATTTTCCAAGTGTCTTTTCTCCTGTTTTGTTTGTTTGCAGGTTGCATTGAGAAAGTGTATGCAAATGTTGCTTATAGTTTTTGCAGCTTTGGCTACCTTTCATTGAGGGTCAGCACAACCGGGAGACATGTCTTAACTCTTGTACTAAGTTATGGGTCAATTTGAGTCATTTCAGTTTTGACTAAAGTATTGGTTATCCATTCATTTTCTTCCTACAATGTTGTGACTTTTTCTCAAAGTTGAGGTCCCTAATAATTAACATTTTAAAAACATAAACAACCTGTAAAACATTTATAATCATCTGGATACGGGTTGACCTTGCAAACTATTGGTTAGTGTTGTATGGGGACCTTGATTAGCTTTCTGTTAGTAGTCCTGTACTTTATAGATGATTGAACCTATGATTCAGTCAAGACACTCACGTGATGATTGAAATAAAGAATATTTATTGATAACCGTACATAGAATATGTTTGACTTTGGCGGAGTGGAATGTCTAAGGGGAAGCGCTCCCTACCGCCTCGAGCGACACATACATGCACACATATATGACATGAGGCATGGAGCAATAGATATATAATCCCCCTGATAGACAGATATACATAAATTCAGACAGACATACAGATATGCCTAAATTCAGACAGACAGACAACCGGGGGAGAAAGGGGATGGTGGTGGGAGGCAACAGTAATGATCCTAACCGTTCTGTGTGAGTGTTGGATATCCGTGCAGCCTTTTAAGGCAGTCTTACCGGGCAGAGCCCCAATGGGCTTGCACTAGCCAGGTCAGGTGTGTTCATGATTGTTTGCACTAACTGTGTGCTTGAACTGTTAATGTATGTGAACTGCGGTGTGTGATGAGTATTAGTGTACTGAATGAGTGAAGTGTATGCTGAGTGTGTGATGAGTTATGTGAATGAATGATGATATGTACTTGATGACTGAGTGATGACGCGGGCAGCCCGAGTGCCGTTGCCAGAACTAGCTTCGCCCATTTCTGCTACTAACTGATTCATTGCACTGAATGGATTGATTGACAGTTCATCATTAAGTCATTAATGTACAAACTGCCTGTGTGTATGCACATATATTTGTATCTATCTATATCTATCTATATCTATCTATATCTATATATATATATACAGTGCATCCGGAAAGTATTCACAGCGCTTCACTTTTTCCACCTTCTGTTATGTTACAGCCTTATTCCAAAATGGATTTAGTTCATTTTTTCCTCAAAATTCTACACACAGCACCCCATAATGACAATGTTTTTTTTGAGATTTTTGCAAATGTATTAAAAATAAAATAACTAAGAAACCACATGTACATGCGGCAGAAAAAAAATGAACTAAATACATTTTGGAATAAGGCTGTAACGTAACAAAAGGTGGAAAAAGTGAAGCGCTGTGAATACTTTCCGGATGCACTGTATATATATATATATATACATGAGTGTGTGTGTGTATGTGAGTGTGTTTTTCTTCATTAATGTTGCAAAAAAAGCACTGTTTTTGTTAGTGTCATAGCAGAATTGTGTGGCCTAGTGCTTTACGTGAATTTTGCTAGCTTCTTGCTATGTCCTAATTTGTTAGGATGTTTAATTGCATATGGATTGATTTGAGGTTTAACACTGAAACAGCTTTATAAGTATGTATTGTTTTCTGATATTTATACTGGGATATCATTTTGATAATAGGTGTATTTATAATACCAAAGTCATAGAACCCCTGTTGAAAGCTTGATCTGTCACATACCTAAGTAATGGTAGAATTAATATTCTATAAATTACTCAACAGTGTCAATGATGTATGGGGGACAGTCCCAGGCCAGAGTCACGCACACTCAAAATGTCTTTAGAATTTTTTTCTCTAGTTATCATCATCATCATCGCCACCGTCATCATTATCATAGTCATTATCATCATTATCCCCAGACAGTTTGGGTTTTGTTCCTACACTGTTTAAGTTGATTTTGGAGAAGTAGAAGAGTCTTCAATAACTTTGTTGCATGATGGCAGCCAGCAGAGAATGATAGGAGGTCAGGTCAGCGAGGGATCTGAACTTCCCCCTCTTCCTCTCCACAGTCAGGCTACACAGATCTGTGAGAGCAGATAAACTCAACACTCATTTTTAATACATGTACAGTAGCGGTAATGTATTTAGCCTGAAAATGCCTTTTTGGTTAAAGGCATGTATATTTCTTTAAACTTGTCATTCAAGTTGTAAAGGTTTACCACATTCAGAAACCGCGTTCCTCCCTTCACTCCTTTCAAATCCCAACTGTGTCAAGGGCCTGAATTCCCTGTCCTTCCACATGGTATGATGTCATCATGCTAGAAGACATAAAATACTGCTACATGAAGGGTGACTTTAGAGTTAGGCTCTCATCGATGGTGTGTCTCAACACAAGGTAACATATACTGTATGTATGTGCTGAAAATATCTCTCATGTACTATTGTAAATATTACTGTTACACTATGCATTTCATGCTACATATATTGTGATATGAGTTGCTATATCATGGTCAGACTATGTTAATGTTGGTTGACCTTTGACTTCTTTACAGAAATGACCTTCAGTGACAATGCATCAACAGTGACATGGTTTATTCTTTCTGGGTTTGATGACATGATGGAACACAGAGCCACATACTTCTCTCTCACTTTACTGTGTTACTGTGTGATTATACTAGTAAATGTTGCTCTTATTTTGACTATAGTCCTGGATGAAAACCTTCATGAGCCCATGTACATCTTCCTGTGTAACTTGTGCATCAGTGGCCTTTTTGGGACAACAGGATTCTACCCCAAGTTCCTTCTGGATCAACTGTCTGATATTCAGGTTATCTCTTATGCAGGATGTTTAATCCAAATTTTTGTCATTTATTTGTCTTCCTGTGGAGACTTTGTAATTCTAGCAGTGATGGCTTATGACAGGTATGTGGCCATTTGTAGACCACTGGAGTATCACTCTGTTATGACTAAACAGAGGGTCACTGGGTTAGTGAGTTATCATTGGCTCTCTACATTCACTGTAATAACTGTTAATGTTGTGTTAACAAGCAAACTGAGGTTGTGTGGATCACATATAGAGAAGCTCTACTGTGCAAACTGGTCTGTTGTTAAACTCTCCTGCTCTTCAATTACAACGAGCAATATATTAGGGTATTGTGCTATTGTTTTCTATGGTGCACATATACTATTAATCATTTTTTCATATGCATATCTTATCAGGTCATGTTTGAAGTCTATTGAGAATAGAGGAAAATTTTTGCAGACCTGCATGCCACATTTACTGTCCTTAATTAATGTAGCATTTGCTTTATTGTTTGATTCTCTGTACAGTAGATATGGTTCTGCAGACACATCACAAATCTTTAAAAATGTCATGGCAGTACAGTTTTTAGTAATTCCTCCCATTCTTAACCCGCTTATTTATGGTCTAAAACTGAAACAGATTAGAAAACGAATTTTTAGTTTCTGTATGAGCAGTACACAAAGAAAAACTTATTTGATGTAAAAAGAACCATATTAGATTTTGGGGAGAATAGTAATTGAAGTACCTCCGTACAAAGTTGCTAATAACCTAGTAGAGAAGTCACACCTGACAAATTATGACATCTAATTCAGCCTCACTGTACTCTGTGATGGCATTCAATATTTCTCTCCTTAATGTTTTTTAATCTAAACACCTATCAAAGGACCTAATTTCTGCCACAAGGTTATGATTGTAGTTCATAATCTCATGTTGAAGTCATTGTTCCTCTCAGATCTCATCTCCATGCAAACATTCAACAGCAGGTAAAGTTTGTGTTCACTAGGTAAATGGAAATCTTGCATGTTTTGCAACCTTACTGCACCATTTAACATGAGCAACACTGTATTCTCACAGGTACGTTTAGGGAGAAGATTATTTTGAATCATTTTATCTGTTTTATAGACACCATCATGACCTTTTGAGTGTGTGAGTAGTTTTAGATTGCAAATCTTTTTTTTTTACCTGAAATGTTGTTTGATAATAGTTGTAGTAGTATAAAACAATCCTTATGGAGAATACAGAGATGGTTATTGTTGCAATAATTTCATTCAGCGGCCATGGAAATGCAGATACAGTTGAAAAGTATAGACTGAGCTTTTTCATGAGAGTTTGGCTCATGGGGTCAGAAATATCTGGGATTGGCCATGATCTATGTTCATCAAGGGAGTCTGTGTTTGGTGAACAGCACCACCTTCTGTTTTCATCTAACTGATCACTTCCCATCTCTATAAGAACAACTTAGTAACATACAGGAGCTTCTGTTTACATACAGCCATAATCACCATCATCATTAACATCATCATCATTGCCACCGTCATCATAATCATAATCATCATTATCCCCAGACAGTTTGGGGTTTGTTCCTACTCTGCTTAAGTTGAATTTGGAGAGGTAGAAGAGAGTCTGCAATAACATTGTTGCATGATGGCAGCCAGCAGAGAATGATAGGAGGTCAGGTCAGCGAGGGATCTAAACTTCCCCCTCTTCCTCTCCACAGTCAGGCTACACAGATCTGTCAGAGCAGAGGAACTCAACACTCATTCTTAATACATGTACATTAGCTGTAATGTATTTAGCCTGAAAATGCCTTTTTGGTTAAAGGCGTGTATATTTCTTTAAACTTATCATTCGAGTTGTAAAGGTTTACAGTGTGAGCACATTTACAATAGTCAGCCTCCCTTCACTCCTTTCAAATCCCAACTGTGTCAAGGGCCTGAATTCCCTGTCCTTCCACATGGTATGATGTCATCATGCTAGAAGACATAAAATACTGCTACATGAAGGGTGACTTTAGAGTTAGGGTCACATCGATGGTGTGTCTCAACTCAAGGTAACATACATGTATTTGCTGAAAATATCTCTCATGTAGTTTTGTAAATATTATTGTTAAGTTATGCATTTCATGCTACATATATTGTGATATGAGCTGCTATATCAGGGTCAGACTATGTTAATGTTGGTTGACTTTTTTAACCTTTTGACTTATTCACAGAAATGACCTTCAGTGACAATGCATCAACAGTGACATGGCTTACTCTTTCTGGGTTTAATGAGATGGTGGAACACAGATCCACATTCTTCTCTCTCACTTTACTGTGTTACTGTGTGATTATACTAGTAAATGTTGCTCTTATTTTGACTATAGTCCTGGATGAAAACCTTCATGAGCCCATGTACATCTTCCTGTGTAACTTGTGCATCAGTGGCCTGTTAGGGACAACAGGATTCTACCCCAAATTCCTTCTGGATCAACTGTCTGATATTCAGGTTATCTCTTATGCAGGATGTTTAATCCAAATCTTTGTCATTTATTCATCTTCCTGTGGAGACTTTGTAATTCTAGCAGTGATGGCTTATGACAGGTATGTGGCCATTTGTAGACCACTGGAGTATCACTCTGTTATGACCAGGCAGAGAGTTGCTGTGTTAGTGACTTATCCGTGGCTCTCTACATTTAGTGTATTAGCTGTTCTCGTTTTTTTTACAAGCAAACTGAGGTTGTGTGGATCACATATAGAGAGGCTCTACTGCGCAAACTGGTCTGTTGTTAAACTCTCCTGCTCTTCAATTACAGCAAACAATATATTAGGGTATTTTACTCTTCTTTTCTACGTTGCACATGTACTATTAATCATTTGTTCATATGCATATCTTATAAGGTCATGTTTGAAGTGTATTGAGGATAGAGGAAAGTTTATGCAGACCTGCATGCCACATTTACTGTCCTTGATTAATGTAGCAGTTGCTTTATTGTTTGATGTTCTGTACAGTAGATATGGTTCTGCAGACACATCACAAATCTTTCAAAATTTTATGGCAGTACAGTTTTTAGTAATTCCTCCAATTCTAAACCCGCTTATTTATGGTCTGAAACTGAAACAGATTAGAAACCGAATTTTGAGTTTCTGTATGAGCAGTACACAAAGAAAAACTTATTTGATGTAAAAAGAATCATATTAGACTTTGGGGAGAATAGTAATTGAAGTACCTCTGTACAAAATTGCTAATAACCTAGTAGAGAAGTCACACCTGACAAATTATCACATCTAATTCAGCCTTACTGTACTCTGTGGTGGCATTGAATATATCTCTCCTTCACGTTTTTCAAATCTAACCACCAATCAAAGGACCTAATTTTCTAAGATCTCATTTTCAAGCAAACAATCAATAGCAGGTAGGTTTGTGTTCACTAGGTTAATGGAAATCTTAAATGTTTTGTAACCTTACTGCACCATTTAACATGAGCAACACTGTATTCTCACAGGTACGTTTAAGGAGATGATTATTTTGAGTCATTGTATCTGTTTTATAGACAGCATCATGTCCTTTGATTAGTGTTAGATTGCAAAATCTTCATTTATTTATAATGATACCTGAAATGTTTTTGATTGTTGTCTGAGTAGTAGTATAAAACATTCCCTATGGAGAATACAGAGATGGTTATTGTTGCAATGATTTCAATCAGCGGCCATGGAAATGCAGATATAGTTGAAAAGTGTAGACCGAGCTTTTTCATGGGAGTTTGGCTCATTAAACCATTCAAGGCTCACACTTGGTGGTGGAAGGAATTATATTGTTACAGAGTAATTTAAATACACTGAAATAAAAAATAAAAATGTCTATGTCTATGTGAATTTGAATGGATGGAGAGACAGACAGACCAACTGACAGACAGCGTACACCAAATAACCTTTTGACTCCAAGAGGATACACACAGTTGCTAAGTCACCCTTCTATTATACAGAAACATTTGTGATTGGCTATGATCTATGTTCATGAGGGGAGGCTGTGCTGGTTTCGTATAACTGATCACTTCCAATCTCTAGAACAGGGGTGTACAATCCTGGTCCTCGAGGGCCAATGCCCTGACAGTTTTAGATGTTTCCCTGCTCCATCACAACTGATTATAATGAATAGGTCATTTTCTAGCTCTGTGGAAGCCTCATAATGACAGTTCATTAGAATCAGGTGTGCTACCAGGGAAACATCTAAAACTGTAAAGCAAGTGACCCTCGAGTATCTGGATTGGACACCCCTGCTCTGTAAGAACAATTTAGAAACATACAGGAAATTGTGTTTACGTACAGCCATAATCACCATCATCATTATTGAGTGTGCGTGCAAGGCGCACAATATATGTTATTCCCAGCGTTTAATTGAGTGTGCGTGCAAGGCACACACTATATGTTATTCCCAGCGTTTATTATTGTGTGCGTGCTGCAAGGTGCACACCATGTTATTCCCAGCGTTTATTGTGTGCGTGCTTCAAGGCGCACAATATGTTATTCCCAGCATTTATTGTGTGCGTCCCGCAAGGCGCACATTATGTTATTCCCAGCATTTATTATTATTGTCTGCGTGCTGCAAGGCGCACACTATGTTATTCCCAGCGTTTATTGTGTGCGTGCTGCAAGGCGCACAATATGTTATTACTAGCTTTACTTATTATTCTTACGCCAGTTTTTTGGCTCAAAACTTCTACCAGAGTTTTTGACGCATATACACAAAAGTGGTTTCAAAACGTGCGGCTCGGCCCCGACATGTGATTATATCTTTTCTAAGACTTTTGGCAAACAATTTTGCCAAAAAATTCCAAAAACCACACCAAAAAAATGAATGGGTGTCAATGGAGAGAATGTTTGAGAGCTAGAGTGCGTGATTTCATCGCTAGAGTTGAGAGGAGAGAGAAAAATCTGTGAAAGAACTTTACGTATTAGACTACCGTGGCCTCAAATGCACCACTACAGACACAATTTATACATAGAAACGTAGGAAAATGTGGCCTCTAGCTCACACTTTGGACTGTCAGATTTATTGTTTTAGGTTGACACGCGAAGATTCGGCCGCAGCACCCATGAACACGTGCATAGACTCCCATGTTAACCCTTTAAGCGCCAAAGTCGCAGAATTGCGACTAGCAACATAGCTGATTAAAACAGGCTGTAGCTATAACTGTGGGGCCGAATCTTGTTTTTACTTTTAACCAGGTGATAGAGGACATGTGTTACTGTAATATAATCATCATTTATGGGCATGTTTGTATGAAAGGTTTTAGAGAAAAACGAGTTTGTAAAACCCCCTCTCGACCAGTGATGCAGCTCTGCTTAGACGCTGCTAATCAATGATAGAAGGGCTGAGCGGAGCGACAGCAGAGCAGAGCGAAAGAGTGTTTTTTTTTGTTACTCACGATATCAAGAGGTCGGTTTACCGTCAACAAAGTATTTATTCAGGTAGTAGATGACTCCGATTCTTAGAGGAATGAAATGCAGTCTGTCTAAAGAAGCATAAACTGACGTTAGTAGTGACTGCGCGTCCGTGCACAAAGTCCAAAATCAGCACACTGTATAGCGGATGCTTCACCTCAGCCTGGCCTGGGTGGAAGCATTCTGCGAACGCCAAAAAGGGGACATGTTCGAGGTGGCAGGGGGGCTCATAACACCGCAAATATGGGTGGAAACCACGGATGAAAACATGCCTGTTTCCACACAGATCCAGGAAATAGTACAACTGCATTTTAGATGCGGTTCTGAGCATCAGTGTGGTCAACGCGCCAATTGATTATACAAATTGGATCAGTAAACGTATTTCTATCCCAAATTTAGTTTCATACTAAAGATATTTCACATTGAATGTTGAATGTATTCCATTATCTCAAACTACGTTCAAGTTATAGCCTTTTGAAACCTCCAAGTTGAGGTTTCCATTTTCCATTATAGCCGCCACCTTGCGAAGTCATCATATGCAAATTAGATGAAAAAACGTAATTCCCATCACAAACTTTGAGTCATACTGAACAATTTTGTCATTGACAGTATACCTTTATCTCAAACCACTTTCAAGTTATAGCTTTTTGAAATCTTGATATCAAAATTGTATATTTTCGTGGAAAAAACCCTGGTGCCTAAAGGGTTAAAAGTGGCGGGAAAGTAACTAAAAAGAAAAAGAAAAAGAAAACTTTTTGGAATTGCTCCCAAGAGCACATTTCTTCACTTATCAACACAAAATGCCTATGTAGACGTTCAGGAAGGGCTCAGCCTGCTTCACGTTAACCTGGTTTCATGATTGGAAATACAGTTTGGCCAGAAATCCTTCCTGTTCGAGGGGTGCTCTAAGCATTTTCTCTCTGTCTTTTCCAACTGCCATGACAGTTCCAGCTGCAACTTATTAGTTCGTTACTTAGCAACCTCAGCGTGCTTGAAAGAGGAGAGGGGAAGACGGTGGCCATTAATTAAGTAATTCATTTGACATTTAATAACTTTAATTAGAGGATATTTACTGGAGGAATCAAATTCGCTCTTTTTGTTTCGGGTGGATTTATAAACTGTACTCCCACTCAACTCTTCCTCTCTGGCTCTAAGTCTGAGGTAAGCGAACATCTTTTTCAACTATTTTGCTAGCATGCTGTCAAAAATGTAGGTTTTTGACTTCTTTAACATTTGGGCTCATAGGTATTCATGTGCTTATCAGTCAGGATTTACAACTGACATTCCAACTAGCTGTATAGATATGCTGTTTGTTAACATTAGCGACCAATTTGGCGATTTCGGCCGGGTTTGAGGCCAGAGTTAATGTGGTGGGGTCCAGACGAATCGAACAGGGTATTGGGGAGGTGTGTGGGTGGTCGGGATTGGCAGCTATGAACGGAAGTTGCTGCTCCATAGAGAAACAGTGGGGATTAAATATAGGTCTTTTTGGAATTGCTATTTAAATTGTTAGGGGGGGGGGGGTAAAACATTCATAATCGTCTGGATACTGGTTGACCTTGCAAACTATTGGCTAGTGTTGTATGGGGAGTTCTGTAGTCCTGTAGTTTATAGATGATTGAACCTGTGTGTCTGCTACTAACTGATTAATTGCACTGAATGGGTTGACAGTTCATCATTAAGTCATTAATGTACAGACTGCCTGTGTGTATGCACATATATATGTATCTATCTATATATATATACATGAGTGTGTGTGTATGTGACTGTGTGTTCTTCTTCATTAATGTTGCAAAAAATCACTGTTTTTGTTAGTGTCATAGCAGAATTGTGTGGCCTAGAGCTTTACGTGAATTTTGCTAGCTTCTTGCTAAGTCCTGATTTGTTAGGATGTTTAATTGCATATGGATTGATTTGAGGTTTAACACTGAAACAGCTGTATAAGTTTATATTGTTTTCTGATATTTATACTGCGGTATCATTTTCATAATAGGTGTATTTATAATACCAAAGTCATAGAACTCCTGTTGATCTGTCACACACCTCAGCAATGGTAGTAGTAATATTCTGAAAATTACTCAACAGTGTCAATGATGTATGGGGGAGAGTCCCGGGCCAGAGTCACGCACACTCAAATGTCTTTAGAATTTTTTTTCTCTAGTTATCATCATCGCCACCGTCATCATTATCATAATCATCATTATCCCCAGACAGTTTGGGGTTTATTCCTACTCTGTTTAAGTTGATTTTGGAGAAGTAGAAGAGAGTCTTCAATAACATTGTTGCATGATGGCAGCCAGCAGAGAATGATAGGAGGTCAGGTCAGCGAGGGATCTGAACTTCCCCCTCTTCCTCTCCACAGTCAGGCTACACAGATCTGTCAGAGCAGAGGAACTCAACACTCATTCTTAATACATGTATATTAGCTGTAATGTATTTAGCCTGAAAATGCCTTTTTGGTTAAAGGCGTGTATATTTCTTTAAACTTATCATTCGAGTTGTAAAGGTTTACAGTGTGAGCACATTTACAATAGTCAGCCTCCCTTCACTCCTTTCAAATCCCAACTGTGTCAAGGGCCTGAATTCCCTGTCCTTCCACATGGTATGATGTAATCATGCTAGAAGACATAAAATACTGCTACATGAAGGGTGACTTTAGAGTTAGGGTCACATCGATGGTGTGTCTCAAAACAAGGTAACATACTGTACATGTATGTGCTTAAAATATCTCTTATGTACTATTATTAATATTACAAAGTTACACTGTCTGCTTTTTAAACGTATTGTGAAATGAGTCGCTACATTATGGTCAGTCTACATATAAGATGATTGATTTTTTTAATCCTTTGATTTCTTCACAGAAATGACCTTCAGTGACAATGCATCAACAGTGACATGGTTTACTCTTTCTGGGTTTGATGACATGATGGAACACAGAGCCACATACTTCTCTTTCACTTTACTGTGTTACAGTGTGATTATACTAGTAAATGTTGCTCTTATTTTGACTATAGTCCTGGATGAAAACCTTCATGAACCCATGTACATCTTCCTGTGTAACTTGTGCATCAGTGGCCTGTTAGGGACAACGGCATTTTATCCCAAGTTCCTTCTAGATCTACTGTCTGATATTCAGGTTATCTCTTATGCAGGGTGTTTAATCCAAATTGTTGTCATTTATTCGTCTTCCTGTGAAGACGTTGTAATTCTAGCAGTGATGGCTTATGACAGGTATGTGGCCATTTGTAGACCACTGGAGTATCACTCTGTTATGACTAAACAGAGGGTCACTGTGTTAGTGAGTTATCATTGGCTCTCTACGTTCAGTGTCATATCTGTTAACATTGTGTTTACAAGTAAACTGAGGTTGTGTGGATCACATATAGAGAGGCTCTACTGTGCAAACTGGTCTGTTGTTAAACTCTCCTGCTCTTCAATTACAGCAAACAATATATTTGGGTATTTTACTCTTCTTTTCTATGTTGCACATATAATATTGATAATTTGTTCATATGCATGTCTTATCAGATCATGTTTGAGGTCTATTGAGGATAGAGGAAAGTTTATGCAGACCTGCATGCCACATTTACTGTCCTTGATTAATGTAGGAGTTGCTTTATTGTTTGATTCTCTGTACAGTAGATATGGTTCTGCAGACACATCACAAATCTTTAAAAATGTCATGGCAGTACAGTTTTTAGTCATTCCTCCCATTCTAAACCCGCTTATTTATGGTCTAAAACTTAAACTGATTAGATACCGAATTTTGAGTTTCTGTATGAGCAGTACACAAAGGAAAACTTCTTTGATGTAAAAATAACCATATTAGATTTTTGGGAGAATAGTAATTGAAGTACCTTCGTACAAAGTTGCTAATAACCTAGTAGAGAAGTCACACCTGACAAATTATGACATTTAATTCACCCTCACTGTACTCTGTGGTGGCATTCAATATTTCTCTCCTTATCTATCTATCTTATCACTCCTGAACTAATATATCTCTCTTTAATGTTTTTTTATCTAAACACCTATCAAAGGACCTAATTTCTGCCACAAGGTTATGGTTGTAGTTCATAACAATTCAATTTCATGTTGAAGTCATCGTTCCTCTCCGGAGATCTCATCTACATGCAATCATTCAACAGCAGGTGAAGTTTGTGTTCACTAGGTAAATGGAAATCTTAAATGTTTTGTAACCTTACTGCACCATTTAACATGAGCAACACTGTGTTCTCACAGGTACGTTTAAGGATAAGATTATTTTGAATCATTTTATCTGTTTTATAGACACCATCATGACCTTTTGAGTGTGTGAGTAGTTTTAGATCGCAAATCAATTTTTTTTACCTGAAATGTTGTTTGATAATAGTTGTAGTAGTATAAAACAATCCTTATGGAGAATACAGAGTTGTTTATTGTTGCAATGATTTCAATCAGCGGCCATGGAAATGCAGATACAGTTGAAAAGTGTAGACTGAGCTTTTTCATGAGAGTTCGGCTCATTAAACCATTCAAGGCTCACACTTGGTGGTGGAAGGAATTATATTGTTACAGGGTAATAAGATGATACACACAGATTTACACCCTTCTATTATACAGAAACATCTGGGATCGGCCAAGATGTTCATAGGGGGATGTTCATAGGGGGAGTGTTTGGTGAACAGCACCACCTTCTGTTTTCATCTAACTGATCACTTCCCATCTCTATAAGAACAACTTAGTAACATACAGGAGCTTCTGTTTACATACAGCCATAATCACCATCATCATTATTGTCATCAGGATATTCAGGTTATCTCTTGTGCAGGATGTCTAACTCAGGCTTTCATTACACACTGTTTAGCCTGTGCAGGCATATTTAAGGCATATTTATATGGTTTCTAAAGTAAGAGGCCAAAATTATGTAATAAACAAGGAAACACATTCGTTCCTAATGTTGGACCTCTATGGATCCATATCCAGGAGGTCCACTAGATAACCTACATTTACATTTATTCAATTAGCAGACGCTTTTTTCCAAAGCGAAATCCAAGAGAGCTTTACAAAAGCGCATCGGTCACTGATCATAGCAACTTGATAGTCCCCAAACGTAGCGGGTTTATATATTATGAAACATAAAACATACATCGTGAAACAATTATAAGGTATGCATCTCCACCGAGCAAAAGTGTACCTGTAGGAAAGCAAACAACAATAACAAATTACCTGACTGCGAGGTACCAAACATTCTATGCAGGTTAGGACTGCTCAAAAAGGGCAACAGGTCCCCCAGTAGGAATCCTTACGACCCTGGGGGAAAACTATAAGATCCAGCAGTTATTCGTAAGTATAAGTGCGTCTTGAGCTTTTTTTTTAAGGTGAGGAGACAGTCAGTGTCTCTAATGGAGGTGGGGAGTTGATTCCACCATTGGGGAGCCAGACAGGGCAAGACAGACAGCTTGTGTTGGGACCGGGCTCTTTTGAGGGGTGGGACCATTAGACGGTTGTCAGAGGAGGACCGTAGGTGGCGGGCATGGGTGTAAGGCCGTAGGAGAGACTTAATATAATTCGAAGCAGTCCCTTTCACAGCTCGGAAGGTCGGTACGCAGGGTCTTGAATCTGATACTGGCCATGATGGGAATTCGTTGGGAACTTGCCATAAATTATAACACGGTTTCGTATCTTTAAAAAGTGAAAACATATAGAATCATCTCTAGGTGGGGACCATTTGCACCAGAGGATATTCTGAATGGGTGTTATGATTATGGGGAACATGTTCTCCTTTGTAAGGGCCCTCTGGCCCCAAAACGTTTGAGAACTTCCTCTTTCACTCAGTATCAGTCATAGTTTTATCCATAGAACGAGACATTGCACGTGAGTAAACTTTCAGGCATGTGTTACATTCGTAAACGCAACTTGTTCATCCAACAAAACGAAAACGTAGCATCACACAATCTTTGGATACTGACACAGACACCTGGCTGCTTAGTGTGGAATCAGCTAATCGTTCTAACAAAAATCCTACTTATAATTAATCCTATCCTAATCCATTGTCTGTTGCGCAAAAAATTCAAAATGTACACTTTTCACCCTGCTGTATGGGCTCATTCTTTGGGGGGGGGGGGGGGGGGGGGGGGACGACGACACATACAGCATTTTCCAATATTGGGGGTATACACGTCATCCCCCCATCCCCCCCCGGCCAATGCACACGCTCTCTCACAAAAGGATTCCTGGAATTGTCTTATTTTGCTTATTAAGCCTTGAACTATATTCCAGAACATTCCCCAGGTATGTACAGCTCCTCATTGTGGCTTTAGCTCTGTGCTTTAGGTCAGCAGGAAGAAAGACAATCTAACATGATCACTCTGTCCTGGATCAGCCAAAAGTTTTATACTTAAGCTTCTGTAATTTTCTATTTTAATTTCCCTCAGGCCTGTTGGAGGGGTAATCCTGTCCAGGCTAATGAGAAACATTAACCCCAGCAAATGAAGTTATCTCTGTGTTTCAGACTTTTCTGTATGCTGTTGTGTAGAACTAAATTATGCAGAACTGCGTTGCTATTCGACTAAAATATTGAACCTGCAGTTCGAGATAATTGTATTTTTTGTATTTACTTGGCACAAGAAGAAATATAATACTAAGTATGTGCATGAAATGAGAAAGAAACTAAACTAACTTTATTGAAATTGAAAGTTAATATTGTTCTGTATGCATATGTGCCCTCATAGTTCAATGTCAGTTGCTTTAAATGTTATTATTATTATTATTATTATTTTGTTTATAAATAAATAATTCTGGTATTTATTAATTTTTTAAGATCTACTTGTCTTATGTTTGGAACTTCATAATGAGATGCAACTTATAAAGAGCAAGGAATGGCGTTAGCATTTCACCAGAAGTAATATTCTCAATAGTAATTGAGTTAATCATAACCTGAGGAATGTTTGATTGAAAATGTGCTCTGGATAAGAGTGTCTGCTAAATGACTACATGAAGAGACTTGCTATTAGATGTCAAGTTGAATATTTGGATGAAAGATGTGAAAAGCATATATTTGTGAAAAGGAATGACTGGCATGGGGAAGGTCAAAAAGGTTGAAATCAAGATAGCAAGAGAGAGTTTGTTGCAATCGGTTTTACAAGCGGTCGTCTCTCCAAAGACTGACATGTAATGATGGTGTTCTTACTGATAGACGTGAGCGTTCTGGCTCTCTGTAGGTAATAAAGTGAATTCAATCTGGCCACTAGACGGTGCTGCTCTGCATTCTTCTAGTTGTTGTTTTACTGTTCCATCTTGCATAGAAGTATCTTGCGTAGAAAAGGTGACAGTATTCGCAGGGAATCATTTGGCTGAGTGGTTAAGGTGTCCGGCTACGGTTCAGAAGCTTGCGAGTTCGATTCCTGGCTGTGGCAACATGATGTTGTGTCTTTGGGCAAGGCACTGCACCTGCCTCAGTGGGAATGTTCCTGTACTTGCTGTAAGTTGCTCTGGATAAGAGTGCTGCTAAATGTAAAATGCATTTCTGTGGATGTTGAGTATTCTTCCCATTGTAGATTGTCTGAAAGTACAATCATCTTTACACTCACTGAAGTATTGAGAAAAAGCTAATGTCAGTTGTTTTAAGTAGACCAACCATATGGGATTCTTTTACAAACGGGTTGGAAATCCATTTCCAAAAGGCTTCTTCTGTAGTTATTGTTGCTGTCTCCCTTTTCATTTCTGTCCTTCCTGTCAGTCAGACGGTGAAGGAACTCCAGCAACAATAGATCCAGGTGTTGTGAAGGTTAACAGGTCGTCCATGTCACAGACACATGCAGTGATTCCTGCAATTATAGTTAGATGGTGCCACGAGGATGCTGTCACTACAGACTACTTCACACTGCTTCTCCACCGCTTGCTGTGTGACAGCCTCCCGCCTCAGTTTTTCTTCCTCAGCATTTTCCAGATATTTTGTGATCTGGTACTCAGTGTGTCCTTTCCCCATTTCTGTTTTTGTTAAGTTTGTGTTTTTATTTTTTCAATATCTTTCAATATGATTTCAAGTCCCGGAGAAAAAAGTATGATATTGGATTGTCAGGAAGCTTCAAAAGTCAGTATGAAAAGTAGACAACGGTTTATCGCAACAGAGGAACAGTATACATGTATAATACTGTTTTGATCAATGGTTGACCCAGATTATCAAAGATAGTTCATCGATAAATAATGACTGCGATGAGAGTTACTGATTTCTCAACATTGACCTGTTGGTGGGTATTGTAGCAGGCCAGGAGGAATCAGGTTCCTGGGTTTAAGCTCTTTGATTTTTCAAGCAGACCAGAAGTGACACAAACTCTATCTCCCCCGAAGCAATGCTTCAGAGGGGCTGTCAGTTCCCATCAGTCAGCCTCCCTCCACTCGGGGTCTCAAGCTGCCAGGAGCCACGCAAGCCCTGCAGATAGTTTGATGAGGCCTGTCCTTATGGAACATTTAACTCCAGCCCCAGTCTCAGTCTCCATCTCCGACCCCTAGCCTCTCAGCCAAAGGGCCGCTATCTCAGCCTAGTCCCAAGTCCCAAGCATGCTAGTGATAGTCCCCCAACCTCATTGCTTGTTGACCCAGACACAACTTCAGCCCTATCCTAGAGTCCAAGAAACAACTTTAACTGAATCCCATGTTCCACATACAACCCCAGGTCTTTTCCCGGTGCTAGCCCCGACCCCAGCCCTAACCATAGCCCTGCCCAACATCACAGCCCAAAAGTACTGCCTGTGCCCTATCTATTCTCTAACACTTACAGCCTACAGCTCCAGCCTCTTCCCCATCCCCACCCATGACTCTGCTAGAGAGGAATCGACCAGGAACTAAAAAAAGATCAGCCTGAGTTGCAGTTTATAAGTGGAGCTGATGGTAAATGATTCATACCAAATGAGCAGTGTGCTGTCAAAGGTGTTTCTGAGGGTGGAAATAAAGAGTCAATGCGTACTCTCTTGCCTGGACGGGGTGTGATGAATTAGAGAGGAGGGTTGGTTCTCTGCGGAGGCTGAATCTGCCAGAACTCTTGTCGTTTGTCAGACAGGCAAGAAAAAAAGACAGTCTGAATGGTAACAAGCTGTTACCCCCTTGTGTCTAATGAAGAAGACTTCTCTGATATGGCATTGCTTAATGAGCATCTCCGCTCTGTTGACGGAGGCCACTGTGGATCAAGCTGGCCCGAGCTATAAATCTTACATCCGCATTTTCAACTGGAAACCGGTGAAAAGCATTTATCGGACTGGGTCATTGACTGTCTCTCCAACACAGAAGCACTTCTATTGAGTTTCTGTTTGATAATCAAGCAATTAGGAGACTGTCTGACTAAAGGCCAAATCAACAGGGGGGTTGCCTTCTTGCAGCTAGCATCACGCATCCTGTTGATTTTTTCAAGCCTTGCTAATTAAAGCGTCCGGTCTTTTCTGTGTACTAAGCGTAAATGTTTCAGTATTAAGGCTAAACTAAACGGTGTACGGTTCAATACTACTACAGCAACAGGACAATATGTACTCTGACCCATTTAACTTAATAATAACAATGCATGTGTCTTATTTATGACTTATTTATTTTCACTCATTCACTACCAAGTCGCCATCCAATATATCATTTATAAAAGTACTATTCTGGCCTGTATTGAAACGAATTGTCAGAATTGTTGAGTCAGGTAGCTCAGTGGTTAAGGCGTGAGGCTCAAGATCGAATTCTATTCCCGGCTGTGGCTACATGACGTTGTATCCTTGGGCAAGGCACTTCACCCTACTTGCCTCATGGTGAATCTCCCTGTACTTATTGTAAGTTGCTTTGACTAAAAGCATCAGATGAATGTAAATCGTGGACTTTTAAATTAATGGATTTTCGGGACATATCTGTAGCTTATTCAATTTTGGTCTGTTGAGCAACATTAAATCAATTGTGAAATTTTGAAAAGAAAAAATAACTGGCTATGTGACGGAACGCATAAATAATTTTCCTGCTGAGATGCAGGGAATTCCAGTAGAAATGTTAAGAGGATAAGAGCTTATACCAAGTGTGCTTGGTACTCGAGTGTGCAGTGATACTTCAAACACTAACCCTGACTGTGCAGAAGTGTGTAATATGCTAGATTTCATCAAACCATCCGTTTCTACCAACGAGGCCACTTGCTCTGTGTGTAGTAAGGTTGTGTGTATGTATGCATTGTGTGTCTGTGTGAGAGACGTTGTGTGCTGTTTCCACTCGTCTGATGCAAGGGACAGTTGTGAGCCGAGAAGGGAAACATTTGAATGCTGGCTTCTCTAATTCCTGGTGAAAATTTGAGTTGATTAAATACAGGGTTTTAGTTCTGAGTGACTGGATTTAATGCCCCATAAAAGGAGCTTATGAAAGCTCAGGATAGCCTCTCGCTGACTCTAGAACTACCACATAGAAGATCAAGAAACTTTTTTAAGAATACCATCAGATTCATTCCTCTCTGCCCTTCTACATATATTTTGGAGGAGACATTCTGGGTGAAATGGACTGGATTTTCCACTCCGATAACCTTCATACAACCCCTTTCAATGACTTCATCATTAACGCACAATATAAAATCTGACACAATGGTAAATGGACTGCATTCATATAGCGCTTTTCTACCTCAGCGACACTCTAAAGCACTCTACATTTTTGGCCTCTCATTCACCCATTCATCCACTGCAGGAGGTGAAGCTGCCAAGCTGGATCCACCCCCCCACCCATCAGGAGCCCTTCTGGGTTCTGTGTCTTGCTCAAGTCTACTTGGACACATGTCCGCGATCGAGACACCAGGCTTACGACTGATGTTTGACTTCGTTCACTCCCTAAGCTACGACACAACCACGTCTCTTAAGTATAAAATATAGGGTTAGGGTTACGGTTAGGGCAACTAGTCCAAAGTGTCCTATGACTAATTTATGACAAAGATAAGCAACAACGTTCCGGAAGGCTGTGAAAACCTCTTTGCCTCTATCTGGAAAGACCTTGCGGTTCTTCCCTTGGAAACGGAGATACAAAGGCAAACACCACAACTTGCATGCAGAGCGACAAATTGAGGCTGGATACTTCATTTGGCAAGAAAATATATCTAACTTATTCCAGGTGAATTTGGTTCTATTACCACAGGAAACAATGCAGTTCAGTATGACTCACATTGCAAAACATTCCGTTTATGTATTTATTTGTGCCTCCCACTCTCAATCTGGGGAGAGACTCTGTGCCTGTACGAGTCTAAAAGCCAGCAGATGGAGATCGTACAGGGGATGTTCACCTCCACAGGTTGTCTCATTTCTTCTCAGCTATCTCAGGTTCAGTCAAGCGTTGTTGAGAAGCTACGTGGGTGAGCAGAACACAAACATGGGAGAAGTCTATTTGGACTGACACATCATTTTCCTTATACATATTTCAAGTTGTTCGGGGAGGCCTGGACTCAACCAAACCACACCGCTTTTAGATTTCAATTAACTGATATGACACGTTCAGTATGTTGGAGGGAATGAAAAGTTTGAAATATACCCTCAAACTTAGCAAATTGAACATGCAGCCTACGAACACTAAGAAATGTGTGCGCTGGCATGTCCCAGTTTTGTGTTTGTCCAGTGGAGGGCAGTGTGTGACCAGTGACTGCGTCTCAGTCCTCTGTTTCCAGTCTCCTCATGTCCTACCTTTCTGAAGAAAACCTTCTGGAGACACCAGGTGCACTGATTGTAACTGCTGTTATTTGTTATAAAATCGTTGACTGACATTCTTTTATCACGTCAGTTTATTTTTAGCCGTTAACTGAGATAATGTTTTACTCAGTGAAAATGTTGCTCTTTAGGCCCGGTACGATTGTCATTCTTCTGTGAGATATAGAATGAACTTTTTGCTCACGATAAAATTACTGTCTTTCAACATGTTAGCCCTAATACGGTACACACACACACACCTGCAGCACACAATGAGAAATGTATTACAGTGTGTAAATCTTTTGAAATAGCATTTCAATTGAACATCAAAAACTGACTAAATTAGATTGGAGGATCGATTTTCATCAGAGGAACTGTAGGGATGCGTGAACCACTAAATCAGAGGTCTGGTTCTTTGCAAGCCCTTAAATCTAATATGATCGTACTTTTTCAACACAATAACCAATTTTTATATTCAAGTGGCCGCACTCAGTTGTCACACTTTGTGTGCGTGTGTGCCAAGTGTGTGTGTGGCATGTGTGGGTGTGGTGTGTGTGGTATGTGTGTATGGTATGTGTGTGTGTGTGTGTGTGGTATGTGTGTGTATATATTTGTGTGTGTGTGAAGGGTACAGGACTCTCCCTGTGGAGGCTGACATTCCAGCACAGTCGGAGCTGAATGTGGATGTGGGATTTCATGAGGAGAGGGAAATTGCTGTTTCTGCTCAGTAATCTGTGGCTGGCTGATCAATTTGGGGAACCCTCTGTGATGTGTCCTGACAGCTGCGACTCCAAAGCTGCTTGGACGCACTGTGAAGGCAAAGCCTGTTAGAGTCAGCCTGCATATCAAACGCTGCAGCGTTCAGGGAAGTCTTATCTTCAGGAAGGCTCACACTGTCGTTTCCTCATCTGAAAGTGGCAATAGCGATGGTGCGGAGTGTGTGTATGTGTGTGGGTGTGTGTGTGTGTGTGTATGTGTGTGTGGGTGTTTGTGGGTGTGTGTATGTGTGTGTGGGTGTGTGTGGGTTTTTGTGGGTGTGTGTATGTGTGTGTGGGTGTGTGTGTGGGTGGGTGTGTCTGTGTATGTATGTGTGTCTGTGTGTGCGTGTAGGTGTGTGCATGCGGGCTGTTCAATGGTATTGAGCACTCCAGCCCCATCGACAAGGCTGTGATGAAGTACAACACTGTTAGCCATAACGCAGCATCTCTGTAGAAGGACTGGAGCTGCTCTGCACGTCATCAGTAGGAGAGATGAGAAATGAGTTGTGTTCATTCACAACATCATTCATGTAAAAACCGATAGACTTTGGATATTCTTCCTGTAGTTGCCGCAAACTATTTATTGTATTCGATTATTATTGTTCAATTGTGTACTCATGGTATTAATATATTGATATTGTTCACAGGAATAGGATGTAGGATTAGGCCTTATTTAAAATGTATTATAAGATTAGATAGGACACTAAACAACTGTCAAGAGGAGCAACACCACAGCATCAGCTGCCCTTATGCTTGTTGCAAATAGCGGATGAACTTGAAATTCAAACATTTCTCCCAGAGATTGTGTAACGCTTTCAAAACAATCCAATCAAAAGCCTCATCCTCGTCATCACTTCATGTTTCCAGGTCTAGTGTGTTTTCAGAGCGTACCGTGGTTTTGGCCTCTCAGAGGACTTGCCCTTGAGACAGCAGGACCTTGATTGGTCACTTTACACAAGCCTTCCACACTCTCCCCTTTCCTTTTTTAACTCAATTTTCGTCTCTCGGCTGTTCCCGTTTCACATATCCCACAGTCTGCGTCTCCTGTTGGGGCAGGGTGGCTAGTGAACGTGTCATATCCTGTTCCTCCCCTCCCCCGTCACAGTGGAAATCTGTAATCTTCATGTCGGACCAGAAGGCTCAACCAAATTCCCCATGACAACGTGTCACCATGCCAAGAAACAAACACATATTCCGTCAGACCACTCCTCTGTTGCCAGCAGAAACGGACGGCAGGGAAAGGCGACGGCGCATATTCCAGTGTGTGTGTGTGTGTGTGTGCGTGTTTGTGCGTGTGTGTTTCTGATGCGGAGTGGAGGCTGCTGTTCAGTGGCAGACATTACCGCTCAGCTGGATGTTTGATGGAAATCAAGTGTGCACGCGTGTTGACAACTGTGCGTGAGCGCGTACGTACGTGTGCCCGTGTGTGTGTGCGTGTGCGCCCGTGTGTGTTTGCCTGTGCCCGTGTGCCTGAGGTAAGTCCCGCGCGGCAATATGCTGAGGGTGCAGGGCCCTCTTCACATGGAGAGAGCCGGCAGGCAGGCAGGAGACAAGTACATCTGATTGGCTGCGTTTCTGCTGTGGCGGGACTGTGGCAACACACGGAGATGCTGAACTGCAGGTTGATTACCTCTCTAACAAACTGAGCCCCTGTGTGCAGATTAAGGGGAGGCGGGGGGTTGGGAGGCGGCGGGGGGGGGGGGGTGTAGAGCTGAAGAGACCGTCTGAAATTACTTCATGAATTTCAGAGGATTCGCATAAGGCACTGACATCCACATGTTATTAGACAGACTTCCTCTCCATCGACAGACTTGTTCCTGTGACGGTTGAAGTGCCTCCATTTTATATCACAGAGATGGAATGATTGGACATAACTGAGAGGGAATCACTCAGAGGTCATTACATGGTAATATAAGAGTGCATTATAATACAGGATAGATCCTGGCAGCTACAGTATACAAGATAGGTCCTGACAGCTACAGTATACAGGATAGGTCCTGGCAGCTACAGTATACAGGATAGGTCCTGGCAGCTACAGTATACAGGATAGGTCCTGACAGCTACAGTATACAAGATAGGTCCTGACAGCTACAGTATACAGGATAGGTCCTGGCAGCTACAGTATACAGGATAGGTCCTGACAGCTACAGTATACAGGATAGGTCCTGACAGCTACAGTATACAGGATAGGTCCTGACAGCTACAGTATACAGGATAGGTCCTGACAGCTAAAGTATACAGGACAGGTCCTGACAGCTACAGTATACAGGACAGGTCCTGACAGCTACAGTATACAGGATAGGTCCTGACAGCTACAGTATACAGGATAGGTCCTGACAGCTACAGTATACAGGATAGGTCCTGACAGCTAAAGTATACAGGACAGGTCCTGACAGCTACAGTATACAGGACAGGTCCTGGCAGCTACAGTATACAAGATAGGTCCTGACAGCTACAGTATACAAGATAGGTCCTGACAGCTACAGTATACAGGACAGGTCCTGACAGCTACAGTATACAGGATGGGCTATGATAGCTACAGTGGATAGCATATTACGTCTTGTTCTTCTATCTCATCAAGCAGTGGCTACATAAGAAAGTCTGAAGGCCACATCCCCATCATGAGAATGCAGGTGTGGGGAGATGTGAGTTGTGGAGCAGCGGGACAGTCCGCTTGCTGTTGAGGAGCAGGTGAGGTATGAAAAGCTCTGAGGTTTTCATTAAAACCTGCAGTGTCATATGAAGACGGTTTTGAGGGCAGGACCATCGGAGGCGGGGCTTCCATACCAAGCTGTGGGTCACTTACAGAACAAGTCTGGCTGTAGTCGCTGCGCCACTCAAGAAGCAGAGGTCATGGTGAGATGTAGAGTTAAGGATAGAGGGTGATAGAGGGTGAGAGGTAGAGGTGTAGACAGTTAAAGATAGAGGGTGTTGGAGGGTGAGAAGTAGAGGGGTAAACACAGATAGTGGCTGGTAGAGAGTGAGAGAGTTACAGAGTGAGAGATAGAATGGTTAAGGTGGAGGGGTGCAGGGGTATCAATCTCCAGTCCTCGAGGGCCGCTGTCCTGAAGATTTTAGATGTTTTCCTGCTCCAGCACAACTGATTCTAATTAAGGGTCTTTATCAGGCTCTGTGGAGGTGTGCTGGAGCAGGGAAACATCTAAAACCTCAAGGACAGTGGCCCTCGATGACTGAAGTTTGACACCTGTGGACTGTTAGAGGGTTAAAGGTAGTCAAATTAGAGTGTTAATGGTATAACTCTAAAGGGATAGAGGGGTAAAGGTAAAGAGGTACAGGATGAATTGCCACTCCCTCTCTGGTGCCAAGTTAGCCTCCAGAATGGATCCTGCACACATCAAAGTACCAAAGCTGCCTCAGCAAGTAGTCTTTTACTGGAGGGCTGTGGTGTTGCCAGCCCACTTCAGCCTGTTGAACTAGCAGAATCTCAGGTACTTATGGTTCTCCACTGTTTCAACCACAGTCTCCCAGATGAGAACAGGGATTAAGGGATTCTTAGAACTCTGGAAATCCACAACCATCTCCTGCATCTTGGATATGGTGAGCAGCAGGTAGTTCTTCTTGCATCACCAAACAAAGACATCGACCAAACGCCTGTACTCCCTCTCTTAACGCTCCCTAAAATACACCACATAAGCAGTGGAATAACAGACAGTTGCGTCATAATTCCGAACGCGTACAGAGTTAATGGCAAGCGGAACAGTACAATGTCTTGCTCACCACATTCTCAGACACACAGCTCTGCAGCCTCACTAATTGTGGTCTCCCATGCAGATAGTTGAGCGCCCAGGAGTCTGTTCAACTGCGTCTGCTTCATCTTCTCCTCTGGCAGTTGAAGCTGTATGCTGATGAGGGTACTGGAGAAGTCCAGAGATTCACCATCCACCCGTCTCCACTGAGTTAGGAGGATGCCCCTCTTAGAGGTAGAGGGTAGGGGTAGGGAGGTAGGGGGCAGGGATAGAGAGGTGGAAGGGTAGAGAGGTAGAGGGCAGAGGTATAGAGGTAAGGGGGCAGGGGTAGAGAGGTAGGGGATAGGGGTAGAGAGGTCGAAGGGTAGAGGGTGGAGGGGTAGAGGGCATTTGCAGGGGGGCAGGTGGAGAGAGGTAGAAGCACAGGGGTAGAGCAGTAGAGGAGTCGAGAGGCAGGAGTAGAGATAGACCCTGAGGCAGAGGCAGGGCAGGGTTGTCTCTGTCCAGCAGATTGGCCCACCTGGTGCTCTGGAGACCTCATCGCTGACACGGCATTTTAATATTTCACCACACGCAGAGTCAACCATATGTCCCTGCCCCCCGCCACCACCTCCACACTCATGAATAATGAATACAAATGCACTTCCAATATTTGAAGGAGAAATAATATGCCCATGGTACTCATTCTAGACATCTATTTTTACCAGCTTTGGTATGTTTTCACCCCTATCATAAGATGTTGGCAGTGTGGAGCCAGAAGACTTGACAGAAATGAGATAATGCTTAGTTTCCCTCTTTGTCCGTACAATCAATCAGAGTCCGGGAAGACCAGTAGCCCTGGGGGGTTAGTGCCGGTACTGAGGTAGACTGTGCTTTGAACTGAACAGGTCCTCTGGTTGTACAGTCATTCTCCTACACAGCTGGAGTTCAAAACCTTGGCCTTGGCCCTCACACAAGTGAAACCTTTGTAATGGAAGAATTGTAGATATTCTCACACAGCCCAATGAAGTGGAGACACATGTCTTCCCTGTGTGGTGAGATTAATATGCAAGGAGTGTCCTCAATCATGCATCTAACAGGATCACTCATCTATCACCGATTCAGCTTCTGAGGAGATACAGTGTTTTCTTCCTCATGCTGTGCAGACTGTGGAAGATTAGAAGTCTACCGTATTGAATTGCTGTTAATAATTCATGACATAATTTTGCTTTATCTCAGGAAAGTGATCTATGAAGCCCAGGGTGCCATCCATCAGTCTGCCACAGCCTTTTATGAGCAGAACTAACTGCATTCAGAGGCTTCGTGATGTCACACGTTGTATCAGGGAGACAGAACTGTCCTTTAGATGAATGCATTCTACCCTGGAACGCTTTAACCTGACATTTAGGTCACTGGGAGATAATTTTTTGCACTGCTGATAAATTCTTCATAAAAATCATCCATTTGAAGACTCAAGTAAAGTGAATTGCAAGTTTTGACTAACGAAACCCAAGTTGAGTTTTGACTGATGAAATGTATCTTGAAACCGCTTTTGAAGCAGAAGGAGTGATGAGGATTAGGCCCCGATTCAACTTGCGTACATCAGCTGTCCATTCAGACGTTGTCTCGAGAACATGAGTAGATTATCTCCTGACTGCTTTTTCTCACCCAAAAAGTGTGTGGATTTGTCACAGAGTCTGCAGTTGCACTGTGAGGCTGGCGGCAGGATATTGTGACACCCAAGCACAGAATGTGTCAAACACGAGGACTCGTTAATATTTCACCATCGAGTAACTGAGCCCTCTGCCTCGTATGGAAGAGCCATGAATTGTTTATGCCATTTGATTTTTTCCAATTCCGTTGCCTTTAACAAGGGTAGGGCAGAGCTCCCCTATTTTTTAAGAACATTTGCATGCAAAATTAGGTCTGTTACTCCGTCTCTTTTGAATGTTTAACTCTTTGTACATTTGTTTTTTCTCACTGATCTGGACAAATGCATTTGCCATTGGTATTGTGAGGTATATCCTAGGTATTTATATGCCAATCTAGTCCTGAGGAAACAATGCACTTTGACGCGCAGCATGTACATGCGCTATGTAATAGCAGTGAGTTGCAGAGAGGAAAGGGCAGTGGCCCAATATGAATTGGAGGCTGATCTCTACAATAAAAATGTGCCTTAGGTTTCAAAGGCATTTATACTTTGCCACGGAAACAGCCAGTTTCACCCTGGAACCTGGAAGAAATGATTGTTTCTTTGCAGCAGAATAATGATCATGTCTGAGATCGCAGGAGGGTTTCCTCCCCGCGTTTAATAACCTGCCCAGGGTGCAATTGATTTACTCTGTACACGCCTGAGCCTTTCTCTAATAAATCCTAAAGTTGCACCTGAACTACAGAAAGTGTTGACTTTGTAAACCACACGCTTGTTTTGAAGCATTACGAACAAGTCTACTCCGACGTGGCCGTGGATCGATACACTGTCCTCTGGTAGGAGCCCGGAGCAGAGAAACAGAACCACAGGAGGGGTAACCAAGACAGAACATTCTATGGGTGCCAATGAAGGTGGGACTGGCTTCTCATCTCCTGGACAGACCTGGAGCCAGAGGGCTGGTGCTCTGCCAGCTTTGTGTAGGCTATATGGTGTCCTTGCTTGCTGTCCTTGCAGCAGTGTTGACCTGCAGTCTCTCTCCCTCCTAGCACTAGCTTTTCCCTGTGGTGATCCTCCACCACACTGTCACCCTCAGTGGATCAGTCAGGGTTGAGTGGCTGTGCACAGTAGAGCAGTCAGGATTGAGTGGCTGTACACAGTAGAACAGTCAGGCTTGAGTGGCTGTACACAGTAGAGCAGTTAGGGTTGAGTGGCAATACACAGTAGAACAGTCAGGCTTGAGTGGCTGTACACAGTAGAGCAGTTAGGGTTGAGTGGCAATACACAGTAGAACAGTCAGGCTTGAGTGGCTGTACACAGTAGAACAGTCAGGGTTGAGTGCCAGTACACAGTAGAGCAGTCAGGCTTGAGTGGCAGTACACAGTAGAACAGTCAGGATTGAATGGCAGTACACAGTAGAGCAGTCAGGGTTGAGTGGCAGTACACAGTAGAATAGTCAGGCTTGAGTGGCTGTACACAGTAGAGAAGTCAGAGTTGAGTGGTTGTGCACAGTAGAGCAGTCAGGGTAGAGTGGCTGTACACAGTAGAACAGTCGGGGGTTGAGTGGCTGTACACAGTAGAGCAGTCAGGGTTGAGTGGCTGTAAACAGTAGAGCAGTCAGAGTTGAGTGGCTGTAAATACTAGAGCAGTCAGGGTTGAGTGGCTGTACACAGAAGAACAGTCGGGGGTTGAGTGGCTGTACACAGTAGAGCAGTCAGGGTTGAGTGGCTGTAAACAGTAGAGCAGTCAGAGTTGAGTGGCTGTAAATACTAGAGCAGTCAGGGTTGAGTGGCTGTACACAGTAGAGTCAGTTTTAGTGGCCACGGCGTAGGGCCAGGGTGGTATTTCTGGAGATGTGCCGGTACACAGGTGTTTGCCACTGGGAGGGCATGTCTCAGCAGAGAGGGAGCATCTCAGATGATTGGCTCATTTTGCCTGCTGCAGTGGAGGGGATTTAGATGTCTGGGTGCTGAGGATGATTGTCACTGGCAGGAGCATCATTCTGTGGTGCCACAGATGCCTGGCGCCAGAAAAACAGCTGCTCTACACTGTCACTGATGTCCCACAGCATTCCTCTGTGTTGGGTCGTATTAGTCTCTAGTATCCTCTGTGCTGGGTTAGCATGTAGCATTATAGCCTACGTGTTAGGTTATCCTGTAGCACCCTATATTTTGTATTAGCCTGTAGCATTCACAACGTTGGGTTAGCATGTAGTATCATTTGTGTTATCTTGTTTTGCATTCTTCTATGGCAGCACCCCCCCCCCCCCCCCCCCCCCCGGGGGACAAATAAAGGATTTCCTTATCTTATCTAGCAGAACTCGTGTATTGGGTTCTCTTGTAGTACTTTTGGTGGCATAGTATTTAGCATTGTGTGTTGTGTTGGCCTGTAGCATCCTGTGTGTTGTGTTAGCCTGTATCATCATGTGTGTTGTGTTAACTTGTACCATCCTGTGTGTTGTGTTAGCCTGTAGCGTCCTGTGTGTTGTGTTAGCCTGTAGAGTCCTGTGTGTTGTGTCAGTCTGTAGAGTCCTGTGTGTTGTGTTAGCCTGTAGCGTCCTGTGTGTTGTGTTAGCCTGTAGCGTCCTGTGTGTTGTGTTAGCCTGTAGAGTCCTGTGTGTTGTGTTAGCCTGTAGCGTCCTGTGTGTTGTGTTAGCCTGTAGCGTCCTGTGTGTTGTGTTAGCCTGTAGCGTCCTGTGTGTTGTGTTAGTCTGTAGCGTCCTGTGTGTTGTGTTAGTCTGTAGCGTCCTGTGTGTTGTGTTAGCCTGTAGCGTCCTGTGTGTTGTGTTAGCCTGTAGCGTCCTGTGTGTTGTGTTAGCCTGTAACATCCTGTGTGTTGTGTTAGCCTGTAGCGTCCTGTGTGTTGTGTTAGCCTGTAGCGTCCTGTGTGTTGTGTTAGCCTGTAGCGTCCTGTGTGTTGTGTTGGCCTGTAGCGTCCTGTGTGTTGTGTTAGCCTGTAGAGTCCTGTGTGTTGTGTCAGCCTATAGCATCATGTGAGTTGTGTCAGCCTGTAGCATCCTGTGTGTTGTGTTAGCCTGTAGCGTCCTGTGTGTTGTGTTAGCCTGTAGCGTCCTGTGTGTTGTGTTAGCCTGTAGCGTCCTGTGTGTTGTGTTAGCCTGTAGCGTCCTGTGTGTTGTGTTAGCCTGTAGCGTCCTGTGTGTTGTGTTAGTCTGTAGCGTCCTGTGTGTTGTGTTAGCCTGTAGCGTCCTGTGTGTTGTGTTAGTCTGTAGCGTCCTGTGTGTTGTGTTAGTCTGTAGCGTCCTGTGTGTTGTGTTAGCCTGTAGCGTCCTGTGTGTTGTGTTAGTCTGTAGCGTCCTGTGTGTTGTGTTAGTCTGTAGCGTCCTGTGTGTTGTGTTAGCCTGTAGCGTCCTGTGTGTTGTGTTAGCCTGTAGCGTCCTGTGTGTTGTGTTAGCCTTTAACATCCTGTGTGTTGTGTTAGCCTGTAGCGTCCTGTGTGTTGTGTTAGCCTGTAGCGTCCTGTGTGTTGTGTTAGCCTGTAGCGTCCTGTGTGTTGTGTTAGCCTGTAGCGTCCTGTGTGTTGTGTTAGCCTGTAGCGTCCTGTGTGTTGTGTTAGCCTGTAGCGTCCTGTGTGTTGTGTTAGCCTGTAGCGTCCTGTGTGTTGTGTTAGTCTGTAGCGTCCTGTGTGTTGTGTTAGCCTGTAGCGTCCTGTGTGTTGTGTTAGTCTGTAGCGTCCTGTGTGTTGTGTTAGTCTGTAGCGTCCTGTGTGTTGTGTTAGCCTGTAGCATCCTGTGTGTCAGGCCTTAAGGTCAGGGACGCTGGGATGTGCTGTTGGTCTGAACAGATCTCTCCCGAGGGCCTCACCTTGATTAAAACTCACAGAGGCAGAGATACTCCTCCTGCTTCGTACCTCTCTCCTCGTGCGGAAGCAGCAGTGGCCTAATTGCCGAAGCTATATTAGGCTTAATCAACATTCTGATTGCAAAACTCAAATTAGACTGCAAACCAATTCTAATTCCACGCAGCAAGGAATCCTGGGATATAATTAGCTGTAATTACAGGTTACCACGGCAGCAGATCAGTAGCACTCAGACACCCTTTTTGGTTTGTTTCTCATTCCAACCTCCCCTCATTTTTTATTCCTCCACCGATCCTCTGTTCTGTCCTTTATGGTTAGCTGTCTCCTGACATCTCTTTGACTGACTACCCATATTCATGCCTGACTAGTCTGGAAAGCAGGAAAACGGTGTAATGAATTGAGCTGCTGTTCAGACTAATACTGCTTTAATGTTAATTAACTGATTTTAAATGATTGTGACAATCTGTGAAAGCCTGATTAAGTTAAATTTAGGTATCAAAGACACAGGAATAATCTTGTCAATTTGACAGCACCAGAGCAGTGATGCAGAGAATGCAAAGATTATCTCAGCAATTAAACATTAATACTAATGATAATCGCCATGGTGTTTTCTCTAGGGGGTTCCTCCGTTAGAGAGAGAATAATTGAAAGCGGTTCTGTAAAGATGTTGATGGGCAAAAGTTTCCTTTACAGACTGTCATGCTAATCAAATCGCTCTAATTGAGCTTCTGATATTCAGGGGAGAGTGTTTCCCAGTGTGATCATTGGTGTCAGACCCACCAGGGAATCCCAAGTCTGAGACACTGTTTAAAGGCTGCCTGGGGTACTGGGGCTCCCTGTGGTTCTGGGCCTCCCTGGGGTTCTGGGACTCCCTGGCGTTCGAGGGAAGGTGGTTGGAGGCTAAACATTGAAAACTCTAAAGAAATCTCTGAATGAATTATTAAGTAACCTTCCTGCATATTCTTGTTTTGCGTTGAAAACGGTTTGCATCCTGTTTTCATCCTGGTTTTACTGGGATGATCGGCAGACGATTTGAACGATTTGGAGCTGTTACTTAAAATCTGTTGTGTGACTGACATAGTAAAAGGTTTATATATACATATATATAAATATTTATATAGTTATCGAAATTATCCTCTAGTTCAGCTAAAATAGCTGTGTAAACCAAAGTATTATAAACAATACATCTATTATATGGCTTATTCATCCTCACTTACTTGAGCGGCAAACAAACAACATACCAGCGTTCGCTTGAGCACAACAACAATGACTGCAATCTTAAAACAATGTGCACCTGTGTGTGTGTGTGTGTGTTCGTGTGTGTGTGGGGGTGGGGGGTGGGGGGGATGTGTGAGCGCACGTGTGTGTCTACGTGCGTGGGGATGTATCCAGTAGCAGCCACACTGCTGATGTTGTAGTTGTAATAAAAGCCATTCCCTAACAACAGGTTGGTGACATCACTGGGGTACTGTAGGGAGCTGGGCCGCGTTGATAAGACTGTGATTTAGACGCCACAATGGAGCCTCGGCAGAAAACAGAGAAAGACTCATTGTTAACTGGAGGCCTAAGCCTTGTTAATCTTCCCTCCCTATGTCTCCCGCACCCCCCTCATATACCCTCCTCAACAGCTCTTTCCAAAAAGGGATCATTTACGATAAAACTCTCTCGGAACACCAACACCCAGCGTATCCTCGACATAATTGCGGGCCCTGCCAGTGTGTTGTGAAAGCGATTAGAGGATGAAGTCAGGTTCTGCTCACTGCAGATGTGAGCCACTCACAGGGTGTTACCGTACAGCCCTGTGGTGTCAGGTGACGGTGCGCTCATCACACCGCGCTCGAGCGGTCGCTTTCCATGCGGTTTCCCTCTCGCCGCGGCAACGGTTCCGACCTGAACTCTAGCATGTCGTGTTCCACATCAGGGTTCAAGTCAATACCGCTCTGATTTTCCAGTGCGGTAACCTCCCAGCCCAACGAGATCGCTGATAGCTCCAATCCTTCACTTTGATGACATCTAGATGTACCTTAGTGTTGGAACTGCCCAGATAAGACTGGGCCTCCAGTCTGATTCACGTTAAATTGACCACCCCTGAGCTTGAAGGATGAAGTCGACCCAACAAGTGCTTGTTATTAGGTTGGCGTGCGCACTGGCCCAGAACCAGTGCAGCTTCAGCAGCAGACAGGGTCCTCTCACCAGCCAGGATAACAAACCCATTAGAGAAGGCAGCCATGTAAACAGTATTATTGCTGCCCAATCCATTCTGCTGATTACGAAAAGCCTTCATTAGGACATTTCATTCGGTTCAGATGCAATTTCGCAAATGTTAATGGATGTTAGTACGCTATTATGTTAATGTACATCAATCTCTCACACAAACACAGTAGGACATTACAGCACTGGCGGCATTCATCCCAACTCCTAACGAGGATGGGACTAATGACGGGCAACCAGCCACATGGTAATGACCAGCAACCTACTGTAATACACTACTAGATGATCATGTAGTCAATGTTCAAGGCCACCAAACAGCAAAGTTATCTTAGGACTTCTGGAACATAACATCGTAGAAATGTGGCAACTTTGGTTGCACGCAGTCGTGTTGAGCGCTTAAGCAAGAGCCTGCCACTGACCTCATTACAGCAGCGTCAATGGTATCAACAAAGCCGACTGTTAAATGATTCATTCCCGTCGCTCGAAAGTTGCATCTTGCATTTGGTCGTGTTGTACACGATCCACAGACACTACACTGCTGTAACCCCCCCACAGATGCGCACAACAGAACCATGCTATGAGCTGAAGCAGTGGGCCTTCCTGGGGAGGATGGATCCGGGCTCCAGGGCGTCCCCTCGGTATCTAATGGACCCTGGGTCTCGGGCTCCTCTGTCCTTTGGCCAGATGGATCCAGACCAAGTCTTCCAGCAGCTCTAATGCAGCACATTGATACGTAGCGGTCTCTGGGGTGGTTTTAATAGTGATGGATGACCGTGTGTATGGGCTTCCAGTAAATATGATATTAGCATACAGGGCTAACGTCAGCTGTGCTGAGATAAATCCACTCACTATCCCAGCTAGCACTCGCGCTGCATTCATTAGCGCAACCAGGCTAAAAGCCACAGCGGGCTTGGAACGTCGTTTCATTCTAACGACCAAATGTTAGTGCTCTGAGTCTGGGGAGTAGGCACACATACCGGCTCTTACTGCCTCAAACACTTCTCAGATCAGAGCTTGTTCAGACTGGGAAAGGACAAATGCTGCAGTATGATGTGCTCTGTAGCGCTGTACTTTACCCAGAGGAAGCTGGTTAACGCTCTCCTCACCAGGACTGTAACACGGGCTGATGACCTCGCAACACGCTCCGAACACGCTCGTACGCACACCCCAAACACACTCACAACATGCTCCATTTACGTCAGTCGTTAAGCAGATGCTTTGATCCTAACGAGACGTACAAATAGTTCGCATCAAAGGTACAGCAGAGGATCAAGGATCGTAAAAAGGAACAATCTGGACTTACATATCCCCCATCCTTCTGACACACACTCAGAACAGGCTCTCTCTCACACACACACACACACACACACACACAAGCGCAGCAGAGCAGCTAAACAGGCCTGGGTTGTTTGCCTGGAACAGGCAGCCCCAGCTCTGGTTCAGTTCTGCAGCCAGGCCAGATCTCCAGCTTCTAATGAAACACTGCAGTGATTTGCTGCCCGTCTGAAGAAGCAGCTATGCCACAGACACAGACAGATGGTTGAAATAATAAAGCCAATTTGCAATTTGATAGGAAGGGCAGCGTGAACATGGCTGGAGAGGAAATGACTGGCACAGGGGGAGAGAGAGGGAGAGGAGAGTGGGGAAGGGGAAGGGGGAGAGAGAGAGGAAGGGGAGAGTGGGTCGCAGGGAGAGTGGGGGAGCGAAGAGGGAGGGGGGCATTGGGAGAGGTAGGGGAGAGTGGGGCACAGGGAGGGAGAGGAGAGTGGGTCAGAGGGAGAGAGAGGGAGAGAAGGGAGGGGCAGAGGGAGAAGAGAGTGGGGCAGGGGGAGAGAGAGAGGGAGCGGAGAGGGAGAAAGGGGAGAGGGAGGGATGGGCAGAGAGAGAGAGAGGGAGAGAAGTGAGGGGCAGAGAGAGAGGAGAGTGGGGCAGGGGGAGAGAGAGAGAGAGGGGAGAGGGAGGGAGGGGGGGGGAGTGTAGGGCATTGGAAGAGGGAGAGATGGGCAGAGGGAGAGAGAGGGAGAGGGAGGGGAGAGTGGGGCATTGGGAGAGGGGGGGGAGAGTGGGGCAGAGGGAGGGGAGAGGTGGGGCAGAGGGGGAGGGAGAGTGAGGCAGAGGAGAGAAGGAGGGCTCTTTCAAGGAAATTACCAATTCATTTTCTTTCTCTTTGAACTAAAAGACCACCCCCCTCATGGCAGACCCAGACCCCCGGCCAGACTTAAAGACCAAGCCTGTGTCACTCTAGGTTTCATCTCCCCCCTCTTAATACACCACATACAATGAAACAGGGATACAGTTAGGCAGGGTTATAAGCACAGAAACAGCTGCTGAGACCATAAGCTTATGAGGAGATTGCATATTTGCGTTGGAGTGTACCTGTGTGTGTGCGTGTGTGCATGTGAGTGTGTGTGTGT